>VZZY01015910.1:117758-145870 GCA_013400335.1 Eurystomus gularis
GGGGGGGGGGGAAAGCATTTTAGAGATAGAAATGATACCCAGTATTTTTTTTGCATTGGTCTAGCTGTACATTTTGTCAAACTATTCTTTTGTACTTTAATCTTAGCACCAGTGATCTCTGTCTCAGCTTGAATACACAAGGAGAGTAGGGATTTGTATGCACACTAATCAAAAGTGAATGTAATCATAGGCATAATTAGACTTCCTATTTAAAAAGCAGCTATTATATATACTTTAAATCCCTGTTCTAAAATGTAAATGTCCTCAGAACTATTATCAGCCAAAACGAACAAGCACAAAATGTCCTTAACCTATTAGATCAAAGGGCAAATGAAGGATTAACAGTAATACATATTTTAATCTAGTTTCTTATTTTTAGTTATTACTTTCAAATTATTTTCAGGTGACTGAAAATGGCTGAATACTGCATCTATGTAAATACTGTAACAGACAGCATCCACACTAATTTAGAACTGTATCATAACTCAGCTCTTAGCAGAATTTAAAAGGTTCCAGAACTTTACTCTAAATCTATTTTATCTGAAAAAAAATCTTTGTTAAAGCAAGTTTCCAGAAATCCAAGAACACACCTTCCCATTCTTCTCAATGCCCTATTAGAAAAAAATATTTAAATTGTACTTTGTTTTTAACAAAACTCGATAGGATTATAATAATTTTTAAAAGTATGGGAAAAATACATTTTCATCTTTACTTTGAAATTTTTTGTTTATTAAAAGCCTAAACTGAAGAACACAAGAGATAAGCAAAGGAATTCCATCATATTTTTTGTAGGCACAAAGCCAAGTACTAGATATCAGAATATCTCCAATAATTTTTAATTTGTGAGGGCAAACTCACCAATTGGTGGACCATATGTATCAGTGTCAACACATGCAAAAATATAGGATGATAACTTAAATATACAGTAATAGCATTTTACATTTACTACTAAATGTAACACTCTACATGAACAATAAGAAGTGGTGAATAACACATCAGTCAAAATATAAGAAGCATTTGTTATTATTTCTCTCTGCCTCACAAAAGAGTCTGAAGGAAATACGTACAACCTGTTTAGGACAGCTGCAACATGCCTTAGAACAACTACTACTAGACTTGTTCCTGTTTGCTCATTTTTGTGCAGACAGCTCAAGAGAAGTTGTTGCTGGTTATGCATTTTACTCTTCAATTAATAGCAGTGGTTGCTAGGGCTGGGCAGCACTGTCATTTGACAGAACCACCTGTATTAAGATATCAAAATAGGTGTGAAAAAAAAGCCTTCTAAGACTGGCCCCAGCCAAACCATGAGTAGATACTTATGCGATACCACAAGTAGGCTCTGCAGGTTCTTCAGTAGATAATTGGTCACATACAATTATAGCTGCAAATTAGCTGTTCAGGAATAAGAGCTTAGAAAACTTGTTAACAGCACCTTACAAAAAAAAGATCTTGAATTGTTGCAATGAGCACAGCAGACAATGGCAGTCAGGTCTGATTTTCCAGTTGAACTGGTTTATTATATATATAAAATCCCGGGCCACCAGTGCACTCTCTGCTCTGCAGTAATAGCAGAACTCCCACTGACTACAAGAGGTGTAACTTCATCCCCTGTGTTTTGCTGGGCAACACATGATTACCACACCAGCTATTGACACACCATTGCTTCAACAACTTTTTAAAAGCACTTTAATTATCTGTGAATATGAATGACTCAATCCAGTTCACTCTTCCTACCCAACCCACATGAACTTACACACAGACACCAAGTGACGGCGGAGTCCTTTTTCCAAAAACTCAGTTCCATTTTTGTAGTTGCCATCAGCTTTCACTTGAGAACAATCAGCATGATTTATGTTAACAGCACACTCCTGTTGCATGGTACTGCAGTTTTGTCTGCTCAGCAAGACATGTTAATGCAACTTTCTTTTTTCCTCTTAAAGAGTATTGCCCATATGAGCAGGATTACACTCAATCTAGGTTTTAGTAACACAAAAAAATATTTTCAGAGTCTGTCAAGATAATAATAATAAATTATTATTCTAGAGCCTCTCAAGATCAGTCCAGAATCTTGTTTGTGTTTTAAACAGATTGTTTATACTTTAAGCATCTGTTTTATCCCTGAATAAAATCTATACATTATTAACATTACATATGAAGGCTTTAGCAGAATATTAATCGCTGAACTAGTGATGTCATATCACAACATTCTTTAGACACACACAACTCAGCAAAGCAATTGGGAACATCTCAGTTCAGACAACTACACAGAGCCTCACAGTGAAAAATTATAATCTGAATTCCTAAGAAGGCACTGGCTGGATAAACTAGACATCCCACACAGATACTTGAGAACACTCAAAGACTCTCCAGTTTGCCATGTGCTAATGAGTAGGAGAGGCTGTCAGTATAATATCCAGTGTAAGTTTTACCCATATTATCCAACAGAAGTTATGGTTCATATATCAGTTCTGCTATAAATCAATGTAGAGCTATAAAAACTTTGCAGTGCTAGTAAGATACCAACAATAAAGAAAAAAAGTAGTCTATTATCACTATTAATTCTTTCTTCTAATAAGTTAAAGTCCTTTGTATCAAAAGAAAGAAATAGATATTGCTATTTGAAACGCTATAAAGTGAATGGCTAAACATTAAACAAAAAGTGGAAGAGCTGAAACTCAGTTGGAACTGAGTCTGATCAGTGGAAGATCAGTTTTACACCTAAAGATTAACAGGGGCAAAAATTATAGTAATTTTTTTTGCAGTTCTTTAAAAAAAAAAACAAGCCATAAATACAGCATTTACTGAAATTATATATACTTTTTATGGTGAGCATCTAGCTGACAGATTAAAATATAGTTTCTAAGCTTTGAAGTTCTCACACTCAAATATGAAAATATTATAATAAATGACCTATGGAAGAGCCATTTTTCCAAAACAATTTCACCGTTTGGATTTAAGATTAAAAAATCATCATTTACTTACAAAGTTAAATCACAGAACTGAAGTAAAATTCTAAGCTAGAAAGCATTTTTTTTTCCAAGTAGTATTTCCTCTCTTCTGCAAGATGTGAATGATAATTTACAGCAATCGTCAAGCTTCAGCAAGCTGTGTTCATGTGAAGGTTAAAGATCATTAAACACATAATTATATAGGGTGTAGGTGAATGATAGAGAAGCATAATGAATATGATAAATGAATATGGGTTTCTGCTGAAAAAGCCTCACAAATGTTCTAAATGTGAAACGGCTTTCCACACCTGTAGCTTTATTTGTTGTGCCTGTGCTTAAAAGCTGACCTCTTATTTTTCAGAGCAGTATCAAGAAATGTAAAAGATTTTCTGTTTTAAAGGAGACATCTATAGCTAGCCCCTATACCCCACTACTAAACAGCATCCCAAAACAATCAGAAAAGTACATTTACTGGAAGACTTAATCATGTTCAGAGCAAGTCAAACTCACTTCCTTTACATGAGATTCATCTAATTAGACCTCAAAGGAAGTGAAATCATCACTGCCCTGCCTGTGGGACTATGAATTCAAACATCTCTCTCCCTTAAAGTAGCAGATGCAATCCCATCACCCAATTTGTGCCTGGACTTATGGCAGGAGGAGAGGTTTTGGATCCTCTCCTAGTTTTAACGGTGATGCAGATGCCCTATATTAATACCCTACTAATGGCTTCCACGCAGCCTCTGCACAGGCCTGTTCCTAAAAAAATGAACTTAATTCAAAATAAACCCTCTGAACACTGCAGTTTCTAATAATTATTAATTCTTTTGCAATTCAGTGTTACAATAGAGATGTTAATCAATGAAGCCAGTGTTAATGGTAACAGCACACACAGTGTACTTCCACAAAACTAACACTATTTTCACTAATAATGAATGCATATCTAAAAGTATTGCCAACACACTATTCAAATATATAACATATATTTATAGTCTCCCATGTACATACATTACAAACATGCATAATTACAATCGAGAGAGAAATTGCAGAGATGAAACTTATTCAAAGATCCTCTATATTCTGTAGATGTAAAAGCACTGCTCTGCAGTAAAAAGCAAATACTACATGTTACTGGTAATAAATTCTTCTAGTCCATACATATTTGTTCATCGTATTTTCAACTGCATTTTCTTAACCAATACTTAGTTCACAAGTATGTACGCAGACAAGGACTTAATGTATGGACGAAAGCTGAAAAAGCTCCAAGCTATGTTTGTGAAGTTCTTTTCCAGTTCTGAGTGCACAGAGAGATTTATGAGTCTTTTCTGCAGATGGAAACTCTCTCACCTGCTCTCAGTCAGCTACCTGGCAAATCAATAGTAGTCAAAACAACAGCTTGCTCAGCACAATGAATTTCATGTTCAAGCCATGTGTTCACCATCAGGAAAGTACATAATGCACTTGGGTCTCGTCCATACCCAGTTAGCAGAATGCTGTTGACCGGCCTTTGCAGTAGGATTGCACAATTCGAGTCCTCTCCAGCTGTGCTGTTGATGCACAACTTGATGTTGATGCACAGCCCATAATGAGATGCATCATCAAAGGGAGGATTTCTAACCCCAATTTCCTCATATTAGTAAAAAGGTATAAATATATCAATAATTCACAAGATGGAGGAAATCTATGTATTATGAAAATGCTCCTGGACATTTTTAATTAAGAAAAGAGAAGGCCACATTATGTAGTCAAGTTTTTATTTGAGTTTGTTAGAAAGTAATTAATTCATCCTCATGTAATTACAAGGGAATTACCCCTTACTTGTTTCAAGGGAAAAGGCATAATCTGCCCTTAAGACTTCATTTTAAAATTTGCATCATTCTCCGGCTCTGGAATCTTTTTTAAAGGATTAACTACAGCATCACTTTCATTTTCACCTGATGTTATACAAGATATACATACAACACACCAACACTATCCTAATGCTCCAGGCCCCTCTATTTTTTACCTATACCTTGCAATAAAACTCCTCATTTACAAGGCAGACCCCGTTTAATGAAATGAGAGAATGAAGTTTTCAGCTTTTATGACTCTTTTCCAAAACTGCTGGGTTCTAAGAAGCTCTAACTCATTCTGTGAAAATATGGAAGCACTTTAGCAACTTTTACAATCATTTATGTATACATCAATGCATTAAAAATCTGTAATGCACCTTACTTATCATGTGTTTCTTCTGTATGTTACTTTGCAGGCTTCTTGTTTTGGCTTGGTTTTTTTTGGTTGTTTTTTTTTCCAGAACATATGAACATTATTAGGTGTTACTGAAGGTTTTTATGTGTATGATTGATGTGCTCTGACACAATTGACAATGAGCATGTTTATTGATGGCCCACAGTTTAAAACAATCATTCATAATTAAACTACTATAGATATATTCAATTAATTTGCACACAGTACAGAATTAATAAAGCGAATGTAATTTAAATGAAACAGAATCTTCTATTTTCTCCATTGTGCAGCCTGATCCCATCTTGAGCAATGGAATTATAGCTGCACAATGGGGAAGAGGAAAACCAAATTTTCTGCATTATTATTCAGTGTAATGACAAATTGGGGCACAGGCTTGATGTACCTGACACAACGTCAGTACTCGGAACACTTTCAGAAAGGAAACAGACATCTCTGTGGATGACAAAGGTTTCATTTAAGATACAAGAATCATGTAACTTGAAGCCTGTAGAGTAACTGTCAAAAGACATTACTGCTCACACTTCTCAGCTGCAGTTTCATAACTATATTCAAAGAGAATTAAAGCAATAATATCCCAAACACTTTCATTTAAGAATGTAATCTCTGCTTTTGTCTGCCTCAGTTTCCTACCATGTCATTTGACTATTGTCGACTCCAGATGGCTTCTTTTATGTTTCTGTTTATTCTTTCCTACTGCTTTTTTATTCTATTTGATTTGCTAATTTTGTCTCTGTTTATATTCATACTGCAACTGTGCACAAACTGCTTTTCATTGCTTACCTTTTGGTATCATCTTATAATACACTAGAGTGAACTGTTGTTTAAAAACAGGAGACAAGACTGGGATCTAACAATCTGTTCGTTCCAATTCACAGATTATGACCAACTGATGCAAGAATAGAGCTCAGGAATAGGACCAAATCATGATCTAAGTCCTTCCCTGTTAAAGCACCATTGGTCCTTTCTGTACATGTCACGTATCAGCTTCCTCACCAGGCCGCATTAATAATTTCTAATATCTATTTTTGCTCAATATCTCAGAAAAAAAAAGTTCTACTTGTTTTTACAGATGGGAGGAACAGAGGAATAGAGAAACCCACATTTGGTCTCACAAAGATCGATATTAGGAAAAAAACATCCAGACTGCAGGACTAACCAAGCCATTCCTAAACAGCTCTACTTATTTATCTCCGGTTAATCACAGCATTAATTCTTAATCAGAATTGTTACACGTTGCCGTTGTTGCTTCACAGAAGTTGTTCCCCCTGCCAGGGGAAGTCCCTAAGATGGAGGAAACCATGCTCCCAGATGCAGTCTTCCCCAAATCCACAACCACATGTTCATCTTCAGTGGTTGTGACGGCAAGAAAGACAAGGTAATTTGTTTCTACTCTTTGCTGTCTTCATTCGAAAGCATGGCCTCCAGTTAATTTTTCTGTATGTATTTCTTATATACCTTGCTGCTTCTAAATCCTTATGTTAAGCCAGATGATAACGAAAGCTTTCTGTTTTTCTAGCTCTGGCCTTGGCCCTTTCCATTTGGGAATACCATCTGTCTTTCCTTATGTCCTGAGAACATTGCCACCACATGTGACCTGTGTCCCACCGCAGCTTGGACTGCCGCCTTTAGTCACTGCTTCCTGCAGCTATTCAACGCCCAAGTGTCCTTTGTCAAGTGGCCTCAGATGGCTGGCACCTTTTTGTAGTTGGCTTTCTGCCTAGCTTGGAGTTCATGTAACTATTTCTGAACCCAGACTGCTGTTCCTTTCTCATGTTCCAGCAGATACCGCTCCTGTAAAAAGGGCTTGATTTTTTTTTAACCCAACCGGTTTTGATACTTGGAAACATGCAATAAACTTGTGTCATATTGCCAAAGAAGAATCCTTTCCCATCTCATTTACTTCTCTATTATTTCACATACCATAATCACAGTATACTGTGATTCACCACAGGAGATCTGAAAGCTGGGTATAGAGAGAGCCTCAAAAATTGCATGCAGTTTTAGTCTTGTAAAATATATTCCCTCTTCAGTGTCTTTATGTGGAAAAGAAAGTATGTTTGTCATCTCCTGCTGTTTGGGGTCAAGCACATATATTAACAATTCCAGTGCTTCAGGCATTATAATTAACAGTGCCTCCTGCACTTGTCACACTTTTCCCAAGTCAGTGAAATAGCAGTAAAGCCATTGACTCCCTCCGCCAACTTGTCAGTCTTGGACGTGAACTATGCTGTAGTTTCAACTACCTGTAAGATTGTGTGAAGTCTCCAAACATGACTTCAGAAGATTGTTCCCTTTTGGCTGTCAATTTCTACTGTCAGCAGAGACCGTCTTGCAGCTCCTTCCTCAACAGAGACAAAAGATGGGGAGGCCGTAAAAAACCATAGGCCATGGGAAATTCCCTTTCAAAGTGCTAGCCAGAAGTTCGGCGGTTCCTATACGCTAAACCCTTCTCTTTTGTTCCTTTAATCATCATCATCTTATTCACACTGTTCTGGGCTTTTCTGCCATGTTGTTTGAGCTGTAGTTTTTTCTTTGCTCTTTAAAAGCTTTTTATAACTTGCTAGGCTTCATTCTCAGGCACAGAGTACATTGCACTTGAGTGCTAAGACCTCTTTGTGTTTTTCAAATGATCTTCTCAAGTGAATGTCAGAGCAGTATCTTATAATACATACTCTTTGGATTTCAGAAGAGGAATAAAAAAGTTAATCACTACATACCCACAGCAGAAATTTGAAGGCTGCTTACAAAATCGGTCAGACTAGACAAGCGATAACCTAGATCAGCAAGCAGAAAAAAGTACAATAGGCCAGTGTGGTCAAAGGTGACAGTATATTTCTATTTATTTAAGAATATTTAAGTCCTTCAAGGCTCTGCTTTCAGCTTTCATCATCCTGGCTTCTGATCATGCTTTGCTCACAACGATTACGATGATCCCAGTTGTAACATATTTAGCCTATCTGCCTTCTGAATAAAAGAATTTAAAATCCATGCAGAATGCATTGTTATTGAATGCACTCTGCTATTTAATATTATTTAATAAACCTGAAAGCATTAAAATACCCTTTTTAAAGGTAATTTTTCAAACAACATGACTGCTTAGCATACTTCAGTGTCTGAACATAAGGAAGGAAGTACTGTCTAAAACTACATAATGTGTAAAGCTGGCAGTGCAAATAGAAAGCTCTTTTCTAGCAATTGGCTGTCAAACACATCTACAGTGCAGAAATATAAACATCAGCTATGCAGCCAGCTTTGAGCTAAAATTGAAAACTGTTGAGAAGGTAACTGAGTAAAATAAAGAGAACTGAAAAATTAAATTGTGAGTGCTTATGTGTTGATTATCTGACAAACTATCTGCTTATATGTGGTATTATAACTTACTTTAGTGTACTTACACTAACCTGTGCACCAGGGACATGAGTACAGTATAATTTATTTCTTACTAAAAGTATTTTTCAAGTTACTTGGAATGTGAAAATACACACATCTAAGAAATACTACAAAGCCAATTCCATATGAGATGTCAAATGAAACATTAGTCCTTTAGTTAGAATGTTTGCAGTTACACAGAAACATCAGTGTGCCATACATCAGAATGAATAGATAAAGCATGAGGATAGTTTGATTAGTTTCCCCCATTTTCTTGCAGTTAGATGTTTATTAGGGATCTCTCATGCAGAATGGTAAGTTATTTAGAAGCACCTGGTTGAAACTAGCTATTATGATTTCATGTGGTTTCACAAGAAATTATTTGTCATATCACTTGTGTGGTTTTCAGAGCTTCCTAATGTAATTTCCCATGCATTTCCATGAAGTCATGTGTTCCTGTGAATTCCTTACAAACTGACTTGCTAAGGTTATGTCTCTCATAATGCGACCAATTTGCAATACCACTAAATTTGAAATAATTTTTTAAACCCCTAGACATGATAACTTCTGCCTTTGTTAATACTTTTCTGGAAGAACTAACAGAGGAGAACACAAACCATTACACTTAGACAATGTTAAATATGCAGAAATAAACAACTGTGCCCACTCCAGCAGCATTTGATATTTAGTAATGTATTAGCTCTGATTCTGTAGCAGCTTGTATTGAATCCTGCAGTTCCCTTCTCAGTACATACGGAGACTAAAGTCTCAGTGACAATTATCACTTTCTTTGGCACATCAGATAACCTGACCTGTTTCCAAGGAGGAAAAAATAGCAGTGCTATGATTATAAGTGTGGGCACTGTTTGAAGTATTTATGTCATTTGCTGTTAACACATATCCTACCTGTGATTCAAAACATCCAAAATTTGGGGTCAATGTCCCATCAAAAAAGACATACAGCATAAATACAGACAAATTGTATACAAATCAGTATCACAAAAGCTGTGAGTGTGTAACATATGTCAATCTCAAAATAGCCAGAATCCATACAGACTTAGCAATGAGTTAGTCTAGACCTCTATCCAAGTTGTCTGAGCTCATGGAGAAGACTACTGTGGGAGGCGGCAGGAGACATCTGTACTAATTGAATGATGGTTCAATCACTGTTAGTCTTCTCTACCCACTCGAGCTTGGTAGCATTCATATCACTCTGCGCACAGAGCAGCCCAAACCCCATATGGGGTTCATGCTCTCCCCATTCAGCTGTTCTTTACATTTCTTTACCAGTACATTCTTCTTGGAAAGGGTAGGTGACCAGCTATCCTGCACTAATACCTTTTGGGGCTGTGAGGAGCAGAGATGATACACAATACACACTAGACTGAAGTTAAGGGGGAAAAGGGACATTAGGATTTCTCAGGACCCCTTTTCAAATGATTTATGTATTCCTCCTGCTTCAAGGAGCTGACTATTAGGCTACCCACTACAGAATGTGGTGGCCATAAACGGAACGGCAATGGAGGGAAACAGCTCCACAAGGGAGATCCTCAAAGATCTCCAAGGACTCTGCTAAGGTTTCTCTAACAAAGTGAGTTCAGCTATCTATTAGAAGTGCTCAAAAAAAAAAAAAAAAGGAAAAAAAAAAGAATAAATGTGAAATGAGAAAGAGGTATAATATTCAGAACTGAAGTTTTTAACTCATCTAGATTATACCCTAAATACAGGAATGAGAATTTCCAAATATCTTACGTACATTTCTGCAATTTATCTGAAAGAACTCTACTGAGAGAACCAAATGACAGCTGGTTAGGTAGGCAGCTGACAACTGCAGAGTCAGTACTCATCTATCAGTAATGATCATTAATTACTTCTATTACAATAACACATAGAGGTCCTTGTTGACACAAGGGCTCTGTTATACTGTGTGCTGCAATCTTCACCAAGCTTATTTTGCTGTCCTTTGCTTATGGTGAAATATTAAATGGCTTTTTTTCCTCTTCCCTTTTTTCAGAAAAAGATATAAGGAAGAACGAACCTAGAATACATAATTTTAGAAATTAGTTTTCTAAGACATGGGCTAAATTCTATAATTACTGCCTATATATTCGCTATGGCTCAAACTCACGGAAAACGTGGGCCTGAATTAAGGCACAAATTTCTAGTCCCCAGATTTTTTTTGATTTTTTTTTTTTTAAATGTGAATCTTGGCTTATCAAATGTTCCCTCTTTTGACACAAAGAGATCACAGTCAGTCAAAAAAATCACAACCGCAGCTTGATTAAACCAACTTTTTTTCCCATCAATAATGAAAATTCAAGGCCATATTTAATATCTCACTATTGACCACAATTGGTTTCTGATACTGTACGTGTTTCATATGCTGGACCTTAGTTCCCTGTCCCAGCTATGGCAACTTCACTAACAGGTAGCTTTTCTCAGAAAAAGACAGAAACCCACAGGACGAGAATGCTTAGAGCCATAATTTTCTCCAGTCTGGTGCATAACTGCTTCTGGTTATACAGCATTTATGTTAGCAAGGTGGCTAAGCAGGGAAACCCCATGGGTTCTCCAGTCTCCTTTTCTTTTCATGAGAAAGCATGACATAGTGGTAAAACAGGCTCAGACACTATTTTCAAGAAAAAATAATTAGCCTGAATATAACCCTGCCCTTCTAACCACACAAAACTGAAGCAATGCCAACCTGACGTAGAGAAAACACATAGCAACTCCAGGGACTGCAACACTTACATTTTCCTATAATAAGATAGAAGTTCGTAAGAAAAGCAGACGCTGAGTGAGCTATATATTCTGCTTTAGTTTCATATAGTATTGACAGGCAGGCTTAACAAACAGTTCCAAGTCTGTGAAAGAATTCAGAAAGACTGACCAACTCTTATGTTTGTGAATTGTTATGAATAGGTCATGAACAGTCCCTTACAGATGAGTCCTATTCATGGGGAAGGTAGTATGCACAAGTACTGCTAGAAATCACCATTTAAAGATTCTGTTCCATTTCTTGACCTGTGAATACCATGGATTTCTAACAGCTGACCTATAACTTTAAACCTTTGTATGCTGTTGGCCAGTATGGTCAGTCTGTACTCAATCCAATTCTAACAGTCCAGATGAATACTACATTAATTCTAACCATTCTCTAGAACTGGACAGAATGTACATTTGTAAGATAGTACTGAAGTTGTACTATGTACAGTGTAGTTACACTTTATATCTTAAAAAAGAACTTCAATATAAGAATTAAATAGTTACAATTCTGACACCTGTCCCTTACCACTAAAAAGGAATGAGGTTATGCAGATTAGGTGATGGAAAAGAGAGAAAATGTGAAAAGGCTGTAAAAAGCCTCCCTCTGAAGCATGTTAAATTATCACACGAAAAAAAAATCCTCATATTTCAGCATTCTTCTATCTGCTGAGATACAGTTACAAAAGGATAGCGGTAGCAAAAGTCAAAACCAAACATCAGCCAGTTTGGTGGATGAAAACAACCATCTAGAGTAAACAAAATGGGAAGGGAGGAAGAAACAAAAGGAAGTAAAAACCGAGCATATGGCTCCTAAAAAAACACATAGAAAAAAGTTACATGAATGTTACACAATTTAAATCCTGCCGCAGAAAATGAAGCTGAGAATATTTAACTTCCAGATGCCAGTTTATTGATTACAAGATGGTTGGTTTTGGGTTTTTTTATTTGTTATAAAAGACAAACCACAGCCTTACAAATATCTAAAGCAAAGAGGAAAAATCCTTGAACAATCTGTGTGTACCTGTGACAATATTGACTTTAAGGGTTACCTGGAGAGTTTTACATTTGATAAATACTTTTTCTTTCCTTTTCCTGCTCTTGTCTACAAGAGATTTGACAAAACCTGAATTTTTAAGCCTGTGCAGAGAAACAATGGAGAAGCAATTCCTCACCATCAAAGGGATGGGGAGTTGCCTGATGGGAAGAAGCTCTTCCAAGAAATCTGCATAAGAAATGGAATAGCAGCTAGTTAAAAGAAAGGAGAATACAAAGAATTACATTGCTGAAAGGTGGGCCACAAGTTGTTTGCAAAGATAACATGGATTTCAACAGCTTCTTTGACTGCAGATGATAGTTAAATGAATGGAAACAGAATTTAAGATCAGAATAAGAAAGCTTCTGAGTTTGTGTTGTTTGGTTGTTTTCTTTTTTTTCCAGAAATAAACCTGATTCGGATCTCATTATATTCAATAGCAAGTATATTTCTTTGCTAAGAATACTCCCAAACTTTATTTATTCTGCCTGGAATCTTACTGCCAAGCTCATTTCTTCACGCTCCCTGTGGCTAAAGCTCTCTTCTGGCCTGATTCTCTTCTAGAAGTGACACTTTATATTGATAGCCCAAGCAAAGAGAGTCATCACCAAACCAGCCGTGTCATCCAGCCCCAGGGTGCAATGCTGAGAGTGATCACACATCCTGAATACCAGCAATTCACTCCGAGGTTTGCACAAACCAGACATAACCTTTTATTTGTCTTCCTGCAATCAAGATAATGTTATTGTCATCTCAATATTAATACATGGACATGATGTACATTACTCTATAATCACCCCAGTAATTGAATGAGCATCACCACACCATTGCAAAGCAAAAATGCATTTTCCTTTCCATTCTGCTGATGGGGAAACAGAACCACAGAAATAGAGGCCCAGTATCCACAGCAAACTGAGCAGCACCTTAAGGTCCTAAGGAGCTGCTCTAGACCACCAAGAAGTCACATCCAAAATGCCAGCCTTACCCTTGCAGCTGCATATATTTTTTCACTCCTATTTTTTTTGACAAGAATAATGATTCAGTGACACTCATTTCAACCATCCACCTGCATATTACTGAAAAGTTGATGCTGGAAACAAACACAGGCTTGGGCAAATCTCAATGCAGTGTTTTTTTCTGAACACTTCCTGACCAGAATGCTTCAATATTATTTTACATTCAATTGTAAAATGCCTATATATGCATTAATCTCATTGTTTTAAAGCATTTAACTTTTTAATATGTTCAAAATGTGAAGAAAATCACAGAATGGTTTGGGTTGGAAGGGACCTTAAAGACCATCTAATTCCAACCTCTCACCATGGGCAAGGACACCTTCCACCAGACCAGGTTGCTCAAAGTCCCATCCAACCTGGTCTTGAACATATCCAGTGATGGATTGTCCCTGGACAATTGTGGATGTAAATGTTTCCTTCTGAATTAATTTATCATATTAGGAGTTTCTTTTTCATATAATAAAAATATTATGCCTAGCCCTAAACATTTTTTTGATAATCCAAGTATCTGTATTTGGAATGACACAAAACTATCTTTTCTTCCCAACTTTTCAAAACTGTGCATGGAATAAAAATCTGTTACTTATCTCAGAAGAAGTGAGTTCTACCAAAATTAAATATTTATTTGCTTTAAAAGCAAAACCAGTCCTGCTGCCTACACAAATCCTCCAATTAAAGCTTTTCTTCCAACAAAAATAAAACCATTTCATTCCCTTTGTTTACCATAATTTAATTATTTTCCCTATTAGAACCAGCTTTATTTTAATGTGCTAGTGTTTTTATACTATGACTCATTCTGGAGATATTAGAACATCTTTCTGTCATGTCTTTACTTCTGCAGCATCACAAACAATTAAAACTTATTTGCCGTGATCTGTATATTTCAGCATATACAGATCAACATATATTTTGCTCTTAGGTATAGAATCCCTGTTGTTCATGTATTCACTATGAATAAATAATGCAAATGAGCCTGCGGGAGACAATTATTGGACATTCTTTTTAACTTTATAATGTTATGAACAAGAATTGGCATTCCACTCAGGGATGGACAGCAAGCACTCATTTTATTGAATGCTTTAAAGACTTCGAATTAACAGAAGCTAAGCAACCACTGTAATAATTCATCTAGTGCGTATTAATATCTCTAAAATAAGATCTTAGGTTGTGTTCTAGAATTATACAGATCAAGATATCTCTGATATGGTATCTTAAAATTAAGTATTGTGCTTCTGTGGTAAAGGACATCACATCTATGACTTGGCAGCTGTCTGCACAATTTGAATAAATTATGACAGCAGGACAAGTTAAGACTGGAGTAAAATCCACGTTTATAGTGCTCGTTGAGAGCACATCCTAACTTCTGTAGGATTTAGAAACACCTTTAAATTATTTAAACTTTTTGTCATTTATAATGAAAGTCATTGAACTATATCACAGGATGATAAACATCCATATACTACGTTCTCCTAAATTAGTTCCCTCTCATCCCCTGTGACAGAATTCTCTTCCAGTTACTCAGAAATCCACATCAACATAGAGACATTTTGCCGGTGAAGATAACTGTTTCCCCCCAGTAAACACTCTATTAAACACATACACATGTCGTCATAGTCCAAAAGAACATACAGGCACAAGGCACTGCAGAAGTCTACCTCTGAAATGGATGGGCATAATCGACCCCTGCCACTAGCACAACTGACAGTGTTCAGAGACAGGGGAGTGACAGGGTCATCCCACTGTGTCAAAGCCTCAGATGTTCAGTCAAACCAATCTCTCAATTTTTGCTTTATCTTTTTTTTTTCCTAGCATGCCTTTTCTTTACATTATTTGGGTTACTGTGCATAAAGGAATATCCTGCTGCTTTATCTAGTACCCATCTAAAATTTTTGTTGAGTGCTCTGCTGACTAGGATGTGCAAACCATGTGCACCAAAGGAAAAGATAACAAGGGCCATTCTAGATTATCAGTCCCTTAGTCAGGGTCACCACTGGTGCCATCTGATTCATCTAGAAGGCACTACAGGTGGTTCCCTGGATTTAGTATCCTTCCTCTGCTCTTATCAGCCCAGGCTGAGTTCACAAATACTACAGGGGACCCAATTGCCTTTTTTCCAGGGATCAGAAAATTGTATTTTATAAACATACTCTCATCTTATATAGGATATCATAATGAGGAAATTCAAGTTTTCATAAATTGCCAACATACCATAGAGGAGCCCGATGAACTTAAGGCAAAAGGTCAATGCATAAGCATGCCTGAAAGCTATTGCATGGAGTTTGGGGAAAGGAAAAGATATGATTAGACTGGATATCTTCTTATTTCTTCAACTGTTTCTTCCTAACAATTTCTTCCTGCTTATCTTGCACAGATCCTTTGGAATACAAGTTTTGATATGCAAACCCAGTAATTCCTGTGCACAGCTCTTGCTGTTATTGCTTTAAATCTATTTCACTAGCAAATGAATTAGACTGTGTTTGCTTTGGGTTTTGGAAATCTCCCGTCCTAATTTTTGAGATGATATATTTGTGATGCAGTCCATATTTTTGCCTGTTCAAAAAGTGCAATCAAAAGAAAGGATAACAACTCTCCTCTGTATGTGCCATGATGCCTTGCTGAAGTACAAAGTACCGAAAATGGAGACGTGAGCAAAACAAAACCCAAGGACAAAAAAAGCCATTTATCTGTGCTGCACTAGTAGGCTCTCCCATCATTTCAAATGCGGAAATATACTTGGATATCTCATTATGCTACGCAGTAGCAAATTTTTATCTATCCCTGTGTGGGAACAGGAATCCAATGTTAAAATTATTCCAACATTCTAAGAATCTCTTCAAATGCTTGTATTGACAAAGTTGCTCTTTGATGCTAAATTTTGATTTATATTTTAGTGGTTTATTTTAAGCAAGGGAATGAAGGAAGAACTCAAATTATATTTGTTCACACAGAAAGAAAAAGCATTTCTGAGAAAACTAAAATTAAACTTAAAGAGCTTTGATATTTTTTTGTGCCTCCTTGTATTATAAAAATGGAAAGGAATTTTTATTTGATGCATATCTAAACTCCTTCAAGTTCTGTAGTACGTGAGTTTGAATTAAGTTAGCATTATTTTTGAAAGGCTAAGAAGTGCAGCGGTAGTTTAGCTCTGTTCAACCAAGCAGTGTCTGTTCTTTGAACTGACAGAAGCCTTTAAGTGTAAAAGCTTAGATAAGCTGATAAAGATGAAACCGGCCACATCTGCAGTTACTTAGATCCAATTCAATTCAGCCCTATCATACTGCAAATCTCAGATATTCTTGCACATTTTAAAACAGTATTACTGGGAGGTAGTAAATAATAAGCTTGCACAGGTAATGAGATCTCAGAGAAAAAGAGAAAAAACCCAAAGATTATTTCCTGGTTCTTGCTCGCCCAGAATATAAGTTGTTGCCACCACAATAAACTCATCATTGTGAACTAAAAATCTCAAACAATTATAACTGAGTTTTTAATTAGAAACTGCCCCTTTAACATCAAAAGAGCTTTCCATTCCCAGCATAACATTAACCAGAAGAGCAACATATTTTATACATTAACTTCTTGTTAGATTTATACTTGGCTAAAATCAAGCACTGGACATAAAGGAAAAAAAAAAGCAACAAAGACATTACCCTGCATTTAGTCCTCCCTATACTAGGAACTTAGATGAAATACAGAATGTGAGCTACTACAAATTATGGTTTACTTCCCAGAAAACAAACAAACAAGCCCCAAGAGGTCATAGGGTCCCATTCCCAACCCCACCTCGCCCCCAGTTTGAAGGTCATTAGAATTAAATACACTGGTCAGACACCTTTTTAATCAGCTAAAAAGCTCTCTATGCACAACACAGAAAATAAGCGGCATAGGAAACGCCGACATCTATGTCACTTGAGGATTCTCAAACACCCAGGCAATCAGGACAGAAACGAATCCACACCACCATACTGGCCCATGTTGGTCGTACCAGTTGAACAAATGTCTTTTAGCAATCTGTTTGGTGTAACAGCCCGGCTGCATTCTACCCTCCTTGTGAACACAAACCAACAGCATAAACTCCAGAGGTAATCAGCCCTGCCGTGCCCTTACCAAAGTCAATGTAACTCTGCAGTGCCAACAAGTTTTGTGACAGCTTTTAATTAAAACAAATAAACAATGAGATTAAAATGTAAATTACAAAAAAAAAAATAAAAATGAAGGTAATTCCATGTTGGTTAAACTTTTTCTGTGTGGCCACCTAAAGCACATAGGTCATTTAGGATTTCAGACTGATCTTGCAAATAGATTAGCTGCTAATGTAAAATTGTTAAGCAAATCATTTCAGGAGAAAACCATTCTGGGACACAGTCATGAGAAGAGGTCACATATGCACAACTAAGCTTTGCCCAATTGATTTCTAATTATAAAATCAGAGGCTTTAGAGTTGGTGGTTAATAGTCCTTCCCTTTATCCTGAAAAAATAAACTTATAGTGTATGCTCACATACACATACACACAAAATGCTTCTCGTTGTTTTAGGAAGCAAGTATGTGTCCTGGCAGTGTTCAGCTAAGAATGAATCAGACAATGCCTCACTGAAGGCCATCTATGGAATTAAGCCTACAATGCCTCACTGATGGCCAGCTGTGATACAGCAAATTGTTCCTTAAAGCCACAATAAAGTCCGTCTGGGGGGAAAAAAATCGCCACAGGCAGATTCTACACGGGCTGAATAAATTTAAATGTGAATATTGTATAATTACATAATTTTATGTTTTCCTTTGTAAAAAGATAGTGGTTAAGAATTTCATATATTTAATTCATTCTTTCTTCGTGACTGAGTGCAGGCTGCCAGGACATCTGAGTCTCTCGTCTCATTTCATCTTTGTATGAAATTAGGCAATTCTCTGGATGAAAGCAAGCCAAAAAGTACAGTTCTACTTATTAAGTGTGCTCAACATAAGGATCCTTTCTGAATGCATTCTGCACCTTCATTGTAGACTAAAGTGGCATGAAGGTGAGTATACTTTGTCTATAATACAAACAAATTAAGAAAATCCTTAATTAATATGTGATGTGCAAGAGCATTTGATTCACAGGTCTACCTATTTCATACAGTAGCTATATCCAGCATACATGCATTGCACTTCAGAAATTGATTCTTTCTTCTGAGTTCATAACTTTATAATGATAAAATGCTAGCACATTCATAAACATCATGAATCTTTTTCTCAGGGAATCTAAATTCTGTGCTGTGCGATTACTCAAATAATAAATTACCACTCCTCATGACAAGAAGAGAAGAATTGTGATCTATATAACTTGTCATCTCCATCATTGGTATTTACAAATGAATGAATCTAATGATTTGGCTGCAAGAAATTTCACCCTGTAATATTTGCTAAAACTTAGTCATCTTCATTATAATTCTCTCTAAAGTCGTAAAAAAAAAAAACCCACAAGAAAATTACTATTCAAAACCAAAAATATTTTCTTAATTATTACTTTCAGTTCTGTGCTTCATTTATTGCTGCATATTCCACTCGCACATCTACAAGAGTCAGCAGAGCAGAGATGACATTTCTTGAAGAAACAGGTCTTTCCTTGCTCTGCTCCAGCCTCCCTATCAACAATGCAAAAAGTTACGCAAAATCTGGTAAGCAGTGCCACGAATTCAGTTGCATGTATCTGAGTAACAGGTTTTTAATCATGTATTGCTAGTAGACCAGCTTGCAAGCCAGCAGTCAAATTTTGTGGTGGCATCACCCACAGATGTTTCACAGAAAGTGAGACACAGGGAGCTGTCAACCCACTGTGAATCAATTTATTCATTCTCACCAACTCTCCAGTCAATTTCATCCTTCAAGGTGCAAATTAGAAATACAGATGTATTCTCTGAAAAGCTTTCCAGGTTCAGGTTTTTAAAAGCAAGTTTAGAGCCTGTTGGCTCTCATCCAGTGTCGAATCAGTTTAACACTGGAGGAATACTTCCGCAGGGTGCCACATCCCCAACTTTGAAGTGAACTTTATAAACACACATTTATATCAGTTATTATGTCTCTGCAGACCTGAAGTCCTAAGACTTCATAAGCCACAGTCAAGAACTGGCAAAATGCTTTTCAACTTTCAGCCGCTTCTGCCACAGGTGGAAAGTACAAAGCTCTAAGACTGTGCCACTGTCTTAAACTATATGTTTGACATTGTTATTAGTGGGGACCAGAATTTGGAGGACAGCAACTACCCAAGACTACTGCAAAAAGGAGAAAGGTCTTTAGTACTTTTTAGCTATACAGAACAGGGAGAAATCTTGCATTAATTCAATATATATTCCATCTACAACCACCTGCAATACAAGGTAAAATGAAACTGGAAGCTGAGTCAATAAACTATATAATAAAGTCGTTACAGATTTCATGTGATGAGATGAACAGCAATGAAGGATAAACACTGGTGTGTTACATCTGTTCATACACTCCCAGCACTGCGAAGTGGAACTGTGTTCTTGTAATTTGTTTGCATTTGCTTCGAGAACTTGCATAAGCCAACAGACAAATAAGACAATAAAAGTCTGTCAGGTTTTCTACTACCCTAATATTTAAAGATACTTTTTTTTTTGGACATCACAGAGTGGTATCAATAACGGTACAATACTAGTTCGACTGATAGAAAGTAGATCAATCTGATTGCCTAACTATGCCTCACTTTGGCCTATCTATAAGCACTAGAAACAGGCAACTAACCCCAGTAGGCTGTTCTACTCTTCTAGGTTATTGGTGCAACATTGGTTTCTCTTGATAATGTATTTCAGAAGATGAAAGCAGAAGACTCTGTAGGTAAGAAGCAGCAATGAAAAGGTTTCATTCACAATATACTTGCAACTCTTCTATTTAGCTAAGACTGCTTGGAGCAAAATATTTCATTCTAGGTCAGAGATACTACTAAAATTTTTATTAATATGCATTGTTCTTTTTTTTTAAACCTTACAAAATTTAACCTAAAATAATACTAGTCTGGATTCTGAAATATGAGTATAGCTGGGAAAGTACAATTTTCCAGTAGTCACAATGACAGTGCTATTTCCTTGTTCTCATATTTGCTCTTCATTTTCATACGCAGATAATTATGATCCATAGCTACATAAATGCAAACATCAGAGTATCTATTTTAATCAGGACCCATGGAAAAAAAAATTAAAATGTAGAGAGACAAAGCAGTACTTCATATAAGAAGTCGCACACATACACAGTTTACATGTTTATTATTGCCAGTGAAATCTTGACTTGCTCTTGCAAATAGCTGTAGGATAGTGACTCAGCCAGGGTGAGCATCAGCCAAACCAAAGGAGAAAAAACAATGGATACATTTTTCATTTTGTTTATGGCACAAGAATGAATGCTCTACTCTGACCAAGACTTTTTCAGGAGTAAGAAAAGTATGTGCTACAAAGGCTTTAGGGTGCTCCATTAATTATTACTTCCCTTAGAGCTACAGAAAATTTTTTATGGACTGTCTTTAGGGAAACCTCTAGGGTAGAACCACAATTTCAATAATATTTTGCAGATAGTATGAAATTGTTGCTACAAACCTAACTGCAGATGCACAGATTATATTTAAGCCATATTTTTAGAACAAAAAAGTAAAAAAATCAGTTCTGATGGGGTAAGCTTTTATCCAAATTAATAGGGCAGTGCATGCAGCTGGTTGACTTACAGCTAATGTGGTACTTTTCAGAGCTTTTAACACACTTTGCTGATTGTTTGCTCAAGGCATATGGTTTGAATGAGCTGGGCAGTGCACAGTACAGCTGGCAGACTAGATACCAAAATCTGGCAATAAGCCTTAGAGTTATGTGTGACTAGGTATCAAATTTGCCTGAATTTTATGTTATGATTTCCACCATATCAGCGTAAACTTGACCTTACTTCAGATTATACTATGGTAGGTGCCATTGCTTCCAATCTCACAGCAATTAGATATAGCTGGGTCACGTTGTGGAGAAATGGTCTTGAAAGGGCAAAAGCTTTTTTTCTAAGGCAAAATAATTATGAAAAGCTTTTATTAAACAAACCCAGTATTTTCAAAATGGGCAAGTATCATTTTCTCTAGTGCACAGATTGGGAAAATGTGACAGGTGCTGTTCCAAATACAAATTCATTTCAATCAAGCAAAGAATGGGAAGGTTTTGGCAGTTTATCTTGTTTTTCGCTATTAGCTCCCATAACCTATGTCAGTGGTTTCAGCCTCAGCTCTGACACTCAGGAAGGTCTACCAAAACTCTCCAGCCATATCTGAATACAATTTTTGTATTAATTTAATAAACGGAGCATCATTTTTGGACTCTCTGCATAATAAGCTCTCATTTGCACTGAGTAGATTCATAAATTCACGCTGTTAAAAACTGTTTTCATCGGAAATGGGCCAGCCTCCCATGGTGTCCATTCATATTCCAGTTCTGAACTGCAGGAGGGTGTTTGCCAGCCACAAGTGTTCAGTTATTATTACAGAGTTTCCTTTATTGCTGCTTGAAAAGCCAATACAGATACTACGAGTGACTCTCTCATCTCAGGGTACATACAACTGTGTATTTCTGACTATATATTCACAGGTTTTCAGTTAAGTGCATCGCATTTTTATACCACATCAGCTCAATATAACAAATTAAGATGAATACTAAGAGAATCAGAGAAGCAGCAAGTTACCTGCTACAGATCTGCATGGCTATGTAAAAGTACTTTGTAATAAAATGTGTGTTGCAGTGTAAATGCATCACTGAATCTGAAGAGCATGTCAGGAACAATGGACCTTTTCAAGAAAAATAAATAAAACAGCACATAGCCTCTATTCATCCCTAATATTATTCTCTTAAGTTTAGAACGAAACTGTTTCTCAGAAATCCGTATTTCCAACAGCAGAAGTCTCATTGATTTGTGGGGTTGACTAATAACTTAAGAACTAGACAATTTTTTGTAAATATATTTCAGTAATAATAAAAAATAATTCATTTGAAATCTTCCTTTTTGCTATTCCCATAATCCTCTCTTCCCACTCCTTAATCAGTGCTAATAATAATATTGAATATGGGGTCAGCATAGATATGCTACACTTGGACAAACCGAAAGTAAATAGTAAATAGTAAAGGATTTGGTTGTTGGTTTTTTTTTTTTTAACATCTCTCAAACTTCAGTTTCCTTATCAACATTAAGGAATATAGAGAGGCAGAAAAATAAGTATGAGGAAAAAAGGTTGCATATTCTCATAACAGAAGTACTGCCACTAGGTTCTTGAACTTTTTGAAGGTGACCCAATGAATAATGAATAAAATGTGCAAAGGACACTGTCTTTACAGGACAAAAAGATCCAAACACAACAAAAATGTCAAATATATTGAAGCTTGAGGAAGTTCACTTCAGGAGTGAAGCACAATACAACTGCAAAAGATGTATAGCACCATTTCTGTATCAGCAAATAATACAATATGCTTGTACAAGTTCACGGAGGAGCTCTTTAGAAAAATGGGATGGCACATGTTCTGACACGTGTAAGTGAGCATGCCACACCTCTGACTTCCCACCCGTGGCCTTTAGAGTGCCTGTACTCCAAGGCTGATTTTTCATTAGTTTTAATTTATTTTTTTTTTAAAACTGAATACATTACCCAGCCTTAAGACTTGACAAGATGTACAAATACGCATTTCTTTACTTGCAAGGCCAGATTGACAGACATGTTCCAGGTATACATAAACTTCACAAAAGCAAGTGAAATACTGACTAATATTAAAAGCAGCTATATACAAAACAGACTAGAGTATAGTTCAAAGAACATTAAGAGGAAATATGGAATGTTAGAAGTCATCTCACTTACAAAGACAAAGTGTCATCAGAGGATTACAGAATTTTATTTCCTAAGAAACGCTCAGGTCAATTAGCTACCAGGTCCACTTCACGTCAATTATCTAGCATTAATATAGACATTAGAGAATGGCTTCTGAGATTCACCAAGAGACTTAGAAATCTACCAGCAGCTTCAGGTAACTGTATCCATAGTGTCTCTAGCCCTTAAACAACTAAATGCCTTTTTCTGGGCTTGTGCGAAAGCTGACAACCCTCAGTTTGCATGTATTTCAGCCTTCCACATCACCTGGATGTACAAATAGACACACCCTCTCACAGAGGGTCTGATTTATAGAATCACACAGCTCACTTTCAGAAAACACAGGAAACATGCTGCCAATTTCCTCATCCCACATTTTACTCTTATAATTAGGCAGGTATTTGAAAATCCTCTACCCAAGACCAGAACACTGAGCAGCAGCTTCCACTTCTCTTTATTCCCTTCCCCTAGGTTACACCATTTCTTTTTATCATTGTTCTTTATTTTTCTAAGTAATGTTTAATTTCTTGTGGAGGGAAGAACTTTAAGAACAGACCCACCTTGGACTATCAGGACCCCTTGAATGAAGGCCCTCTCTCTTCTTGAGGAGGAATACTGGCCTAAGCTATGAGCCTCATGCAGGAAAAGATCCATACTGACTCTGCATTAGAAGTGCTTTCTGCCTGGGCTGTAATTCCAAGCAGAGACATGTGTTCTGAGTTTGCTCTATCAGCAAATCAACCCAACAGATCATCAAAACTATTAGCCAAGTTATGTCATCTCCATTGCTGTTGTAACTCAGGTTAAAAAGACAACTTTTTTATTGAGGGGTTTTTGTTTGTTTTAATCATGTTTGCACCAGATTTAAAAAGCCAGTTACTGAATAACCCAATTACCGATTAACACAACTCACTAAGCAAATTATCTTAGAACTCAAGCGTTGTAAGTTGGAAGAGCTCATGGATATTTTCACGATAATGCAAAACCAGAAAAATCTTGGCCCAAGAACATAAAAAAAACAAATTCAGACCTCAATTACTAGGCTTTACGTACGATAGCCATGAACTAATCTAGCCAACTGAAAATGGAAGTTAAAATAATCCTGAATTTGGTCTTGGAGAAAGAGCATATGCACACCAAAAATTGCCAATTACCAACATAAGCCTACTATTGCCTTTAAATGTGCTATTATTGTCAAGCCAAACTTTTAACCAAGAACAGGAACAAAAAAAATTAACCTATCTTCACTAAGAGATGTAGTGTGTCCTTTAAGACAAGCGTTGTGAAAATGGCAGCTGTCTTCCTGGGTTACACACTACCAGAATCCTGGCAAATTGTTTACAGCTGGAGAGTCATATCATCTTTCAGAATCATTTTTCTCTGGGTTCTGTATTCATGAGAGTCCTTGATACCGAAATGAGTGAAAATAGAAATGAGAATGCTCAATTCCACCACAAACATAGAGACTCAAAGGTTTCATTGTAGGTCTGCTATATACTAGCCTTGAAAGTGTCTGCTCTGCCTAAAACCAGTCCTTAGCTTTGTATCTGTGATTCTGTATGGCTTTCGTTGTCTCCCACTCCAGTATGATTTATATCAGACGGTTTGGAATAAATGAACTGTTCTACAGTGTATTGCAACCTAGACGACTCCAAAGCACGCTGATTTCTTTCCTTTTTTTCTCCCCTATACAACTACTTTGCTCTAACTAATAAGATAAAACCTGTATCAAGATGTGGTTTTGAGTCCTAAGTGGGGAAAAAATAGAATTATTTAGAAAGGCAGTAAACTTCTGCTATAAGCTAGTTTTTAAATAATGTATTAGACATATCTATATATACACACACCAAGACACATGCACTTAGATTAATATATATATTCCCCTGCAGTTCTGTATTAATCAATTGCAATACCCTGTAGTAGAAATACAGTACTAATAACTCAAAATAGCGCTTCTGTTCAAGTTGCCTTGTACAAGCTTATTTGAGTTCTAATTGAGTGCTGAAATTCTCTCTTTTAATGCCTAGGTCTATTTGAAGGTTAGCTTGTGGTCCCATGGAGATAAAGGAAAATGTGCCAACATTTGAGAGATTTGATTACCTGTATAAAATTATGCTTGCTCATTTTTCCTAGCAAGACACTCTTGGGTAAAGTTATATTAAAGAGGGAATAGAAATAGTGTACATCCAAAGAAAATATTTTCCAATTATGTTTCACAAGATGCAGAAAATATTACTTGTTATAGAGGATTACGAATGAGATAATTACTGAGAGCCTAATGTACCTAAAGCTACAATAAAGGAGAGAGAAAAAAACATTAATAAGTGGTTATTAGCTGTTCTTCCTGCTCTTTGTAATAAAAGGCCAGAAGAGTACCAAGGACAAACCTTTCCATAGTTTGCTGTGATATGTTATATACAAGGATACCTTTCCTACTTACACAGTCCATCATTAACTCCTATAAAGAAAACCGTATCGGCTTTTATTTAACACCCAAAACCCTTAATGCCTCTTAAAAGAGGCTTAACAAGAATTTTTTCATAGTGCCAATTGAAAATAATGGAGATTTAGAAATGCATAGGATCAATGTTTCCTCTTTTAAATTATTTCATTTCACACATTTCTAATGAGCAAACTGCACTTCTGAACAAACTCTGATTAATGTTAGGTTGGTAAGGTACAGAATGACAAAAGACATTGTCTCATTATCACTTTTTGATTCTCCAGTGAAATAACTAACTCAATTATTTCTGAGAAGCTCTAGCAAAAAAGTATTTGAGCTTCCACATGCAGTATTTCAAATACAGGTGTTATCAATAGGGAGGATTATTTTAAAAAGGATTTTTGAGTAGCTGCAGCCCTTTTCTGACTGTAAAGCAGTACTTGGTACCCCATGCAAAATTACCTCTGATGCATGGGGTTTTTTTCTATTTTGGCTCACAATGCCGTTGCATCAAGTGTGAAGGTACAGTCGCTACGGAAAAGGTTAACAGTAATTCTACAAGAATGACAAAGGACACAAACATTGCAAGGGTCAATCTACATGGAGAGGAGGCTTCGTGAGTGCTGTGGCTTTCTTATGCTCCTACCCTACTCAATTCCACAAAGAGCTAGTTTCACTAACGAAACACATGTCCTACCAGTTACCACACTCCCATCTTCTTAACAGGAATCCTTATAATATTCTTTTAGATACACTTACCAACCCATGCGTACGCACAACACACACACACCAGATTTCACATCAGTGCTTTTTCTTTCACCTCCATGCCTCCACCACACACTGCATAAACTGTATATAAGACTTTATATTCAGTACATCAAGACAGACTTCACGCCTCGTGACTTTACTAACCACATTTGGAAAGAACTTGACCTGTTGGATCTGAAGCAATTCAAAGTATCTGGAAGGCTGGACCCCCTCAAAACTATTTTTATCAACTAAAAGCAGTACTGCAAAGCCTACAGCTTCACAAAGCAGAAATTCAACTTCTAACAGAACATATCACCAGCCATAACAAGGACAAGTGATTTGTCAATTAAATGGCTGAGAAAAGAATAAATTAAGGATTAACTACTACTGATTATTCGTCTCCCTGAGAATTCTCACACAAATGATCCTGAAAGATTTCTTTGGATAGTATCTTGGGGGTACAATGAGAAATATGAGTGCCTGAAGACTGTATCATGGTTAATACATTCAGAAGGTCATCAAGGAAAGAGACACCTGAGGTCAGTTACTTTGTCCTACACCAGCCTAGATCCTCCTGCACTGAGGAGGTTCTCAGAACTAAGGAGAAAGTGGACTAGCAGACAAGTCAGTGTTTGGATTCCTGCTTTCACAGGAATTCCTGCTTTGACAACTTGCTTTCCTAAAGTGACATCAGAGCTTTCCTCTCACAAAGCAACTACTCTTGGAAACGGAACCATAAGACAAAATAGATACATATTTGCCTGTGCTAGAGTGTGGAAAGTATATCTTAGGTTTTCCAGTCTTTCTGTGATTTGCAGAATTTATAAATTTATTCCTGATTCTGCAGATGTCAGCTGGAATAAATACTGACTCAGTTACACCATGTTTTCTTTCACCTTACAAGTGTGAAACACACATTTCACAATACATTCAAAGCACTGCAGCAAACCTATTGTCTCAGAGTGGGCCCCCACCTTGACAAGTAGAGCAAAATTTTGCTTTACCCATCAGACTTTGTCCCATAGAGAATTGCCTATTAGAGTATGTGCAGAATCCATCTGATTTAGATAGAAACATTTACTCACAAAAAGTTTCCTTAAAAATGCAAATATTTATTTACACACATAATGCTGCTCAATTCCTAGCATTCCTTTGCTTATTGGTAATTTGCAATAACTAGCAGGTGGTCTTCTGGAGTGACAGAATTTAGATTAATTACAAAATGATTACTTAATGGGATGATCAGTGCAGTTGCCTTCTACACAGAACAAGAGGCCTGATTCTGCCTAACAATTTAGAGTGTTTGTCACACCCTTTGTTTTTGAGGTACGATAACTCCATGTCAGTAAGCCTTTTGTCCCACATATTTAAGTGTATGTTTATTTGTTACCATATCACATTTAAGTTACTAACAAATTGCATAGGACACATCTCTTACAGAGTGTCCCATGCAGTTGAAAAGTAATCACAGGGTTTCTTAGGCTCCCTGATAATATTGGTCTTTACACCTCACGATACCATTACTGGCTAGTGGGAGACAGCACTGTCTACAGAAATCAGCAGAGAATCAGAAAGCTTGTCCCCTGGCAGTGCCAAGGACTTGAGACATAATCGTGGACATGGAAAATTACTTCTCTGCCCACATTATCTTTCTATGTTTTTTTTTTTTTTCT
>VZZY01015910.1:145900-170708 GCA_013400335.1 Eurystomus gularis
CTCCAATCTAACAAAACCAATCAAAATTTTAGTTAAAGCTCCGTAATACAAATGGCAGCATTAACAGCTTTCACAGTTATTGTTACTTGGTGTGCCATTCCTCATTTGCTGTAGCTCAGTCTATACAAATGCCCTTGAAGTCTCTTTGGGGCTATGGACAATGTTTTAAAAATTTGCACAAGAAACCAGTCCATGCTGAGATTCCCTTAAAAAACCCGATGTCTTAAATCTCAATTCATTCTGTAAATCTTTTTCTGTCAAGTAAAATCCCAGTATATACTTTAAATTATTTAATAACTTCTGCTTATTCATATGAAGACTCAATAAAAAGTAAAAGTCCTTGTATATTTACATCAGCACCTGCTCTCTGTTAATCAAGTATTCTAATAAGTATATGGGATATCCAACAAAATAATCAAGACCCATTAACTAGCAGAAATAAACGAACAAATTTGAAATATTGTGTTGGCATTAAGTCTTGTTTCAGGTAATTTTGCATAAAGGAAGAAACAAATATTTTGCCTCTGCACATTGTATTTTCTTGTCTGTATGATAAGATAACAATAGGAATTGCAAAGTGTGCCAATGGTCTACAGTAAATGCTTTAGACTACGTAATAATTAGAGAACAGATTACCAGCAAAACAGACAATTTCAAAAGAAAAAGGAGTGCAAAGGGAATAGCAAGTATATCAGTAATTGTACTTAGAAAACTTACTCTGTAAATATATGGTAGAATTTCTTATGCTATTTGAGTGGAGTAATACCAGATGCTGAGCCTTTTGCATCATGCTTTAATATACAGGATCATGTTGTATCAATTGTGTTGTAGATTATCCCCAATTCAAAAACAAGGTGGTTTTTTTCCCTTCACTTTAATATCCTGATTTCATAGGTTGGGTGTGTAACATGTCATCGCTCTTAATGATGCTTGTAGCTTGATGACCTTAGAAAATAATGTGATAGAAGAGCTATGGTTTGGTTCCGTTCCTCTATCCTCTGTGCACTTCACGTCTGGATGCCCACCACCAGTTCTGCATATACTAAAATTCACTGTTTCTCACTTGGTAACAATATCCTTATTGCATGTAAGCAGTTCTCTCAGCAAGGGAAAAGAAAATTAGTTATTATGGTTTCTGGATTTAAACCAGCAGATGACTAGGGCACTCTGAACTGCTAAGAAATATCTTTTGCTGGTTGTACTTGCAACTGGGGTCCTTGCCTCCAAGTGAGTCGGTCTTTTATTTCACTACATTTCCCCTCATTGAGGTAATCTAACAGCAACACACAGCACATCAAGTTGAAACCCAAACTCTCAGCTTTGCTTCTATTCACCAAGGGCTAGATGTGTAACAGTTACTGAGCTCAGACCATGAAACAAGAAAAAGGATTTCTTATGTTGCTCCTAAAGATTCCTCTGGTTAATTCAGGAATGGCACTGATGGTCTCCCGGGAGAGCTACACTTACTTTTTCTTAGCTGCTGGCATGACTGCTGTAAAATAGAGGCTTTGAAAGAAATTATGGAAGGGGAATCTTTACAGTAATAGAGAGTCTCGAGGAAAAAGGAAAGTTATATATTACTCCATATCACTATAGGTGTTCTCCAGGGATCACCAAGAGGCTACTCAGATACATAAATATTTGCTTAAATATCTTTAGGAAAATTATCTACATTTATTTTCAACGCCATATGCCCCATGCATTGTTTTCAAATAACAGTTACACTACCTAAAATACTTAGTGCAGCAAATTACTTCCGTAATGAAGTTGACTGCTTCACATCCAGGTTAAATTGCACAGCATCAACATCCCCAGCTTTGTCCAAAAAATCCCCACCAGAACCCAAAGACCCTCAGCTGTGAAGTCCTCTGTCTGTTGCATAACACAGGTTGTGCCCTTTTCTTCTTTCATTTTACTAGAGTATGAAAACAACTTTCAAGAAAAAAAAAATTATGCCAACACTTTCCTATTATTTTCACATGCAAACTTATTTTCTTGTGATTATTATGAATGTGTATTTATTACAGCCTAAAAATGCAACGCTGTCCACCAGCTAAAAAGCCAACCTTTCTCACATGTAATTCAGTTCCTGAGGTATCACCCACTTCAGCTCCAGAGCTCTTACTGGAAGCCTGCAGACACTTACAGGAGTTAGTCCCAAAGCACTTCTCACTTCAATGCAAAGTAACTTTTAAGGTTTTCATTACACGAACTCTTGGCAAATTTTAAAACATCATATTAGGACCTGAACACAATAAATACACCCTTTCACTTCAGTGGTCAAAAGGCAACATGTTCTGTCACTTTTGGGAAGTTAGTAGTAACTGATAGCTTTCCAGTGGCCTACGGGAAATATGTTTGTCAAGTTCAAAAAGGACAAACTTTTAGGAAAAAAACCACCATCACAATTGGCACTAATTGGTAGTTAAATTGACAACTGGAACTGAAGCATCCTGACAGCACCAGAGGTGGGCCCTACAGGTAGAAATTGAAAACCATTTACTACAGCAGTGTTGGGAAAACTAAACGATCATAGGGTATCTGCAGAATATCATGTGGAAAGCTCTACTTAATTTTTCATACTGTCACTTCTGCATTTTGCATGCATACTTCGAAAACATTTCAATTCATTGTGAGAAAGATAAAGTGTTTAGATCAATATATTGAACGAAAGTACACGAGCTTCTAACTCTTCACAAAAAAAATTCTCAATGTTACCTACTTTTTTTTCAGAAGATTAGAAATCTTTATGGCTTTAGAAAAATATGACAATGAAATTTAAGTGTATAATGTTAACACCAGGGGATCCAAATGCCTAAGCACACACAGTGTAATCGTTCCTACCATATATACCATACTTTTTCTAAATCCCTCCTCCCCCAAAAAAACACCAAACAAAACACGAACGAAAACCCCAACCCAACTCTTTGAAGTTATTCTACACTTATTACCTATGAAGTCCAAAGCTTAAGATGCAAATCACATCACAGAAGTGTTCCCACTTCGGTAAGGAAAATACAGCTGGCTCAGTGTTTTGCAGGTGGACCCTTTATTATGCAGGATAAGTAACTTGACATTATAGTGCATTCCTTTTATGTGCTTTCCACATTTGTGGCCCCTACTGGTATGTGCCACTTTTTAATTCTATTGCTTTAACAGCGTGAGGTAGAAATAGAGGAGGCATCCGAGGAAATGCCTCTTTGAATTTATTAGCAGTCCAGTTGTATTAGCTGGCACACAAGTGCTTTAAGTTGTGACTCCACAGACATTGTGTTTATATCATACCCCTAGAATGGAGATAAGGGAGCACAAGAATGTCCAACCTTACTCAGTGATACTCTCAGAAATACAAAGAAATTAGATTTTTGGAGTCTGAAGATCCATCTTGTTTGTTAACTCTATGATAAATCTGTAAAATTATTTTACACTGTATTAGAAAATGTAGACGCTCCCTTCAAACTGTCCTTGTTTAATTTGTACATTCCAAGAAGAAATTTCTTGAAACTTGTACTTAGTTAAAAAGAAACAAATGAAATCTGTGCAGCCAAAGGAATATTTGTTTAAAAAACCACAACTTTCATCAGGCTTCTATAAAATGTTGTATACTATTATTGTCTTTGTAGCAACATTTAATTAAGAAGAGTTTTTCTCAGAGCTACTTATACTCCTGCTTACTAAGCTGACTTAGGCCATGTAAAACTGGATCATTCTAGGAAGTACACAGTCATCCCTTCTCCTTCAGAAGCACACAAATGGCAGGGGGAATTAGTATTTTCCATAAAGAATATAGCAGCAAAATAAATGATACATTTCAGCTTCTGGGAGTTTATTAAACATAAGTAGGAAAATTAGTGTATAATTATGGTTACAAAACAACAACAAAATTCTAGGGCTCAGAAAGCAATGTTGACTTTGCAACATTTCAGATATTGAATATTTTATGTCATGCATTTAAATCATAGATAGCAAAACATACCAGTGTGTATCAGAAGGAAAAAGAGGAGAATCTATATAATACGGTGTTCTGATTTCTGTTGCTCTAGCTGTGAAAACTCCCTGAAACCCTACGAAACCTATGCTAGGGTTCTACTACACCTACATTTCACAATGATTTCCTCCATTAAGGGAAACAGCGTGTAATTCAGCCCTGAAGTAACCAGAGCCTTAGTTACATATATTTCTCATTCGTATCACCTGAGTACAACAGTGTTTTCAGGCAGCCATTATAATCACAAGCTCAATGCAGGAATAAAAAGGAAAACACGTGGAAAAAACTTATGTAATTAAAACCTTGTTTACTTTGCATATATGGATCACTTGTACTTCAACAGAACTATTTATAATTTTAAACAAGTAAGATTTTACCATTTCCTTGTTAAGAGATAAAATGTATGTTGGCAATGAAATCAAAGATTGCATAAAGCATGTATAATGTAGAACATACAGCTTGAAGCTATTTATAAGTGCTCTCTGCATTTCCAGGTTTGGTTTTTACAGTGGCACAGCCTGAAGCACTTAACTGTGAAAACATGATGCCTCTCTACTGCTCCTCCTACAGGAAAATTCTCTCTCCTCTAAAGGCCTGAACCTTACCCCATATATCAAGGGAAAAATCTCCATTGCTGCACAAAGCAATAGATGCCTGGCTCCCTCATCCTACAAGCCGCACACACACACACAAACATCTGCATTTAACAAAGTGAAAAGACACATAACACGTAACTCAGAAGCAAGGAAGCAAAACCACACAGTCACAGATGAACTGTTTACCTGAGACTCTACTACACTGAAGAGTTGATCTGGCCAAGTTCTTCTGAGTCTCAGTAACTCAGTTTGGTTAGTTTCCTCCCCTGTCCAGGCTGCTTTTCAGAGCAACTTCTCAAGAGCTAGCACAGCTCTTCTGGCCACAGATGTGATGACGTAGCAGCTGTACACATGACACAGATGCTGGTCTTCTGTGGCCCACTCACTTTACATATCTCCCATCACAGAGACTCTGTGCAAAATATGCAATATATTACTTGGGAATGGAAATGGGTAAATTCAAAAGAGTCTGGGGAAGGTTCTGGGAGAAACCAGGGAGTACTGCCAGGAGTGATACCACAGACACAGCACCCATCTGGCTGACCGCTCATGGCTCTTTGTGTCTGGGCCTAACTGCCCATTCATTCAGGGGTGAGTCAGGGAATACAAAAACCACCAACAAAAAAAACCTGCTGTCACCTTCATTCCCGCTTTTGTTCTCTCCACGCATTACACGTTCAAATGACAACTTTTAACACGCTAACCATCTCAGAATTTTGCTTTAAAAAACCCCAACAACTATTAAACCAGGTCCTATCTCATTTAAAACATCACAAATAACACGTTCCATAAAGCAGGAGCTACAATTGTATACCCAAAACCTAGTTTCCTAATGTTTTTTAACTCTATTATCTATTTCATTGTGAATTCGGTGGCCGTCTCCTGTGGCATTTGCTACACTGCAGATTTCACAGCACATCTGCCATGGTGCTGTAAATGCATGCAGAGGAGACTGAGAAAATGCAGCAGTGTACATCAAGTAAAAGTTCTATCTAACTAATCAAGCCCACAGGGACAGCATGCAGTGTCACAAGACATATCACTCTACACTTGAATGAGGTTGTCAGCCACTGGGAGGCCTGCAAACTGCTGACAGCGATATGTGGGATATGGAGTCTTCTAAAGTAGATGCAGGAGCTTTGTAAAGTATGTACCTGTTTCTACAGATGAAGAAAAAACAAAGTAATATGAAAGGGTAGTTGTAAATCTGTCTTTCTGTATTGTATTGCTGCGAACAAAACCAAACTCATCTGAAGTATGTCACACGAACATGAAAAAGGTTACTTTGTAGGTTTCTCAAAATGCATATGTACATTTGTACATGTACGGATCAAAACAATATGGAATTCATTACACCATGCGTCAAAATAACTGCAACATTAATACAGACCAAAAAAATAGAAAGTTTGTAGCATTTTATGAATTCCTAAGAGATAAGTATTCATAAACTTTTTCACAGATGTCTGAGCTCAGGTAGAGCCGCTTATTTTGTTTAAGCTTGATTCTACCGAATATAATGATAAAAATTGACATTGTAAGTACGTACTGGTCAAATTAATTGTAGGAATTTCAAGAATGAAAGCAAAAGGCTTTCTCCTGTCCTCTACTCGAATCATTGAAGAATACCACCATGCTTTACGAAGTCACATTAAATCCTCCTATTAGTCTCACCTCAGATTCTGTCATTTATTAGAGCAAATACATTGGGCACACATTTATTAACATATATTCATGAAGAACAGCAACGAATAAGTACCTCTGAAGAGTGTGCAGTTGTATTGCAACACTTGAAATTCTGAAGACGGGTTTTTATGTCTACAGGCTGTTTCTCCTGGAAAAAGCGAGCAGCCTAAGAAAAGATATTACATATCTCCGTAAATCCTGTCTTGCTAAACCTTCTCTGTACATCAAAAACTTTGGTATGAGATCTTTCTAACAGAATGGATCCACAGACTCTATATTTAGGCTTTCATTTAGAAAGTTATTTGTATTCTGTTTACATGTCCTATAATTAACCTCAATTTTTAGATTTATTTTGCTGATATATATATTTCAATTCCATTAGAACCAAATGCTTCTACTCAGCACCTTTCCACTCACTGACAGGAAAAACATTACTGAGGTATCAATATTATTCCGAGCAGTTCTTAAGAGCTGAATTTTCAGTGGGCTTTAAAGGTATATTTGAGAACATACATCAAATTCTGCTTGTGTGTACGTTATTTCTCTTTGCAGAAATTTATTCTTTTATTTACTATCTAGAGCACCTAATTATGTTTGTAAAAATCACATGAGCACAGAAATTAACATGTACGCTCTACAATAGTGCAGAAAAGAGATGAAAACTACAACCAAAACCTTCAGGAAGGTCCCCTTTGAAGCAATTAGCTGTCAAATAACAAATGTTTGGAGACTATACTGGTACTCTGAATGTGTAAAAAGCACGTAAAAAGAACACTGCCTCTATAATGGCACAAAAGGACACGTATGTCTAGAAAATGCAGGAAATAGGTGGCATACATGTTTGGTATCATTCTGTCCACAATATTAAGCCTCTCTACGTTAGTTCATTATATCATATTTCACAGACTGCCCTTTATTCAAAGTCTGGCTAAAAAAAAAAAAAGGGCAGAAAAATAATTGATAAAGTCACAGAATGAAGAATATACCACAAGCATGCAAATTCTTTGGCAGAGGAACAAACTGAAAGGTTATAGAGGAAGAGCAGAAGTTCCAAAAATAAAGTTATTTTTAAATTGCAACGGAGAAGAAACCAATGAGGGTGACAGAGGACAAACTATAGTCCAGCTTCATGGAGATGAAGAGCATTTTGTTTGTGACATTCCATACACCTTTAAGCTTTGTGAAGAAGGATTGCCAAGAACTCTAATTAAGGGAGTTTCTGCTTTAGAGTTAGGAAGAATTAAGAGAAGCTCTGAGGGCTGTGGAGTACCTCTGTTCCCACTGACTACAGTGGATTTGGAAAGCGCCTACAGTACTAGCAAACCTTAGGAAAGAAAAATAAGTCAGAAATACGGATGATTTTCTAGAGTGAAAAAATACAGACAAGAATTACAAGAATATTTTAAGCCATTTTCATGAATAAACCAAGGATTTATCCCTATGGGAGCCATTTCATTTTTTGCTTCTTTCCATCTATATCATGCAGTGTTTTAATTATGCAGCAGTCTCAACAAATAGATTGTCACAGCATTTTAGAGCAGCTAATTCTATTGAAAATGCCAGTAGAAGATGGGATAAGGTATTTATTGGTTTGGCTTTGTTTAACCCACCCATTTCTATTCACTACTGACTTGAACAATCCAGGATATTACATCCACCAAAAAATCTAATGTTGTGGAAATACTAAGACTTGCATACACCCTGAAAATCAAAGTACTACAAAGTATAAACTCAGGTTTCTCCCCTTGACCAAAGTACTAAAAAGAATGGGTTGGATAAAATATTTTAAGATCTGAAATAAGCATATCGCTATGTCTCTGAAATTGAGATATGTTACTAACCCCAGAAAAACAAATGAGAACACACATATATTACTTGATATAAATGCAAATTAACACCGTGCTCAAAAGTCACTGGATATAAAACTCATTACACCTTCTGACCCTAAGTTTTGTCTTCAAAGTGGCTACACTACAGAAAATTTAGGAATGCACTTGATCTGTGTTCTCTTCAAGAGCATATACAGTTATTGACAGTTCCTATACTATACACTATTCATTTACCCAGAGAATTTCTAAATTATCATGAAATTAACTGATATCCTTAATTACTGTTCTCTAGATTTTTTTTTTCCTCCCTGTTTCAGTAGCCAGGTAATATGACAATAACGTACCTGATTATTCAAAGGGAACTGAACTTTAGTGATGAACTATCCAAGTATTTATAACTGCTCACTGTAGGCCAAATGTGCATTTAGGAGCAGATAATTCTTTTCCAAGACTAAATCTAAAGAGAATTTATTCCTGATGAATGCAGATGGCCCATGATCTCTTTTTAGAGTAAGTGCAAGGCTGATTCGCTGACTGGGGCTAACACACTGAGCTACAGAACAAGCTAATGCATGGCAACAATCAAAGGTTTAACACAACAGACAAGCTAGAACACAGAAAACCATGATAATTGTCCTTGTGTTATCTTTATGACTTTGGAAGTATACTACAAAATCTGTAGCAATGAGGTTATTTCATGTGTGCACCTATCAAGACCTCCCTATAAACTAGCACCTTGTAATTTGCTTTATATCCCACACTGCCCTTTTTGGTTTAGTTTTTAAAAATTCTCAGAGCATAAATAACTTCTGTGTAATCAGGCTGGAGATAGAAAATGACCTACAGGTTTAACAACCTTTTTGAATGAATGAATAGGACCATATTTTGAATGAATTGGAACATATTACAAAAAGCTGCTTTGATAAAAATCTTCAGCTGACAGAGGTGAGGAGTGGTGACTAATGATATTAGAGAAAGGATGCTTATGTAAAGAAATACATGCTTATGTATTTTTGTCAAATAGAATAGGTCTCATTTTGTTGCAAATAGCAGGTTAGCTAACCAGGAAACCAAATCCTTCAAATGAAGTACATTTAAAGCACAAATGTATGGATATTAGAGAAAAATTTCAGAATAACAGAGAACCTCAAATATTAATTTCTTAGAAGAGCCCAAATGACTGAAGACCTTCAAGTGCTATACATTTATATACTCGGAGAAAAAAGTAAATCTTGCCTTACCCGGCCAACAAGTATTGGTTCAGGTCCAGAAAATTCTTCTAATACAAACATTTGGTTCCAAACCCAGCCTCTCTTGGAACGGTTCAAAACTCTTTGTTCTTCAGTTAGCCTTTTTAGTCCTGTAGTGGATCCACTTGGTAGTATTTGAGATTGATTCATCGGAGCCATATAAATGGAAGGAAGGACAGTAATCCATAATATTATTAATGGAGTCCATGTATCCATAAGCATTTCCGTTAGTCTTTCTGGCATTGTACCACAAGCTACGCAAATCACCACAAAAATGAAATTATTACTTTGCTTTCCTCCAGACTGTAGCAATCCAATTCATCATGCAGTACAGAATATTTACTTACAGCTCCTCCATGTGTTTACAGCACACTCAATGTAAAAATAGCTTAGGTTATAAAAACATGATCCATTGAGTTTTCCAGTCATTAAAGATTCCTGGTGGGGAGGGGGGAAAAAAAAGAAGGTCAAATCAGTAACTAAAGAGCTTAGGAATGTATTCTGAAAGATCTCATTTACTTTAACATCATAAATAAGCCATATTAGGTTTAAAATTTATTGTACATATTATTGTATATTACATGGGTTAAAAACAAACAAACAAAAAAAAGTAAGTGATTCTGTGGATTCCTTCATTGCCTGAAATACTGAGAGAAGACCCAAATATCAATTACACACACTCAGGAAAACATTTTCCTTACAGTTAGTCTTAGGGTTTGAAGAAACTCCTGGCCTTACTAGCCTGTACTTTTTACGTAGTCAACTATAAACACTTAGTATGTCAAATAACAGAAGTCAAGCAAAATAATGCTCTTGCATACAGACTTACTCTCCTTTCCTCCACAGGAAAGAAACCCAATGAACTTCATGTAAGTGTATAAAGCTCCAGCAGTACATTCTCATTTTGTTAATTATCTAGCTGAAGGAGCACACAGCTCAGCACAACTCTCCTGGCCCAGCAGAGGAACAGGACTGGTAAGTGCACTGTGAAATCTGCAGTACCCAAACCTGACCCTAAGTAAGCTCATTTATGCACATTTGCACTACAGGACTTTCAGTGTCTCTCTCACTTCCAGGGAAAACACACAGTCAGGTGTTATTTCAAAGACATCTTCCTTGATGGACACTTGGGAGCATTCTGTCTTTCTTCCCTCACCCACCCTTTCTTTCATGTATTAGAAGGCCACATCAAGTTTCATCACAGTGTACATATTCCTTCAAATGGACAAGCAAGTTAACAAAGCAGGGCTTGCTAATGCCACAGTGATTGTCAAAACCTGAAATGCAGCTATGGATCACTTATAAAGATAGATGGGACGTGGCTCAGGGAGAAGGGCTGCACTTCAGCTAACTAACGAGGCTGGAGTTATGAAAAAAGATTCCCGATACATTTTCTTTGACTAATTCATATCCAATCTCATGAGAAATCCGCCACATAAGATAGCTAGAAATATGTACTCTTAAGCTTATACTGTGTCTTAGGCTGGTTTTTTTTCCCCACTTTAAAAAGAGTTCTTAGTGTTGCATGTCTGTGGAACTTTTGGGAGTTTTGTGGGTGGGTTTGTTGGGGTTTTTTTTAGGTTCATACAGACTCATGGAATGAAAATACCTAAAAATATTAATAACACCGGTAAAAGCCAATTGTTACTTGAAAAGCAAACTGTGCCAAAAGCTGTGGGTTTTTTTCTGTTAAACTTCAGTAATTGCCAAAGCAACTGTGAAGTCTGGTGCATGAAAATCTGAAACGGAGAAACTTGTCTTGTTAAAAGCAGGGAATAGCTGTTACCAAACTAAAATTCACTATCTCGAGTAGCACGCAAGAACAGTAAGCTAATAGCGCAGTGCTTTGACAATGCATCAGAAGACAGTGAATATCCACTACAGAGGTAACTGCATGGCTTGGAAACATCATTTAGGTCTCATTGCTGACAGATGGAAAGAAAAAACAGAATACAGCATGCTCTTGCAATGAAATTTTGGGGGAAATGTGAAGGAAGCAAGAGAGGCCTTCAATCTCCCAGCATTCTCTCCATCCCAGAAAAGAGAAAAGGATGAGGAGCATTGCTAATTCCTGATGGGAAGGGTCTGTCAAGTCACCCCTCTGAAAACCCTTCCGGGCCAAGGGAATTAAATGAAGATTACTGCTGCTGCTTTCTGACATGTTAAAAAGGTAGATTTCCTGGGGCATGTTGGTGGTTGAAGATACCAAAAGAGAGAAACAGCCAAACTTGCAATGAAATCAGTTACGTTTGTTTGCATGGGATTGATCCTGGTGCATATGTTAGTGGATTTGTTAGTGCACGTGTCTACCAGGAGACAGATTTTTCTAATTTCTTCAATGGAGCAAGAATTGAAACACAGGAGAAGTAGAACCACTTGAAAACAGAGGAATAGACAATCTTTAAACAATATCCAGGATTAGACTCAAAACTAGGGGCATAAACTGAAAACTCAACTTCAGAACCTTTTTCTGTAGCTGAGTTGTCAGCTTTTGTGATTTTTGATCCAGAAATAGAGGCCCACCAGAAACAGAATAGTACATTACACCATTTTCCAGGAAAGCCTTAAAAAGAACCCAAGTGGGCCATGACTGACATTCTCACTGTTCCCATACAAACTGGTATAGCTCTTTTTACTCACAGGACCAAATAATAATAAAGTAGTTAATTTCATATTCAAGAAGCTTTTTGAAAACAATTCCTAATTAATCTACACAGGCTGCCTTCTAAAAGAGATTAAATATGTGAAATAAAACACGATGCTCACAGAAACATTTTTGTTTGAAGAAAGAACAGGATATTTGTTTCTCAGACTGTCACTCTGAATCCTTGGCAAGCATTAAGTTCATTTTAGTGCATCTCTCCTCAGTTCCTTCCCCAGACTTACTGCCTGTTACTCTTCATTTACTCCAATCAAATTTAGGTCCTATCCACTATAACTAATGCATAAGATTCACTGTGACTGCACCGTCCTCACAATATCTCCTTATTCAGCAATACCTTAAGGCAAACAAGAGTCAAAAGCACACCAAAAACATTGGTAATGCACATACTGTGTCATTAAACCTAACTCAATGAAATACTCCCATGAAGAGTACAGTTACACAAGGCAACGAACACAGAAACACAAGATTCTCAGGCAATAACAGGAAAGTTCAGCAAGTTTTAGGCAGTACAAGGTAAAGAAAAAAATCCGATGGGCCTTTTGCATGCATCTGTGTGCTTCAGGGGAAGGTGATCAGTGTGTAACAGTAGAGCTGGACAGATTTCTCTACAGTTCAACCTAGACTGCTGGAGCCCTTTGAGAGTTATTTGAGCAACAGACTCTCATTGGAGATTCAATGCTCTATCAGCGACTCATGGCATTTACCTTGTGCCATACATGGAAATTGTATTGTCCCCTAATTTCTTTACCAAGTTTGGAAATGAATTTACTTCTCTGTTCCTGGGAGCAGAACACCAGGCATGTGGTTGGGAGCTCATGGAAGGCATTATTAAATATTCAGCCCTCCAATTTTCATATTGCCTAATATGAAAATCAAGAAGTGTCTGGTAGTTAAATTATAACCCTCTGGATGGAATATGTAGGTGAAGCTGATACTGCTACTGAATCAGGCTACTATAACAATATTAAAGCCACACGTAAAGGGAGATCAGGCAATTGGGGAAGACCAGCAGGTGAGGCACAGTAGTATTTGCCTTCCTTATATTATACCAGGGTCTAAGAAGTGGTGCATATGGAAGGATAGCAAAATTATTCCAGTGACGCCAGAACTACCTTTTGCTAAGCAACCAAGAGAGGACAAGAACATGGTCCTTAAAGAGTCTATTTCCACTCTCAAAGATTTTGTTGGTGTTGATAAAAGTGTAATTTTTGCTTTGAATTACCACATATTCAAATGGTCCTGAGCTGTTTTCTTAAACAAAACTTCACTGTTCTCCAGAGTGGTTTCCCTGTATATATTGTACAATATATACAATTATAGATACAATTCTAATCCAGCAAAGCTGTTTACAAAACAGCTTTAGGTCTTCACTCATCCCTGAGAGGTGAAAGTGATATTTAAAATATAAATAATGTCTTTAATGTAACAAGTCGATGAAAGAAAATGTGACACTAACTATGTCAGGTAGCGGAGATTCAGGTAACTATCATGTTTAAAAACATAACACTGTATTCATTAATTCAGTTCTCCATGCACAACCTCTACAGAAGTACAGGTAAAGCTGAGTGGTTTGTTTTCCACTTACTGTATGTGCTGATACAGTTTTAGAAAAATATTCTGTTAACAGGAACATACATCTTGAAACACCACTCATGCAACTCCAGGCCACGGAGCGCTTAAGTTTTACACAACACAAAGTTATTACAATGAAGCAGAAGTTTACAACCTAACACTAGAGCATTATTAGCACACCAAATTCAGCAGTCAATGTAATGTACATTGCAACCTCTTTTGGAACTCAAATCTATGTAGATTGCTTGTATGAGTTAATTGTCTGCATAAAGTTAGAGCCAGCTATGATGGTAGATAGCTGTAGTAGATATAGATACATTAACTGATAACAGTTCTCATTCTGTATGCGAGTGGTGGAAAGCTTTATAACGGCTAGTGTCTCTGATGAAACTCATTTCACTACAAGTATTTTAGAATCATTTTGTAGCTTTAAAAGGTGAACACTAGAATGCAGTAGATTTGTTTAAAAGACTAATAAAGTTAATAAAAGTAGTTTAATATATAAACTCCTTATTGAAAATAAAGCAAAGTAAGATCATAAAAAGCTTTTTTTTTTTAAAAAAAATCAGTTTATTTTTGGGTTTCAAACCATAGAATGTCTATCTGGCCAAGTGAACAACTTGCTAGTGCACTGACTTACACTATGATCTTAGCTTAAGATTTTAGTCACTCTAGTGTTTCTTTACATAAGAAAGAAGGAGGATTGCCTGAAGCATTGCAACAAAGTTTTTTCTTTATTTTATTCTGCATTTACCTTATCATTCATAGTGATTATCTGAAAACAGCTAAGCCCTTTGACCTCCCTATTTCAGTAGGGTGGATGTTATCAATTCCTAAACGACTGTTAACAAGGTGAAAAAAAATTCTGAAGTGCTGGCTAATTTAAATAAGTTACACTAGAGATGCCAGACAAAAGTTGGTGAACTTTTCTTAAAGCAGGGGGTATGTTTTGCGTAGAATTTTCAGAATCTTTTATATTTTGTAAAATAAATGATGCCTTCAGCATGCATTCAGAACACTGATATCGAACTGTCACAACATGAGGAGGTAAAGAATATATGTAGGCAATGGAGTTCTAGTAAATATCTTTTCAATATCTTTATGCATAATCTCTACCTTTGATCCGAATCCAATATAAGCAAATCCTCATTACAATACAAGCAGTCTCAAATAATTGATGAGAGGCGTTCATTTACTGATCACCTAGAGTTCCAGCCAGAGCTGTGTGACAGCAGGCAGATAGCCTGTGCATTTTGCATGCTTCCTTTGAAGCCTCGAAATTCCATCCAACTCACATGGGCTTTCGTGTCCAGAAGATTGAATTTAATTTAATTTCTGCCAGAAATAAGGATCCTTATTCCTGCAAAACCAGGATACGGGCAACAGTTTTAATACAGGTTGGGAGAATAAAATAGGAAGGTTAATCAAGTGTCCTTGACAAAAATTTACATCCTGTGACTTCTTTTATCTTAAATTCATTAAGCAACAATGAGTTTCTCTTCACAGGATCACAGGTTTCCACAGCTCATGATGAAGTATTGTATTTCTCCTGTCAAGAGGTCTGCAAACTTGGGATCCATTTTACCAGCTTGTACACAGGTATTTTTAAGTTTTAGTATTTCCTTCATTAACATTCAAGCAAATTCCTTGTTATTGTTCAAATTACTGTTTTTTTAACCTCTGGCCATTTCTCTCCTTCCTTTTTTTTTTTTTTTTTTTTCCCCTCACAGTAGCTACAACATCTTTTTGGGGTTATTTTGGCTTCACGCTGTTCTTCCTGTTCCTTAAACTTTAGGTTTACTTTCACTACTGCAGGTATTGGCTGCACTACCACTTATGCTTCCTAGTCCCATTTCTCAAGGATTCAGACAGGATCCTTTTCCATCAACAGCAGCAACATGATGCAAAGCCTTCCCACAGGGAAGCACAATTATCTTTCCTTCATTGATTCTCTTTTGGCAGCACAGTAGAGCCTTAAGATTTGAAGAGTAAAAATATAAGTTCTTAGCATTCCTTAGCACTCCAGTCTCAGTTGCAGGAATAATTCATAAGAGACCTGTGGCAAGGACTTTAATTTGCTATTAAAACAGAACAAAACCAAAGTCCATCAGAACAGAACTATTAAGTCACCATAACCAACAAATAATCATGTCATCCTCTCCTGCATAACTTTGCTATGTACTTATCCTATTTCCAGTACATATCCATTATATTGTACCTGAACCTGATTTTAAATTATCTTGGACAAGGCAGCATTCTCATGTTTCTGCTACAAAGGAATAAGTACTTCTTGCCATAAATTATAATTAATATTCTTCAGTGAACTACTTATTTGTGCAAAGATTACTAATATACCTCTAAAAACCCCACCAAAATTAAAAAGCAATTCTCCTGTGAGATGAAGAGGGACTGAGGCTGTAATCAGACATGCTGCTATGGCTACAGCAGCTAAGCTCATCCTTACAGTGCCCACTGCAAAGTGCCACTTGCATGCCCTGGCTAGACTTTACTGCCTCTGATCTGCCAGCATAACTGTATGTGCAGTTACTCCCTAACCCAGATCTGTCAAAATGATCTTGTTAACTTAAACGCTTTTAATAGTAAGGTGTTTTTTAAACCAAATCATTTTGACAGGGCTGGGTTAGGACATTGCTCATGTTATTCTTCTACCAAGAGCAATTTTAATTTAAAAGGTTCTTGCCCCCCTCTACCCCCACAACATGCCAGCTGTATGTTTCAAAAAATTCTTCTCCATTATCACCTCTATCCTCACTGCAGCTTACTATCCCTGCGGTTGCACTGTTGGAAATGCAACACTGTAAAGCCAGATCAGTGAAATTTGGGTTTAAAAAAAATTGCAACCAAACCCTGTTTCAAGAAGTCTTTTCCTTCAAGTTAACAGCCTAGATCATTGCACTGATTTAATTTACAGCACGGCTGCACAAGCAGTTGCACCAGCACAACTAAAAAGCCCATGAACTACAGGACAGCAACAGAAAATTTTTGCTTGTTCTCTTTTGCTGCTAGAGAGCATATGAAGTTTGGCTATATACTTTAGAGAGCACTCAAATAGCTGAATCAACAGCATTGAGCAGAGGATAACTTCTGCAAAAGAGAACAAGCAATTAAGAGCAGTGAAACCACTTAAACAAAACTCAGATGGACTCCTAGTGTATAACCATGGCAATCTGGTGCAGCTCCGTTCATTGATGCCGGCAGATTTCAGGGATGGAAACCTCTCCCGCTGTCTCAGCTGCAGCCAGGCAGCAGTCATAGGTACTGTTCTGAGACGAGGCTCCATCAGGAGAACTCCTCAGCACCAGCAGCACACACCATGGCACGGTGGAGAGGGGCGGAAAACCAGTGAGCCAGCAGCCAGATTCTGGGCCATGCACATTCCAGGCACTGCCACAAAGCAGTTATACTTTGTATCTGCTCTAAATTTCATCAACAGTGGTTTTAAGGGATTGTTATGCCACCTGATGCTAACTCTAACATAGAAAAGCATTATCGACACATCCTCGCCTTTGACCAAGCACCTGAAATTTCAAACGAAGGAAAAAGAGATGGGAAGTGTTATGCTAACTGTGCTATAGCAGCAGAGTGACATACACTCGAAGCGTGCCTTGTGCTGTCAGAGATGTCCTGCCAAAATAAGTGCAAATCAATTATCCAAGTTTATTTCAATACATTATGTGTGGCAACAGTGGCAACAGACACTACCTTTCTCTCTCTTTTGGTCTTAGACATTCTGCCCTACACATACAGTAATTCAGTCTGCAAAGACATGCCACTTTATTTTTTAAGCTTAGTCATGCATTGCTACTCTTCACAGTCAAGAGACATCTGAACAGATCTTTAGGTTAAATCAGTTCTTAAGCTTAGGTCAAACACTAAGGGACTGTTTTAGGCACAGGATTCGTCAATCTTTGCATTGGACAGAGCTGACGGAATCCACACATTTGCACTGAGGAACCACAAACATACAGAAATACACATGCAGGGACAGAAATGTAACCGTTTCCTCAGTATTCAGAGTTTTACTATTCATTGCAGGATTTATTCATCTATTTATAGGATTATTATTAGCAAAACGAAGTTACTTCAGTTTTAGGGGTCTGTTTCAGACATAGAGGGAAGGAAGGGTTAGAAAAGCTTTTCTAAAAGGGAAATCCCTCTTCCTTAGTTTCCTTACTCTTTTGCTTTAACTAGGAAACACCACGACTGGTGTTCTGCAGTAGAGATGAGGCTGCTACAGGATATAGATCATTACACAGCTTGAGTAATGCTTTGGGATAAAGAAAATGATATGTACATCTTTAATCGAAATAATATATTGTAACAAATGGTCCATTATTCTGTGATTGCTTAACATGATACTTTATCATATCTACAAAGTCTATTTTACACTAGTTCCTACCTAAACGTTTTTTTATACTTCTTGGCAAATATTTACTTTCAGGAAATCCATTTTTAAAAATAAAACCAAAACAGTATCCTGGCCCTGTGATGTCATGCTTGTTTGACTTCTATTGGAATCAATACGGTTTCTTGTTGGCAGTATTTTTGTTACTCTTCTATAGTAAAATCAACAGGGGCCAACTTTAAAGCTGCCAAGGCTCTGATACTTCGTATATAAATCTGTCAGCCTTTCCAGAAGAGTTCACTACTTAATAGAATGAGAAAGCATTTAAAAAAACACACCAAGTGTTTTGTTAGCACCTCCAAACTATTTTTTTCTACTTTATTATTACTTGCATTGTGTAGCGCTCAGGAATTCCAGCCATGAATCCAGCTGTGCTATGCATTGTAGAGATACAGGGCAAAGAGGCAGTATGTGCTTCACAGTTTGCAACTGAAGTAATATGACTTGTTTGGTTGCATTTCCTCTCCAGTGAAATTACTATAGCATTTTAGTGCTGGGTTTTGGGTTGGGGTTTTTTTGTGGATTTTTTTTTTCTTTTTCGGGACAGCTGATATCAAAAGAACAGGCATTAAAATGAAAATATAGCTATTTTAGATCTACTGTAGAGCAAAAGGCATTTGCAATGTTCCCTTTCAACCTGCTATACTTACAAAAGAAAAAAAAAATCTGTTTTTGTGTTTATGGGAGTTAGATATTCCACTGATGCGTCAGAACATCACTTCACACTTATGCTGAGAAGCGCATGATGCAGTCTCAAAATGGAGAGAGGAGAAAGTAAAAATCTGTTTGAACAACCAAGGTGGTCCACAAACTTAAACATGACAGAAACAGTTGTACCGGCATTGTTTTCATTCTATAGTAAGATGAAGAAATGAAGTAATTTTATTCTCTACAGTCCACCGATTAAAGTGATTTTCCTTTGACTAAAATAGATCTGCATTACATATAGATTTAATAGCTTCAGCTCATGCCAACCTCATCTCTCCAACAGATGCTCATTTTAACAAAGGTGTATTACATAATTTGAAGACCTGTATCACTTTTAAAGGAGAGGGGAGGGGAAAAGGCAAGTTGTGCACAACATGAAGAGAGCTCATAAAAAGGCAAGCAGATTGCCCTGTGACTGAGAATTAGGTGTTAACCACACTCTGCCTAGGGCATCGTTTATCATGAGAGCTTCAGCAGCTGGGATGTGCTTATCCTGCACTTGCTGAAAAATGTTTAAATATTAATGGAGAACATAAATGTCTTGCTTTATGGGCTTTTTTCGGTCTTTTTTGATATAAAACAGAGCTTTCCTTTTCATTGGTTTTCTTTCAGTAATATTAGGTATTCTCTACATAATTAAAGAAAACATAATAATTAATGAAAACCTTACAAGGTTTCCTGACGTATTCTCATTAAACTAAGAATATAAAGTTGGTCATCGTGACTTAATGAAAGCTATATAATCTTTCCAGCCATATGCATAAATGTGTTTACTTTAAAAAGAAGTCTTTAAAAGAGAAAAATGTGAATGTACCTAGACTTTTCTAACTACATACAGTACTGCTGCAATAAAGCTACTCAAGTCTTTTTTGCTGAAACATATGAAATGGGAAGTGAAGGTCTTCAATTTTGCATCATTGAATTTGATGGTAGTTTTACCATCAACAGAAATGAGTTGTTTGGAAAGAATTATGGTTGTTGAACATGAAACTTATTTGTTTCACAGTTGCCAGGTGGAGGTTTTTTCCCCCATTTACTTGTTTGTATTACTGTAACTTTTGGAAGTGCCACAAAAATAAAGCCCACAGACTAGAATACAGAACTTAATTCTTGATGTTGCTGAAGTTTAGACTAAGTTCTGATGATCTGTTACTTGAAAGGCAATCATAGCTGTTACATTTAATCCATAAGAGAGGTTCACATCTGATGTGTCACTCAATTACAAAACTCAACTGATTAAATGCACTGCCTCTCAATGTATAGCATCCATCTGCTCCAGTATTTAGGGGCTTTGATATAATGATTTTTATATATTAAAACCCCATAAAATATACACACAAATATGATCATAATAATCAGTGACTGCAAAGGAAATGGATTTAAATGCTTATCCAAGTTCTTCAAATTAGGCTGAGCACTGCTTCCCAGGAGTAAGTGACTTCAGCCAAATGTACACCAAATTAGAATGCTGAAACTGTGACCTAATGACTGCCAAGACTGACAGCTTTCATGAGGTCTTGAACTCCCATATCCAGCTGCAAAGACACGAGCAAGACACACTAAGAAAACACCTTTCTGAGCTTGTCTATGACTTAGGCACCACAGCGTACACTGCTCATGGAAGGTTTCACTTATTCAGATCTAGAACTGTTTGATATCATTTACTTCAAGCCAAAGTGCTGATCGTTCTCAATTTCAAATTATTTTCACAAGATACATCATGTTCAGCTCCTTGGAAAATCAATTCTATGAATGTTATCACTGCAACTTATGGATAAAGGCTACTTTCATGGCTAAGGCAGGTAGAAATGAGTCTCTTGCCAGATGCTCTAAACTATGTGTTGGTATTTGAACTGGTTCAGAAACCATCCTTCCTTTTCATCTTAAAATTACCACTTCAGATACCATCAGCACCCAAAGGTTATGGCGAACAAAATTTTATTAATGTACTTGAAGTGTGCCTTGATGTTATTGGTTGACAAAATGAGAAACGTGTTGAAGAGATTAGAACAAAGGGATCTATGTAAGGGAAAAAATACCCCAAAACAACGCATTTGAAATCTCAAATTGGACTTTTTGTCTATGTCTATCTACTGCTAAAATAGTTATGTTCAGAAAGCTATGAAGTGAGCCACCTTTTCTATGGCAACAACACTAAGAATAATGTTGAGTTTTCATCATCTAATTTAATTCTATTGATGCAATCTTAGAATGTTAGCGATGATGCTTAATATGTTCCAAGCTCAAAATGCATTAGCATTTCCCTCCCACTGAAAGAATTTAGTTTGTATTATTTTAAATTCATCACTGAAAGACTCTTATGATACAACTATAGTATATACTGTAAGCATACAATTGTCAGAATTAATAGTATATCCAAAAGGTCAGGCTCTAATAATATCAGAATGGAAAACAAAATAGAGAAGGAATACTGCCAAGATATAGAGTATCTTATGGTTACTGGATATGCTATAAAATACTTGTTTATACTATGTAGGATGAGCAGTTGCTTTCTGCTACAGAGTATGCATAATCATCACTTAGAGATATGCAGCACCAACAGCTTAAAGTAGCATTCACATTTCTTTCTTGTTCATAAACTTAGAGGTTAGTATTTTTTTACCCTTGAAAGTCTCTCAGGTTTTGGAAATGAAATTATCTTTATGTATCAAGGGTCAAGTGGGTGGGTTCCAGGCCCCTAATTTCAGTAAGTGGCTGAAAAAGTCCCAGCTAAAGCCTGTAGGGCACTTAGGTCTTCTGAAATGGAGATTTTTAAAAGATGAAATCTTCAACTGTGCAAGAAGAAATAGACAGAAATTTCAGGAAGTACTTCAAAGGGTGACAGACCTAAATCCATGCCTGATCGTGTGTTCCTACTGGTAACAGTTCCATATCTTGAACAAGTGAGGGCAAGTATATTTTTTTTCTAGAGAAGATGATGCAGCATGTGTTACCAGTGATACAAACAAAGGTGTCCATGGATCAATTTATTTGGTAGAGGTGCAATATTATTGCAAAACTTCTGAAGATTACAAATGACCAAGAAAGTGAATTCAAATCTAGCTGTGGGACTATCTCCCCTCCTCCTGTTTTGGGCTTCATAGCAAAGGCTAATAGGAATGACTACAGTATATTGAAAAAGCCCTGAGTGACTTCCTCTAAGGAAGACTCTACCTCCTCTCAGAGATTAAAACTTTCATTTTTTTAAATGAAAGGTGTAAAAGGAGTGGATGTCCTATACAGAGATACCTCTTATTAAAGCCAGCTGCATTTATTAAGCAGCCATACGTACTTCTTATTGATTTTTCAATACTGAAGAAAATGTCCAAAGTTAGTTTCTTGGCTTGCAGCCTGCTCAGTTAAATTGCTCACCTGTGTAACTTAAGAATCAACCTTCATGAAATACTTCAATCTTCGAGGACACTGAAGGCCCTCATCTTACAACTAGGCATAGAAATCAGAGTTCTCTGCAGCCGGGATGCAATTTACCAAAAAAATAATAAGGGAGAGTTAATAAATAGCAAGCCTAGGAGGAAGCTAGCAGAAAGCTGTGCTCATTCTGTAAGCAGTAAGGTAGAACAATAAGGCTGAATAGATGAAAACCTTAGACTAGAATACCACATAATAATCACCTCCCTTCCAAGGGTTTTTCTGTTGCAAAAATTAATAAAATTAGGCTGGGAGGTGATTTTAGGTTTGGATGTGATCACATTTTATGGCTGTGAAAGTTGATAATTTCACAGGCATGCAAAATACTAACTTCTTCTAGCTGTTACTCTGCACACTAGAGTAATTTTTCATTCTTCGGAACATATTTGAGCTTTACTTATATTTACTGTGAAGACTATTATGAAGTCTCTTATTGTTATAAGTCTAGTACTGAATGTAGAGGAGGAGTATCATTCATAGGAAAGTACTGCGTATTTCTCTTTATCCTTATTACAGAGAAACTCTTGAAGAATTTCCAAAAGAGGATGAGTGAAGTTAAGAGGATTCTTTATCTTTAGCTTTGCTAGTTATCAGCTCTATTCTTTAACTGCAACTGAAGTGAGCAGCTGTTAGCTTCCCTTCTATTAAGCACTAACGTGGTAGATTTGAAACAATAAACTGTTAATGTTATTTGATTTCTTACAATCAGCACCCCCAAAAAACATCTGTGATGTGATACCCAGAGACACAAATGGCGAGCCGTTTACGCGATCAAGTTGGCTGTTTAGAAGTGCCAGCCTTTATGAAAGTTGTAAGAGCATTTAACTCTCCTTTCAGAGGAGAGACAGATAGGCACGTTTGCACGAAACAGAGCGTGTGTGTTTGTGCCTGTCTAAAAGAGAGGAAGAGAGAGGGAGAAGGAAGGGTACAGTTTGATACCTGTTGGCAACAGGAGCAGATTTGTGTAACGCCGTTATGTGCCAGACTGGATTGATTCCACTCTATTTAGTCTGGTACTAAACGCAAACTGTTTGAATTGAGACAGATTCAAGACATGACTGCACAGCAATGAACCACAAAGGAATTCCTGCCTATGCTAAGTGGTGTCACCTTCATGGCGGTAGGCAGTGTCTAAATAAGGATTTGAATTAATCTCTTCCATAATATCCACACAGAAACTGCCACAGGCTTTCTGGGCTGAAGCTTTGCAGTGCCTCCCAGGCTCCCCAGCCAAGCACCATATACAGGTCTGATACTGTCTGGCGGGGATGCTGTCTGACAGCTCAGGGCTCCCGATCAGGATGCTGCTACCCAGCAGATACTGTAGCCAAGCAGAACGTAAGGACATGTTACTCCTCTGCCTTCCTCAAAGAGAAGATGAAGCGTTTAGTGAAACAGCCTGCTTCAGGGATCCACAGAGTCCTGCATTTCTTCTCTGGGAGCCTTGGCAGCGATGCAACTAATAAGCAACTGGAGCTAAGGGGCTTTCTCCCTCTCCGAAGTTTCAGTTGGGTGCGTTATCTGTTTAGTCAGCCAAAGACAGGGAAGGAAAACAACTTGTGGGACAAGGATAGCTCCTGGCTAGCTGTGGCTATTCATTCCCATCTCAGCTTTTAAGAGGAAGAGCAGTATTTCTGGGATGCTTTCCTTCCTGAAAGTAGTAAAGGAAGCTATCACACCATTCCTATTTTTTGTATTTGCACCTTAGTGCAAAGCTTTTTGGGGAGGAAAGGTGGTGATAAATCAGGGGGATTTCCCCCACCTTATGATTCTCCCAGCCTCCTCCTCCTCCCTCATTTACATATCTGGCTGGTGGGTGATTTTTATTCTCAGCACGAAAACTGCAATCTATTTCAATGCATGAGTGCAGCCCTGCATCTATTCAACACAGTGAAATAGCCCAGAGATTTATTGTACTAAATAAGAAAACAAGGAGAAGAAACGGGTTCTCCAGCCTTGGAAGCAACCCTCGGTGATCCAAAGTGCTCTTGATCCTTTAAGGGAGGGGGAGAGAAGAAGGGAATTTAAAGAAAAAAGCCTCATCCCCCAAAAAAAAACCAGAAGAAACAGCCACACCGCCGCCTCCACTCCTCCTCCTCCCAGGGGAATTAAAAAAAAAAAAAGAAATCCTAACTAGCATTCCATGACATTTTTATTACCAGGAATTTCAAAACATCCGACTTAATGAGCCAGTACAGTTCAGCCCAATATCGTACCTATTAACAAGGAAGGCACTCGCACAGTACACCTTGCAAGAACACAGACACTAAGTCAAAAAGGAATCCACAGAGAGACAGCCCTCTGCTAGCCAGACATAAAAAATACTAATAAAATACTCACTCTTTCAAGGATCGAGGAAGCCGCTTGCTGACAGCCACTTCATGCACGGATTGAAAGGGTGAGGTAAAAAACATTAGCCAGTCCCTGTGAACAGGCAGGATTTTCCAGATTTTCTTTTCATGCTTTTTGAGGCTGCTGATGCTGGAGATGATGCTGGTTACTTAGCTTCTCGGGTTTCTGTGCCTGCATGCTAAAGTGCAGTTATTAATTTCTCCCTTTGCACAAGCCAGCGGCAGCAGCACGTCTCCAGGAAAGCAGGGATATTCCAAATAAATCCACTAATTCCGGATCTGAGCGCTCCAACGTGCCTGCCTGCCAAACG
>VZZY01015910.1:171045-215754 GCA_013400335.1 Eurystomus gularis
CGGGCACAGCGGGCCGGGGTCGGGGGTGCGGCGCGGGGAGAAGGCAGGACAGCGCAGCGGGCTGTGGAGGGGCGAGGAGCGGGCGGGAGGGGCAGGAGGCAGGTGTTCATCGCCGTGACAGCCGCTGCGGAGGAGACAGGCGGACGCTCCGGGGACAGGGAGGGCATCCTTTAGAAACCCTTTTCCAAGCAAACCCCAAAGACCTGCAGGCATGTAAATTTTCTCCTGTGCTGTTTTAAAGCTAAAGGTGGCAATCAAATTAGAAGCAGGAGCCTGAACCTGCCTAAACAGGGAACAAAGGCAAGACCTCCACCCAGCAAGCGATGGCTGAAGGGCAACCGCCGCACAGTAAGTTGTTGACCATCACCCAGTTTCCAAACCCTCTCTGCGACTGACAGCGCTGGTATCCTGCACAGCCCCATCCTGGGAAGTGCTATAAAGAGGCTAAGGGACCGTAAGCTTTGAGTATCCTCAACTGCCTTTGACTTCAAAGAGCTGAAGGTTGCTCATGCCTCCCGAGGGCTGACAGCCAAGTGTCCCTGCCAGGGCTGAGGAACGCCGCGGCCTGCGTCATGCGAGAGGCCAAAGTCACCCTTTTGCCCACCTTCTTTATCAATCGAGCTGATGAGTTCTCTTCCTTTTTATGCTACATGCACTATCTATTAGCAGAATAAATGTATGTAACTATTAAATAGAATACAGCATAGCTCTAAAGGTGACAATCACCTATATTTTTTTCCCCCCAAGTTCAATGTTGGCTAACAGAGAAGGGGTCAGTACTGTGCTGGGAGCGCAGGGTATAGACATGGTCAGGTACAGGCGACGACTCTTAAAATGGAAGACTGACTGAACACTCAACTAGTACTGCTAGGGAAGCTTAAGTGGACTCAGTTCCACCCTTATTCTCCAACTTTCCTTGACCACTATTATGTTGTGGTTAAGATAAGCATTCAGTGTGGTTCTGTATTATTAAAGAAGGTTCATTACTTAACTTTATTTCTAAATGGCTGGTCATCTTATACTCATTCATATAAACTGTAAACATTTTAACCTTAAGCAAAAAAAAAAAAAAAAAAAGACTACATTGTTGAAGCTCTATCTAGGATTAGAGAAAGTAGACCCTCATATTCCTCTACATAGTAAAAATACCATATAATTTAGTATTAGATTAACAGTCATGAAACTATGTGTGCACACACAGGTAGGACAGTGAATGAGACATGCACCTGTTTTGGAGCTCTTACGTGCTTCACTTTAAATGCAAGTTATTGCAGATAACAGTTGCATTTCTTCTTGCACAAATACTCACTCTGAAAAGCCTCAAACTCATCAGAATGTAGCAAAATGTACCCAGAATTTGACAGTTTTTCAAGGGCAATGAAGAAACACCTAACTATTTCTTTGCTTCCCTCAGCCCAACTGTTTACTTTCCAAGCTGTGAGCCTGGGAGGATTCCTTGGAGGAGGATGGATATAAAATAGACAATACTTACTTGAAGCAGGCAGGGAGCCTTGAGGGAAATACAAAATGCTTTGCAGTGCAATAGATATGATCAGAAACGTGGCTTCCCTTTACCTGGGGTTCCACTAAGGTAAAGCATGTTTTTCTCCCCTATCTTTCCACCAGCTGAACAACACAGTGAGAATAAAGATGCTGCCACAAAAACATGAGGAAGTTTAGTCTGTCTTTCTTCCTGGTAATTAATGACAGTTATGAAACACTCTTTTTAAAGTTTCAGTAAGAGGAGTTGTACACCTTGTTTTCACTTGTCTTAAAAAATACCTGATGGAAGCAACTAAGAATAAAAATTCTCTCTAATAAAGCATTGGATCTCTTCTATCTGTGCTTTAAATAGGCAGTACAGTTCTGCGTGGGAAGAAAGCTACTGATAGAGGTTGTACCTCCAAGTACAGCTTAAAAGTTTAGTTTTTGTTTTGATTTCAACCTTCGACTTTTGCAATTGTTCTATGTGACCTCTCTTGCAGTTGGAAATTACTGGGGCAAATGCTGTGCTCTTTCATGTTTAAGTTGTTGTAGGAGAGGATGCAAAGTGTCTTGTTAAAGTGGATTGCCATCCATGGATTCCCCTACTGGAAAGCCTTTTGGATGATTGAGTAGGTCTTGATACGAAGGAGTGTATAGATTTATTTTTAAATAATCTTGGGATACCAAAGGAACATTTACAACTCCCTGCATCCTATCCAAATGAAGGGATTTAATGGTATTTATCATATTGACATATATGTATACACACACACACACAATCCCATAGCACTGATGAACGTGCTTGCTAAAAAATTGTTTCCTCTTAAATATCTTAAACACATAATACAAGGAAGATAATTCTTCTCTCTCCTAAAAGTTCATTTAATTTTTAAGCAAAAAGCAGCTCAGACTCCAGTTGAAATGGGATTAATATTTTTAGTTTAGTAACCGCATTGAAGAAAAAAATCATCTGCAAAATGTGATTGAATGCATCCTGGATGAAACTGGAATTCAATTTTTAATAATAAAGCTTTGTATCAGAAAAAAAATATATAGAAGCTTCACAAAATGCATTGGTTTGTGGTGTGATGGTTATTTTTGTTTGGTGGGCTTTTTGTTTGTTCTTTTGTGTGTGTTTTTTACTTTTCTCCCTTTTTTGGTGTTCTTTTGTTGTGGGAATTTTTGGTTTCTGGGCTTTTTTTTTTTTATTATAATGACTTATAAGAGGGGGACGGGGGTGCAAAAATGAACATCTGCTTGGAAGAGAACCTGGAGATTTTCTTCCATGTTGTTTTGCTTTTATGAGTAAGAAGGATAAAAACCCTAATGTGATGCCTCCTCATATACAGACAGGAAGTATCTATCTATCATTTAAAAATGTGTGGCATAATGGAATTTAAGCATCTTTTCACCCTTTGGTATTTTTGTGAAAAGAGTTGTTGATTATCATATAACTCTTTGTTTCTCAGCATTGCAAAGCAGTGCAATAAGCTGTTTTCAGAAGACAGAGAATTTAGACATTACTGCCTAAAAATATTCAATACAAGTGACTCGAAAGGAGCTCTTAAGGGGCAAGTCAAACACAGCACAGCCTTAAAAGGGCTGCTGCTGATGTACACGTTCAGCGTCGTCTCATTTAAATAACAATGCAAAAGTCAGGAACTTGAAAGGGGTGGGGAGGAGAAGGAAGGGAAGCATGCCTAAAAAGAAGCCTCTGTGTTAATTCCTCACATGCAGACCTTATTCCATCAGATCACCTAGTAATGATATATTTCCCTCAAAGTATCAGTAGCAGATTTCAGTTTTTAATGCATCATATAGGGCCTGATCCAAAATTACCTGAGGTTAATGAGTCCAGTGTGAATTACTTGATCAAGATAAATGACTTTACTGCAAGCTACTTTTGCTTACAAGGATTACCACTAGCATGCCACTTCAAAGTAATATTAATATAAAATTAATAACTGATCTGAAAGTTACTAAAGCAAGTTCACAGTATAGTGGCGTAGCCTACTATTACTCTGTTAAAGCTTTAAAAAAGTTAAATGCCATTTCCTCAGGCAGTATCCAAACACTCTGCCTAGTTTGTACCTTGTGCTCAAGTTATGTCAGGGATTATGCCTAAATTTAATTTGCCTTGAAAGGTTAGAATTCACATACCATAAACTAAGAAGAAACAAGAAGACTTATCCTAAGTCTAGAATGTTTGTGAATAAAATATGCACTTTTATCAGTTTACTATGCCAGTACAGAGACGTAATTACCTTTAGAACACAAGGTCTTGCAACCTTTAAAATCTGCTTGTACACAGTTATCAGAAGTTGGTTATAATGAAAAATAATGATTCCCCTGTGTATGGGAAGTCACTGAAGACATCTGTAACTTGAAAAACTTCCATTAGGTAACGCTTACAACTGATACTATAGATTAAAACAAAGGAAATCACACCAATATCCCATGAGATAAATTTATACGGTTTGGGGCAGGTTGATTGTTTGTTTTTTTTTTGGACTGACAGAAATTCATGTTTCGTTTTAATATGGGAAACGAGAAACACTGAGAACCTTAAGTGAGGAATTTCCAATGGAATGCCAGATCTCTTCATCAGGATAAAAACCAGTTAAAATTCAAACACTGGAATAGAAATCTTGAAAAACTCAACTAAAGAAAGAACAGACCATAGAGTGGCAGCATCCGTAAGTGACAAAAAGTTATTCTCAATCACGTAAAAATACTCGCCTTCCAGTCTAGCCTTCTTTGAAAGGTACCTATCAAAGTCCCTTCCCTTGTTACTTGATACATGAGAAGAAATAAATGCATTGATTTTGAACTAAGTTACTCCTGCTTTGATAGGACAAACATTTTTATAACCATGCAAATTCCATTTTCAGCCCATGGACTGTAAAACAAAAACAAAGGTTCAACCCAACAGCAGCACTGGGCTTTTGGGCCCTTACCAAATCCTTTTCCCATCCCAAATTACTCCATTTAGTAAAATAAAACATAACTAGTTCTGAGCCCCTTTCGCTCTCTAGAGATTTTTAAAAGATAAAAATCACAACTACTAATTTGTGTACCATATGCACCAATGACATTATGGAGTGCATAAAAATAACAACACATTATCAGGTTTTATTATTCCATGGGTACTGTTTGCAATTTTGATTAGTTGTTGTCAGGTTGACTATTAGAAAAACAAATATTTCTTTTGTACATCAAACACTAAGATAAAGACAAAAGAAAATTGTATCAAGCAGGCAATCAACCTTTTTTAACATTAATGTTCCAGATGCAGTTTGGAAAGTTAATCTTTTGCTGTTGGTTTTCAATATGAATATAGGTAACTGGATCTGTTTCAGTAGCTGTGCAAATATTGTTTGCTCTACCTCAAGTGCCCTCTAGTGTGCAGTAATTAAGCAGGTTAAAATAATTTTTTTTTCCTTTCTCTTAACAGCCACTCTTCCTAATCCCAATGTAATGTGTTACGCTGCTTTTCTTTTCAGAAGAATCAACGTTTACTGCATTAATTGCGTATATATAAATGAATTTTCTCCTCTGTGTAAAATCAAGTCACCCCCTTTGCTGTCAAGTTTTTATTCTCAGAGGTATTAGTTAAATAAAGCCCAGTAATTATTCTGGACATTGTGTAAATGTTGTTGAGACACAAACAGCTTCCAGTGTTACCAGAATCAAAACAACAGTCTTCTCAATCTGCAAAATGAAATTAACATATTCATCAGCAAAACATGACCCTAGAACAAGATTTAACGAAACCCCTAACTATGCTTCTAGAGTTTTGTTGTGGGGTTTTAGTTTTGGAGTTTTTAAAATATATTTTTTGAAGTGCTGGACACCACGATAATCCTAGCTTTAAAAGTTATATTAGCTATTCTAGGCAAATACAAATACCCTCTAAAAATATGCACTTATTTGTGAAAAATGGACGTACTCTCCTATAGACACCTGTATCCTGTTCTTTATCAGCAAGTGATTGAATAAGGCCACAATGAAAGTAATTTTTGTCACCACCTTAGAAAATAAGTAATGCTACATGAATATAAACAACAAATTACTGAGGCACACATAATAAAGTTCTGTGTCTTCTCATGTGTCCTTCTGTTACCCTGATGCGCTTGGTCAAAATTCTGGCACTGCTTGGCTGGACAAGTCATGTCACGTCCGTCAGCAGTAAGAAGTTCTGTACAATGCTGCTTTTTGGCTGCAGGAGGCAATGCATGCAGCCAGGCAGCTAGGGCTCTTTAACCACCACACCAGGAGGACAGAAGGCAGCTGCCTGACAACAGATAAAGAAAGGGAGGATGGGAAGAGGGAGGGTATTGGGAGATAGTCTGGAGAGGTAAAATGACCTCAAAGAACAAAGAACAATAAAGTATCAGTAAATGTAACCTGCAAGAGGTAGTTGTTTAACTTATTTAATCATATTTTTCAGGGACTCCCCTGTATTTAAAAAGGACACTTAACATTTCAGTTACTCAACTTTCTCTGCTGCACCAATGAATTATTTCCAGGGGAATGATTGAAGACTTTTTCCCATTCCTCATTTCATCGTGGTCTGACTTCAGAGCCACGTATTCACTTTCAAGCAGAATTTACCATAAAACTCCATGATAATAGCAAGCAATACTCTACACAAAACAGATTTTTAATGGACTTCTGAGGGCTGAGGTAAGAGGGATGGGTGAATCCCAGGAGAGATGAAATGCTTGCATATACTGGGAATATGCTACAAGGTGAGAGTCTTGAATCTTTTATGAGTTGTAAAATCAGCAGGACTTCCTATAAGTGCAAAGAGTCATCATCACTGGATCTGAGCTGGGGCTGTGGTTGTAGGGTTGTGGTTTCCGAGTGAGATGCTGAGAGAAGCCAACAGGATTGTTTTCTGTTTGCTAGCTTAGACTCTTCCCTGCTTAGCATGTTAGCTCTTTTGAACGTTGTTTTGTAACTTAACTATTCTTCATGTGTTTGGTAGAGAACATAGTTTTCTCACACAGTTTTAGAATACATACGAGGCTAACAGAATAGAAAGCTAAACATCACAGGACACCAATACCCAGACTTAACAGCCTATTTTCATCTATCTTAATAGCTACACTGCACCAAGACAACAGGATGCCAGTAACACAACAACTAGATTTACTCCAAAAGCAATACCAGAAAAGACACGCTCATACTTTAGAGTAGGTACACACCTAACATATATGTTAGTATGGGCTATATAGGTCTTGGTGCTGATTTGGGAAAATAAACTTAACATCGGGTTTGAGTAAATTTACACAGACTGTGTTCAGCCCTCATAATGACAGTGCAGTGATATGGGTGAACTGCTATTATAGCAGTAGCAAAACAGACCGGCTATGGAAACTGGTATAACATCATGAAAGGAAACAGCCATTCAGTGGCAAGGATATCTCCTTGCCGTAAAGTGGGTAACTTAAAAATGGACAGCATTCTGTAACTTCTGTTCTGAACAAGAGATCTCTTTAAGTTTAGACCAGCTCTTCATGACAGTGCCCACCTACTTCACTGAAGTAGCAATACTGTATCTTAGGTCCATGTGAAGGTGACAATGACAGCAGGTAAACAAGCTAAAAGATAGCTGTGGTTACTAACAGAAGGAAAAGCAAAAGTAGCACAAGAGTCAAGCTTCAGCACGTACCACTTGAAGAAACTCCCAGAAAGGTAGTTTTGCATACACCATAACCCAAATCAAATAGCAACACAAGCTGAAATTGGGCTGCTAGTCCAAATCATATTTGTTTTTCCATTCTGAATGCAGTGACGGATTAGGAGTATATGCTTATTTCAAAGTACTTTTCTCCAGAGATTTCTGTTTTGTTTCTTTATTTAGTTAAGAAGGTAAGTCAACATATTGCCCATGAAGTGATTTTTGAAGCAACTGCTGACGTTTTAGTTTGGCAGACTGATCTCAGAAAAAAAAAAAAAAAGAAAAAAAAGAAAAAAAGAAGAGGTAATGCTGTTGTAAAACATCCATTTCCTCTAAAAAATATTTCTGGTGCATATGTAACAAATATTGCTAATGAAGGAGAATATAAATAATTTAAATCCCCAGGACTTAATACTGAAGTACTTTCTTTTTCACTAAGCAGCTAAAAAGCCAAGTATGTAGAGGAAGAATCATTTAACTGAAAAAAAAATAGTTTTAATGCCAGTAATTAGTGAACCAAGTAAATACCGCCTGAAATACGTATTCTATATTCATTTCAGAACTTTGATAGGTGGTATTTATTGTCACTAGTAGTAAAACATACTGAATAAGTATCTGAGATTGAGATGCTGGAAATTACGTCCCCCAAAGGAAACAACACAAAAAGAATGTGACTAATGGTTCTGTTGGTAGTTGAGCCTCAGCTTTTGCAAGCCCTCTGAAGTAAAGGGGCAGCAGCAAAAGGCAGCATTCTCATGAATTACTTGAGTCAAATAAGCCAACTGTGTCACAACTGAAAGAAAAGTAGGACCTGATTCACTGCTGTGCCAATTTCACTAATTTCAGCTTAACACTGAGTAACATTGTGGCAAAAAATGACCCATATTTTTATTTAAATTAAAATATCTAATATTAATCAAATATTTATAAGAATATATAACAAATAATTGTGGCAAACATTGCATAATAAAGATGAAAGGGAAATTAACCTTGTGAATTTTTAAGCTGAAGAATAAAGAACATTACATTAATAAGACTTAATTATATCATTAAATATTTAAAATTATGTCCTCTAATAAATGTTTTTATTTAACATATTTCTTTTTTATCTATTACTTTAGTAAAATGCCTTTAAGATATGAACAAAAACCCAGCAGAGCTCTGTGTTTTGGTTTTTTTTTTATCGCCATGCAATTACAGAAAAAGCAAGATGAGAGCCATATGTTACTTCTCCAATTCAAGGGCACCCTTCAGGACAGAACGATCTGTACTACTACAAGCCTTGACTCCCTCCCTGGATGGGCTGGTGAGGGGCTGCATCTTTGCTAATCATTTTTCTTCAAGTATTCTTTTCTTTTTCTAAGACTGGCTTCACTATCTGTGCTAATGAACTAACAAGCTGGCACAAATAAAGCTTATCGTCATCCATGTTTCTAGCATTCCATTTAACACCTAACCCTATTAAAAGGGGTATAGGGAACAGTGTGTTCAAAGATCAGCTTCTAGGCTGCACTGATGAGTCCTCCTTTGCTATCACTGACAGAACACAGGTGTAAAAGCAACAGTTGGAAATCTTCAGGGAAGTCAGCACCTTGCAAACAAGAAAAAGGGTCAGTTTGTTTGCGAAGGATTGGAGGGTACAGGCTTTGCAAGGCATGTGTCCCACCCCATCTTCCCTGTGTCAATGTCACAAGTTCTTTTCCTTACATTAATTTATCTCATCTTATTCTCTCTAGACTAACTATTATTCTACAAATAGAAATCCAAGGAGGAGTTACAGCAAAAAATCAAACCAAATGCCAGGCAATGGTTCAACCCACAACAAGGTTCTTGTCCTACCGGAAAAATAATTTATTCCTCCACCACACCTCCAAAATTTTCAATGTCTCTCTACAATTACGGTGCTCCAGCGTAACATTTATGTCTCTTCAGTATACTTCAGTAGTACTTCTGCTTTGGCTGTACACAAACCACACATCCAGGGTAGCCGGCATGTCTCAGCTTCCCACTGAAAAAAATAAGTGCTACGTGCACTTGCAGAAACACTGATTAAAGTCAAATGGCAAGCACTAACTAATCAAATCTAACTCATCAGCATTTCAGATTTATCAGAGGCTACAATTTAATGATGCTTTAGTGGAAATTCTCTTCATTTATAAGCACACAAATATGAGGCCCTATCTGTTTAGCTATTGCGCTTTTTCCAGTAAAGCCATTCTTTGTTTACCACAATAATACTTATCCTGATTTAATCCCTGCAAATTCTTGTTTATTTTTGCAATATTCTTTTAACTTGTCTTCTGTAAATTGTGTGTTTTATTGCTATGATTGTCTTCCCACTATCCCTCACCATTTCCCATTCATCTCATCACCCATACCGCAATTACAGAACTGTTATTTGCTGGCGGACAGATGCATACGGTCGCTGGCAGTACTACCATTATACAGTGCAAATACAGTGCAGAATATTGAGGAATCATATGAACCAAAGCTTAGTAAAACAGTATTCTTAAGAGTTAAAGATTGAACTAAGTCTGGTTTGCTTGTTTACACATCACACAACTCATCTGAAACTAGGTAACCTTTGTTTAAATTTGACAGCTAAGAGTGCACTAGAGATACAGTCTTCTAATTAACATGCAAATACAGCAAGGAGGAACACATATTCCATTATGGATAGCTGCCAGTCACACGGTTACAGTATTCTTTTCAGTGCAAGTCAAGCAATGCTACAAAGCAAGAGTGCACTGAGCTTTCACTTCAGTATCTGCCTAATAAGCAGTCTCTGGAAACAAGGTATGACATTATTTGCGATAGTTACCAAAAAGGCCAGTTTCCCAGCAGTGCCATATCCTACCCCTTCATTTAACTAAGGCTCAAGAAGCAGCAGAAATAACGTGCAAGATTCCACTTTGCCTTAAAGTTCTCACAAATAAGGCATCTGTTTCTAACTGACAAGGTTCAGAAAAGTGAAAGGTGACACTAAGCTTACAAATAAAAAGCTTAGTCTGTAGAACAAACAAGGAATATAATATAGACTATGTGTCCAAACGGATCACCATTGAAACAAGAGTCTTCCTAGGCCTGTATACAAACCAGCACAGTTAAATGAACATTGAAAATTCCCTGAGATTTGCCTTTCTTTTTCAAGCACTCGCCTCATACCTGATACACATATGGGGTCAATGTACACATGTGCTTATAGACTACTTATACCACAAAGGTTTACAAATGCTTAGTACATTGTAAGATCTCTTCTGAAAAAGTCAGTGACTGCTGTCATTGAGAGTAAGACAAGATTTATCATTTGCTGTATAGTTCAGCCCCAACGTGCTTGGGCAGGCATATGGTCTTCACACAAAGCTCTCTGTTAAAGTGTTTGCCTTCAGACAGACTTTTAGTCTTCACACCACACTTCACTGCACACCCCTACCATGAGTTGTCTCATATATAATTTAAATGTTTAATGCAAAGGAAAGCTAATGTTAATACATATTTTTGAAGACTGACAGTATAATGCTTTATTTCCTAAAGGAATAACTGGAGTGATCTATAAGCAAATATGAACTCAAGTAACACCATCTGAACAGATATAACTTGTGCTCATCCTTGAGAAATCTTGGAGTGTATGCATCCCTTCCTCCTCCTCCTCAACTAGGCAAAGTGTCATTTACTGTGTGGTTTTCTTTCAGATGAGGTATTAAAAGCTGCAGTGCACTCTATTCTGTATTGGTATTAATGATAACTTTGGAAGAGTGATGTCTCTGATACGTGTTGTGTGCTGCTGACTGATGGCTCTTTCTAGCCTAGAAAGGTACTTTGTTTTGGCAGCTTTGTGTGGGCTGAGAGGGGAAGCCACGAAGAGTAATTTGAAGTTAGATTTTAAATTAATATAAAGTATCATATCATTAAAAGTTGAGATAGCAATACTCTCTGAAGTCATCCTAAATTTTCTTTGTCCACGCAGGAAATTATTAGATATTATCATATCTTGGTTCTGCATAGTCTTTATTGTTATTCATTCTCACAGTCGGTGGATGAGAACCCACACAAGCAAGAGCAGGGATAGCAGAAGCATTCTCTTTGTGCACATTCTCTTGCATACTTGCTGCAAGGGCCCCCAAATTCTTTTATAAAGGTGCTGCTCAGAAGCAGCAATTCTGGTAATTGTATGACAGTATCTTCATTATCAGAAAGTGATATCTTTCACATACAACAAATGGAGATGATACTAACATCAACAGGGAAAAAAAAAGGCTTTAGGAAAGGGCAATTTTCTCAAAGGAGAAAAGATAAACTAAATTTGTAGTACATCTTTTATGAACCTGCTGCCTATAGTAAACAGATTAAATAACTTGCAAACTGATTCCACATTTTCTCATCTAGTTCTTTTACCATACTAGTAATACTTAAAATAATTTTGCATAAAAGAAGACTCATGTTCTGCTATAAAATTTTAATTATGTCATGTGAAGTGTGTCATGTTAAGAGCACAAAAGTTTGGAGACAGAAGAAAAAATTTGGCTGGGGCCAGAAATTGAATGGTTGTTAGGGACTGAAAGCAATGAACAAACTCAGCTGGTGAGGGATCAATGTGATTTCTAGTAGAGAGCTGTTTGCTCTGCAGAGCCACTTTTGCACTAGCAGTGAGCATCAGTCATCTTGGCAGTGTCAGAGAGGAAAGGGACTCTGGACTGCTGGCTGAACTTCTCAGTCTCAGGAGCAGCCTCCTGAGGTCAGGTTTGAGAAACACCAGCAGGGCAACATGGAAAACAATTGGTGCTGCTGCCCACGCTGAACCTGTTCTATGAATAGACAACTTCATTCTCTAGGCTTGTCAAATCTGTCACCAAGAAAAAAATAGAAAGGAAAATTAAAAGGTTATGATGTTATCTTTTCCAAAAATAGTATTTCAGTCACCCCAGACAAGTGTCCTGCTGGGATATTTTCACTCAGGTTCTGCAGTCTGCTGACATCTCCCTACTGTCACCAGTACTGAGCTTCCTTTTGGTACTGCTAAAGGTCATAGAGCACTGGGGAGCTGGATGGATACCTCCACTTAAATGACCATACGAAAGTGCCTTCAGGACTAATGCAAAATAGAAAGGATTGAAACAGTCTTTATGTTTCTCCTTGCTGTGGTCGACACTAGAACAAGCAGGTCTTTCGGTATTCAGCATTGTCTCACGTCTATCAAAGACCAAAGGTTAGTTCCTAAAAAAGGATGCTGCTAACTAAACCAGTCATTTAGGTAGCCTAGTTTCTTGTAGTTCTGAGCTAACATGGAAAACAAAAGATCACAGACTGCAAGAGCAGAAAAGACTAGCGGAAAACAATCTAAAGAAAGAAGAAAAACAACAGTAAGTCTCAAATATTGCCTTTGGGAATCAAGAGAAATTAGTGAATGCCACTATCCACTTTACTTGGAAAGACAGAGTTCTACAGCATTAATATAAATGGATAGTAAATCCTCCAGTATGAAAGCAAATTAAGAGACTAATTTAGTTCTCAGGGCAAAGCAGAGGATAGTCGTGGTAAGCCTGACTCGGTAAGGTGCCGAATGCCACATGGTAGCCTACAAGCATAGAGTGCTCAGCACTTCTGGGGGTCAAGCCTTTGGCACTGTCATATTTGAGATTCAGTCTCTCTATAGATTAGGATTGATCTCCCCTGCTGCTGCATAGAAAAAAAAAAAAGAAAAAAGAAACAAACTATAACCTTGAAATTGTCATCCAAACCTGGAGTCCAGCCAAAATAGCAGAAACAAAATCCCCTTGAGAAGCAGTACAGCAACCCCAGAGGTCACTATTGATTCATCAAACAGAAACAGTGGATTTTGATATAGCAAGGACTTACGTAATTTCATTTTTATTCAAAAACGAAAAGTGTAATCATTTTTTTCCCCCCCTTGAAATGCAGAATTGCATACATCTCCATTTAAACACAAATACTCAGAAATTATCTTGATATTCTTTTGGAACTGGAAATACACAAGGGCATGTTTGAAAACAGTGCAGTTATAGAAAGCAACATTCTTACTCCACTGCAATAGTATAGTGTTTTGGTACCTTCTTTGTTGCTTTTGGGAACAGGAGTTGCTAGCAGCAACTAGCAGGAAGGGTAAAAAGTGATTCAGCTTTTATGATCCATAGCAAAACAAAAGAGTTTGGATTCTGAGGTGTGGTTTGTTCTTTTTTTTCCTTTTTCTTTAGGTGAGGCAACATTCTGAGTTCAAATGAACACAGAACTCAAAGCATGCTGCAGGTTCCATTTCTGCAAAAGCCCAAAACTCTACTTCAGATTCATTAAAACTGAGGAAAGCAAAGAGAATGATATTTCAAATGTTTATGCTTAAGCATAGTTCATGGCAATGTGTTCATTGCATATAATTTCTTTACTTTTAATGGTGCAATACCCAGCAGACACCAAGCAAACGTGCAACTGTACGGAAAGATGCATCCTCAATTCCCAGTGGTTAATCACATTGAAAATTCCAGACATTTAAACTTCAGTCCTGCAGACTATCAGTCTAATAATAAGAAAAACAGGAAAATAAATTGGAAACCATGCAGTAGTGTTTATTATAGGAATATACAGCTGCAAAAAAAGTAGGAAATTAAGAGTCCAACAAAGATGTGGCCAAGGGAGAAGTACTACTTAAATAGGAATAAACAGAGAGAAGCAAGTGTTTTGAAGGGAAGTGTGAGGAATTCGATTGCTCTAACAGTGACTACCTTGGTTCCAAAGTACACCTACCAGGAATACATTTTATTAACTAATATTTATCGCTTTGGATGGTCACAGGTGTTCCTACTTAAAAAAGATTTCAGCAAATGCCCCTGTGTGACATCTGGATGCTGCCATCACAGTAACAAGAGGCAACTTTTGCCACTAGGCTCTACTCTAGCAGATGTGTTTTTACTGCCACTGTTCATTTCCTTCCCTGTTAAAATGCAAAACATTAGCTGTTACTTACAGACATAACCTGCTCCTTTACACACCATGAAGTTAAGTCAGATCCTTGTATATTGCTAGTCCAACCCCAAAAAAATACTAAATAGAAAAAAAAGTTTTATTTTCTGGAATACTGGGTCAGATTCTTAGGTAATATAAATTAAAGACCATGGAACTATTATGACTGACACTTGTTGTTAAGCATCCTTACCATGTTTTCGATGTGGTTAAAAGAGTGTTTAATTAAAGAACAAAAACAAACAACCCAAACCCCCACAAAACAAACCAACCACAAGACAGAAATTGAAAGTTTTCTGTAAGCCTGCAGAGAGAACAAGCTCCTTTGAGGTGAGGCAGGCTCAAGCTTAAAATACTTATCAAGAAATATTTGCACACAATATATTAAAAAAAAACAAAACAAAACAAACTTTGGAAACTGATTCTTTCTGGACCCTATACATAGCTGAGTAAAATTAGCATATTGTTACGTCTTGAGGAATACCAGTTTCATTCAGCTGCTCCTGTGAAGGCATGCCCTGGGGACCTCAGTCTTCCTTTGGCCAGGAAGAACCCTTTGCCAGTTAGCTTTTTATGATGTCTAATTGGTCCTGTACCAGTGACTCCCTCGTATCATTAGGATTTAATCTCCAGAACAACCTAACACTGAGCAAAATCCCTGACCTCAGATCCAAGCTGGCTCATGGCTAGCTGTCTGCTGAACACCACAGATTGAAAGGGAGCTTACTCAGTCGACAGCTAGGAAATCGGCTGCTTGCTGTGTGACATCGAGTCCCAGCAAACACTGTATGGTGTTGCAAGACTGCCTGGTTGCTGGAAAGCTTTTTCCTGATAAAATCACCTTTGTTGGGATGAGAATATTATGGAAGACATTTGAAAGGTTTTTGTAGGAGAGTTTTTTACTAACTTGTACTTTTATTATCCCTTGCAAAAGAAAACATGAGTATACAAACAGAACCTAAAAGGCTATACCAATATATGCTTTGCTAAACAATTATCTAGATGACTGTCATGACTGTCACATTTTTAATATGTACTAAGTTTTACTATTAACTGGCAGAAAGACAATATAATCAGCAAGTCTGTGACTTATGCACAAGCCACCAGAGATCTCAACAATCCAGAGTGAATACAGAGCAAGACTATTTTGAAGTCAGAAGGGAACTATAGGATAATGTTTAACTAAAGAAAATACTACAGTTTGTATGTTACTAAAGATGGACGTAAAATTGCATCTAGACATTTTTTTAAAGAGTGTGAACATCAAGGATTCAGCAAAATACCCCAGGTCTAGAGAAAATTCTAATTTCATGTAATGTATTATATCAATCTATGTCAGATTAGACAACCTATACTGACAGGGATATAAATTCTATTCTCTGATCTGAGGGGCTTTTTGCATATTAAATTATAAAAAGCATTCTACGCTTATGCCCAGTTCTGCAGGAAATTAAAACCTATGATTATCAGTTGCCTAACAGCATCAATGTTATAAATTAAAGTCTTTGAATAATGGCCAGAATGCATCTCAGCCATATTTCAAACTTCCAGAAAATAATCCATTTTTGGCAGACCATCTGACAAGTTCACAACTTCCGATCAAGGCTCCTATTATGTGTCAGAATTATTGTGTTCATCTCATACCTATCAATTTTGTTCATCAAAACCTAGGGCTGTTTAAGATGTGGAAGAAGTTTGGCATGGTATGTGGGTCTTTTATGGAAATCAAGAACAGGATTTAATATTAATATACATAAAAATGACTAGAAATTATGCACCACAAATCCAGATCACTTTGTGGCTTTTTAAACTCCATTGTATAATACAAAGCATTTTCTCAGTGAGGGACAGAAAAATTCAGGTGGAAAAAAATATAATTACAAAATGGAAATCTAGCTTAGTTGAAGCTCTGTAGTATATTACTGTTATTCTCATCACAGCAGGATATTGGTAAATACAACTCACATCTATGAATGTTAATTTTTAAAAGCAAAAACGAGTACTTCCACTTCAAATGCAAACTAACTCCTATGCGTTCTGAGTTCTGCTAGACCTTACTGCAGAACTGTCACACTACCACGTAGGGAATGATTCTTGCTTTTGTAAAGAGCGAAGCCTGGAGTGGTCAATACATTAACTGAACATGCAAACATTATATAAAGTTGTTTTTGTTATTCGGGAACACTTGAACAGAAAGAGACATTTGGAAAGCGAGCATCTCCCTGTAATTAGGGCTATCACTGGCTCTCTATCAGAAGGTGGATCTCTGCAGAGAAAGTGGCTGTTCTGAGACACCAAACAACATTGTAACAGGGGAGGGCAGAAATGGTTCTTTTCTGCTGTTGTTTTGAATTTTAGAGGAAGATCTCCTGCTGAGGATTCAGTAAATCAAGGATGAGAGTCTATCTGTTAGAACAAATCCATACATTGAGGCCAGGGGAGAGGTGTTTGCTTTTTATAGCACATGCATATGCTTTACAATCAAGTCAGTGCAACCATGCCACCTGTAGTGACATACATGTCGGCCTATCCTAACCTGTTGTTGCAATATTTGCTATTGCCAACAACAGTTTCCCCATTTTGTGATCCAGTGGGCTCTAGAAAAGACTGCATCAGAGCACAGGCTTGACTGCAGAACATGATGGTGTAGACAAGCTTAAGATACACCTAATTATTAGGGTTCAGTGCCACGCTGCCTTCTGCCACCACTGATATCTTAACTACTTTTGTGTAAGATTTTGCAGAGATTGTATTCCATGACTAAAATGCAGAGACTTATGTGCAACAATGAGCTCCTCCCACTCCACAATTAAGTGAGAATTCTGCATTTATGGAGATTTTCTACAGGTAGCAGAATTGAACTTGGACACAAGACAGCACAGCGTATATCAAACAAGAAATAGTAGCCTAGCATTTAATCTGTTGTCTCATTTTGCCCTTTCAAAAACACAGCCAAGTTGTCCCCTTGATTTTCTTCCCATTTCTGCCTTTGTATTTAGCTTTCTGTAACATTAAAATGCTTGGAAAAGGAGTGAGGGGATTACACAAAACACAAAAATATCCATTAACTCTGTACATCTAGGAAGGTTTTTTCATCCTGCATTATTGCTCCTTCGAGGCTTCCACAGTGCATCAATCTTCTACAGTTATTTTCTCCTTGTGGGCAACCTGCACTAGCTTTACTGTACTTTACTTTTGCATCATCATCACAGAGGCGACCTCCAAACAACAAAAAGAGAGCTTTATAAAGGCTCTATCAAATAGGTTAAAACCCTTCACTGTGTGAAACACACCTTGAAAGCTGCTGCGCCCATTCCAGTGGAGGACAGCCGCAGCACGGCCACCAGGAAACTCAAACAAGGCACCTGCCATGGTGCTCAGGCTCCAAAGACAGTTACCCGACTGCTCACTGAATAGCACAGCACAACTGAACGTAAATTCCCCAGCTTTTAGCTAGTGGATTGTAGATTTCAGATATGGCTCTTCTCTAGAGGGACTTACTGCTCAAGGACTGCCCCAGCCAATAGGTAATGGGGGTTCTGCAGACCCTCATGCCATCTTCACTGTTGGGCCCTGCTCCCCTCCATCCCCAACATGATCATCACATAGTGCTGTACTCCCACGTGTAGGAACATCTACACCTCAACTCTCCCAGACGGAGACCAGTCACCACCCTGAAGAACGAGTGGATCACAGCTGAAAGGTGCTGCAGCCCAGGCTACTGGCACTTACACCCTGGCTGCTTAAAATAAAATCCTTCTCACTTTCCAGGTTTGCATTAGAAGGTTGGCTCAGACATTATTCCTATCCAAAAAGGATCTCTGTTGCAGCAAAGCCTCAGGCTGTAATGAGATTGCCAGGGAACTGCAAACAGTCTTTTGCAATACTGCTCTTACCTAAGTGCTGCCAAAGCGACTCCAGGCAGGTCAGAGGCTCACAGACACACTCCCAACTAGAAGGTGACACGCAGCGTTTTTGCAACAGTGGCAGGCAGTACCAACTTCACAATTGCTGGGGTGTTGCTGAGATTAATTCAAGGCAAATCTGTGCTGAGGCAGGATGACAAACAGATTTCGTAACCTAACTGTGCCGCTTCCACTTCACCACCCTGGCACCAGGCGGGAAACTGAGACTGTCCTGCCCCCTCGTGGGGGGGCTCCGCGGAGGCTGCGCCAGCCTGCAAGCCAGGGGTGCGCCTTTGAACACCCCTGGGCCGCCCAGGAGCACCCACTGCAGAGGGAAGGGGCTTCCCTCAGACTGAGGCGTTGCGCAAAATTAGAACAGCACAGTCAGTAACGCTTCTGCTGTTCGCTGCTACTCCCTCAAGTGCTTTTTTTAAAAAAGGAGCACCTTATTTGCTGTCTTGGACAGGTATGTCTCCCTTTTTTTCCTTGACATCAGGGCTTGTCTATGAACACAGGCTAAATTCACATAGAACTGTAAACAAGTCTACAATCCTGCTAATGCCAAAATCAATAGCTTTGCTATTAACATCACTGTGAATGAAGTTAGCACACTGAAATAACTTCTTCTTAAAATTTATTTCCTCAATCACACCTGACACAGTGATTCACATTCGCTAATCCGTGCATAGTCTGTGCTCTACATCCTCTTTACACATCATGCCTCAATTTCACAGACTAGTTCCAATTATAGGAACTTATTGCTCCATAAGAGAACAAAAGAAAAAGACAACAGAAACAAAAGCAAAAAACCTCAAAAAAACATGACAAAACCCTTCCAAGGGACAGTGTAATGAGATTCTAGCAACTTTTCTGCTCCTTTTTTCTCCTTGAGAAATTACAAAGAAATTGTAAAAACTATGGAGTTTTATTCGGAGTTCACTACTGCTCATAAAATTTCTGATTTGAGCTATGTAGTATGTAAATTCTACCTCCTTCAACATGTACCATAGAGAAGGTGGATGAAAAGCACAAATAATAATACTATATCTATGTTTTTCAGCTTGTTTTGTAACAACAAAATGCATTAGCAAGAAATAATCCTGCAGTCTGCTGTACTGGCTTTCTTTTACCTATTTTTGTTTAGGTTTTGTTGAAATCAACACCTTCTATCAGGGTAAGAATTTCTGTTTCATTTGTTTGCTCATTAGGAACAAGAAAGTGCATAATCTAGAAAGGCTTGATGTACAGATGAAGCTGTCAAGAGCTATACAAATTCTAACAGAGTAGTTTCTCAAATGTGGTAATTACTATTTATTTTATAGGCATACATATGACATCCCATTATTAAAGTAACTCCCACTTCAGCTTTTATTATTAACCACACTTTTCAATCTCCTATCGACCCCAAGCAAAACAGTTGTTCCTCTGCAGAATAATACAAAAAGCTAAAACTCAATGGTTACTTCACCAGGAATTATTCTCAAAGCTATTTCCACATTTTAAAAGGTGCCTCATTTGAAAATACTGATGGCATCCATTAGAGATAGAAATTGCCCTTTAGAATAGACTGGATAAATCAAAGTGTAGGGAAAACCAGTAGGACTTTCAAAAGCATTTGGAGCTAGTCCAGCTGAGCTCCCATAGAGATCAGTGGGGGTTTTAACACCACTTTCAAAGACAATCGCAATCAGAAGGGAAGAGCCACGCAGCTGCTTCATGCGGAATTCTGTGCTGTTACATTGGCTAATAATGAGGACCCCCTAAAAATCTGTACTGGGCACAACTAGGTCAGCCTACGGTTTCATTCAGAAACACAGTATATAACCTCTTTGTCAATGCTTCACACAAGCAGATTGCAGTCTGCCACATGTCCTTACTCAATACATTTTAGCTGCAGATCCTCTTTTCAGCCACTGATCATTGCTACCTTCTTTATTATTTATTATTCTATGAGTATGAAGTGATGACCTGCAACAATTTTGGTTTAAGCCAGTGTTCTCCTGAATGGAGTTTACTACTGCATGTGGAGGCAATACAAATGTACCATCACCTACCAGCTGGAAATGTATAAAACAACTACCAACGAAACTTCAAATCACCAGGATTAAACTAAAATAACAGTTAAAAAGGAAAGTAATAACCACAGCAATAGGAAGAAATGGAAATCCCATGGACTGGGTGAGAGAGGAAGAATAACCATAAAAAGGACCAGCAACAGTTAATAACAGGAACAGAGCAGAAGAGGACATGCTGGATTGTGTCCAGTGGAAAGTGAGCAAGGGAAGAGTTCAAAAAGAGCAGAAAGTCAAAGAAACTAGCCCAGGGACCACACTTGAACTTTGTAAAAGGGAAGGAAAATGAGATCAGAGTCTTATAGACTTTGAGATCTCACCTGACCTGTGAAATAAGTGTTCTTCCTCAGTGGTTTTATATGTATTTTTGTTATGTGGATGGTTGATTTTTGATCATATATGCTTTCAAAAATGCAATGCTGTGGCAAAGCACACTAGCAACTATCACAGCACAGTAATTTTGGAAGAAAGCACAGAATTTCAGGGGATTCTCATTGAATACCTTCAAAAAAAGCAGAGCTGACTGAAAACACTATTGGAATATCCAACAGATGTCAATAAAGACAGCACATACATACCACACAACTAACCCTAGGAGTTAGACAGGCTTCTTTCTCCTGACAGACACTTAGCTTTTTCATTAATAGGACATGTCTTGAGGATCCCACCACCTTTTTCCTTCCTGCCTACAGTTTTGACAAATGTACCACTATTTGTGCATGTTCAGTTCTTCCCATAATGGTAAAGTTCATGAACGGAGAAGCAGTGATGAATATGAAAGACCCACACACTAAGTTAAAATCAAAAGAAATATCCTGCAAATTTTGCTACAAAACCATGGACACTAACATGTTCAGTTACTGCCTGTAACAGGGGAGATGACCAGCATCCAACCACTGATGTTTACACAACTTCTTTCTTTGTTTCCTTGTTTTTATGGATTTCTCTGCTGCACTTGTTTTGCTATGCTTTTAGTCTAGTCAATTCTGTTGCTTTTTTTCAGTAATTGAGAGTCATACTAGACTTAATTTTTTGGTGAAATAACTTTTTTTTTCTCTGAAATACTGTAATTAATTATATTCAATGAACTCTTCATTGCAGCCTATCATCAAGATAGCTCTGCTGAAGGAATGATAAAGCTAATATAACAAACAAATATGAAAATTACCAGTAGATCTGATATTGTTTAACTCACTGAAGACTTTTTCCCCTCAGAGATAAAATGTAGTATCCTCAAAAGCAGCACCCGCAGAAGAAAGCAGAGATTTGTAAACCCTTAAGAAGCACCTTTGATGTTTAGGTTTTTTATATTCCTTTGATCAGAGATTAGTTACTAAAATGCAGAAAAAGGACTGCTTACTGATACACAATGAACTTTAAGAACTAATGTGGGGAAAAAAAAGCCCCTAAAATATCAGATTTATTGGCCACCACAGCTGAAACAGAAATAAATTTTAAGCATGAATAAGTAGAACACTAATTTATAATTTCACCTAAATATAAAATACAATTTGGGAAATGTTTTAACTGAAGGGAATATGATAAACAGGTCTCAAATGAGCATTGGCATGTTCTACTACGAATTTCATTATACCATTGAATTCTAATGTTTCAGGAGAGGTGTGACATAGAACTTAATTAAAATTCACCAAAAAATGGCAACTGTAACAAAATTCAGAGATGGATATAACACCCATCTCCTACTGCAATGCTTGTCTTGCATTGTCAGACACCTTGAAGTCTGAAAAGTAACACAGAAATGGCGAGAGAGATCACTTTCAGTCTCGATTCTCCATTTCTTACTTGATTTAAGAAGTATTCATTTTTTTTTAAGCAAGACATCCTAACATAAAATCACTGCAGTGAGAGATAAATGGTAACCATAGCGGGGCACAGAAATGAGAGGTAACTTCCTAAGATTCTGTTTAAAGGGAATATCGAATTGACACTTGATAAGTGTTTTCCTGTGCAAGAGCAAAATTATCTTCACATACAGAAGTCATTACACAACATTTATACTGTATAGCTAACGTTTAAATATGCAACACACCATGGAATAGTAAAGCCCACTGATTGAAGGCTTGGTTATATTAAACTTTTCCAAATTATTTCTACTCTATTTTATGTGGTTATCCTCTGCATTCATAAGTATGCACACGCATCTCATAGAAAGGTATTTTATGTAATCATTTAGAGCAACATCAAAAGATACATGAACATGGATAATTGAAATATACAATAGAAAAAAATTAGTCTCTTTCCTCAGAAGGTTTGACTTTGCAATTCTCACTACGTCATTTTTCTCGCAGCAAGAAGTGAATTACTTATATCCCTTTCTTACTTCACAACTATGTTATGTGGCTTATTTTATTACAGTTGGTAAAGCACTTTAATTTCTTGGATGAAAGCTGCTGAAGAAGTGCAAATAATTTCTATTTTTACAATAATTTCATCCTCAGTTATACTTCAGAAATCTCAAAGCCCTTATAACAATCTTGTGGAATATGAAAGATTAAAAAATGGGATTTACATATGCTATCTAAAGGGAAATTTGAGGTTCTGCTTTAATTAGTACTGAGGGTGTCAAAAACAACCAGAGATTTTATTCAGTTCAGTAATCACCTAAATACAGAATCCTTAACCACACTGATGACAACATCAAGGACAGCACTTTAAGCCTCAACTCAGTGACCTCTATCTAAGCTCTCCTGAGACACACCATACCACTTCAAATTTCCTCCTCATTCTTTCATGGGCATAAATCTAAGTTTGACTAGTTTCAGGAAGACTAGAAAGGAGAAAAATCTGACAGTTCTAAAATCCAGCTGTCCTCCAGCTTTTACCCTCCATTCAGGTACAAAGAGATGGAAGCTGAATTATAAGCCTTTAGCTCTCCAGATCCAGCTCTGGCCTGGGGAATGACAAATTGAGAGATAGTAATAGAGGCTGCTACTACTTTTTTTTCCTCCTGTCTTTCCAAATACACTGGAAACTACTTGAACACACTAGGAGCTTCAGTTACATTTCCAGTACACACAGACTGTCCCGGTTTGAGCTGACCACGGTATTCCATCCCATATACGTCATACTCAGTATCAGGACATCAGGGAAGAGATGCAACATACAGACGGGCTCAAGACCGAGGGGTAACTATGGACACTATTGCACAGCTTATCCACGACTGAAACATGCACCACAATCAAACAAGCGCAGCCACAGCTTCAGCTCCCGTAGTGAGCACCGCAGCTGTTCCAGCTCCCCCAACAAGCACCATGAACTCCATAATGGACAACAGTTATTGATGATTATTCAACTGGACAAGTCTACCAGCAAAACAGCTGAGAAGCAAGCAGACTCCAAAACCAAAATATCTTTTCACTTCAACAAATACGTTTGCTTCTCCAAGTTAATGGAGGAAGCAAGCAGTGATGGGTAGCCATGGAGCCTTGCAGAACCAGTATGCAAGAGTCTGAACCGATACTCAGGGAAATGTTAAGCAAAAAAACCCTAATTTGATCTTTGATATGGGTCTGTAGAGCAGGTTAGGCACAATGTTTACATCTCACTAATTATGTTATTTTGTCAAGTGGATCTCATCCAGTCAGAACTGAGCGATGTTGCCCCCTACATCATCATCTTGCTAGCTTGACATCCAACTTCATAGAGCATGACAAGGCAACATTTTTATGAACAAGCCTAGTGTCTGTGATCTGCCTTCGTATGAAATTAGTTTCTTCCCAAATGCCTGTTATTCCAGTTGTTAAATTACTTTAAGTCATGCTCCAAGGCATGTATAGTATACTACAATCAAACAGGAACAACACTTTGCATATCATTAAATGCCAATTTTTTCTGCCACTCTGGAAGCAGAACTGCAGCCAGAAATGTGTGCTTTCTACGCTTCTTTGCAATTCCAATTGCAAACAGAACATAGGCTGGGGAAGCAGTTCTGCCAAGTGTCAGCGCTGCGTTAATATTGTTATTATTCTCTGGGAGTGAAGTATATAATGCTATTTTCTCCAAAGGCATTATTGATACCAAGGATTAGCATTACAATTTGTATAATTATTGCAGTGCCCACAAGACTTCATGTCATCAAATATTTATACAACTCAGAATAGTTGAGTGCAAATGATTTTTGATGCCTTGCTGGACCTTTAGAAGAAAAAAAGTGATCAGATCACGTAGCTAATTCAAACAAAAAGCATAATACAGTATTGTCACAGAATGCTTCAGAGATATTTGGTCTCAGGATAACCTTGAAATTTCTTCACACTACTTTTCTTAATCAAGGGCTCTCAGTTTGTTTTTTCTTCCCCTATGAAACTAAATTTTAAGCACCCAGTGTCCCCTTGTCACTTCATATGATCTGTCCCTCCAGTACCCAGGTGTTTGCTTTTTCTGCTTTAGACCTCCATCCCACAAACACCTGCTGCAGAAAACAGCACAGCACACTGAGTTCTCCAACTGATACTATCTGGTATCCATGTGCCCTTCAGTGACAATATTACAGGTTTGTTGTTTTTTAATGGGAACAGCAAGATCGCTTATAAAAAAACCCACCAACGTTCACTCATTCTAAAATACAGACTATAAAATATTTTGAAGTTAGGAAGATATCAATATAGTTTGTTAAAAACCCTATATAATTGGAATTCAAATGCCAAGGCTCCAAGACCAAGACAGATTTTATAACAAAGATACAAAGGAAGTTAGAAGAAGTAGTATCAGTTACACTTCCTCAGGATAGCTGTTCAATGAACAGGCCTCATTATGAACGCCTTGCTCCAGTACCGATTGCATCAAATTCGCAGGCACTCAAATGAACTAACAGGAGCACAGGATCCAGCACCTGGGCCCTATGCAGCTTTATGGCGACAGGAACAACATCCGATTCAGTAATAAATCTATGTCCAAAGGAAGAGTCATACAAGCTATTTAATATGTACTTCTAAGTCCTATGATTCATCTTTTTGCTTTTCCTCTATATTAGCTAGTTCTGCAGAAACAACTGCACAAAACCTTAATAGAAAGCATCAGGTTTCAAATCACAATGTTTACGACTGCTTATTGGGTGACAAACTACTATAAAGTGAAAGTCCTGGTTAATTAACTAAATGATCATCAATACGTTGTCTTGACATTTAACAGCATTTAATGGAAAACACTAAATTACATGTTATTCATCTAATAATGCCCTTGAAAAATGGTCCTTTTATTTTATTTGACTTCTCAGATTACAAGTGAAAAGAAGGATGGCTATAATGCTGCCTCTGATTAGCTGCTATTACTTTTAAAAAAATATGTATTTCTAAAAATTGAGTAACTGTTAACTACAAAGTACCTAACACTTCCCATGTCCTTATATATGCAAGTGTAGCTGTTCTGTCTTGGGAGAGGTCAGTGAATGATAGCGAGTCATTGACCTGACCTTTGCTACATCCCTGCCACTCTTTGGAGACTTCTCTATCTCCCTCCCCCCAGCTCAGGAAGGTCAGCTGCTCTACCAGCAAGAAGAGGAGAGCAGAGCCAAAGCTGCCACCATGCTGCTGTACTCCTTGGCTCTTAAAAAGAAAATTGCCTGTTACATTTTTGAAGCAACTGATGACTCAAGCTAAGTAAGCCTGATGTAATAACTTCTACATGACTGATATTTATAAAGCCAAAACCTCCGGCAATACTGAAAGCAAGATGACTAATCAAAGAACACAGTCATATATAAGAAACAGCCAAAAACTTAAGAATGCTTAAAACAGCATGAGCCCTTTCACTTTTGTATAACAATATCACTGCTTATTCTGTTATGTCATGTTAGACTACAGCTGGGGAAAAAAAAAAAAAAGTAGCCTCATGATGCTGGGATGAGGATGAGCAAGCTGGAGCTCATGGCAGTGTGCGACACATTCAGAAACCATTAAATTATTCTCACTATATAATACATGTTGTTTAATAAACATACATGTTGCAAACCGGAAGCAGTGTGCTATAGTTAAGCACTAATAGAAACAACCTGTCTGCTTCTATTTCAGTCTTGAAAAGAATTGCATTTGAGATTGTTTAAATAGATAATATTGAAAAGATTAAGAGCAGGACCTAATAAGTAACACTCCATTAGAGACAAAGCAATTAGCAAGTTTGTAAGATACCATGCTGGTTCGGGATGTTAGCAATACCTTGTCAAAGACCATCAGAACCTTTATTTTCTTTCTTCAGTGGTTGTATTTGGTCTCCTCTCACAGTAAGTAGAGGCAACGTTACTTCTACAAACATCTAGTGTTCTGAAAACCTATCTTTTCATTTTGAAGCTAGAAAATGGGTCACACGTTAAAAATCCAAATATTTCTTGTAGCTTCACCTTTCTTTCCCCTCAGAGTATAGTCTATTCATAACAAAAATTCTGGAACTAGAAACATTTTATTGGAGGTAGTATTATACCTGCAAAAAAACCCATGGAGATAGTAGGTGGCACATGTTCTCTCTCTTCTGCCAAGTGGGTTTCTATTCACAACAGGCCAGGACTTTGATGAGTATTTTCTTGGACAAAAATGGGACCTGAAAGACACTTTAGAAGCAGCATAACTACTAAATTTTCCAACTCCAGTGAGGTCAAATTAAGTTAAGTGAAGCAGGGAACCTGGCCCACAATTTTACCACACTGAAATATTGTCTGTGCCAGAAAATCCAAGCAATTCACTTAATTTTAGGTAAACATCTGAACTTACTACCCCAAGGCATCTCATAGACACCCTTCAACTAAATTACATGAATAAAGACAACAACAAAATAAGGAGAGGATCCCTAGTTTCTAGCTGAGTTCTCCTTTTAGCTGGTCTTAACCAAAGTTGTATCACAATAATTTCAAGTGACTTCACTATCATTAACATTCCTAAACTTCATGGAGAAAGCAGTCTGCCAGGACATTAAAATAAAAATCAACTTTACAAAAATTAAAAGACTCAACTCTTCTTTAAGGCACTGTGATGCTAGTTAACAACAATTCTTTCTGGTCAAGGATTTCTCTTGGCTGTGTTCATCAGGGAAGATGCTAAGTTTTGACTTACAGCAGACAAATCAATCCTCCATGGCTTTTGAGAGAAGGGGAAGGATGGGACAAAAAAACAATAAGCCAAAAAAACACCCAACAAAAACCAGTAAACAATGTAGTTCAATGAACAGATATTGAAATGCACACCCTTCTTTAGACAAAACGCTTCATGTCACGTGATGGCAATTAGGGAAGGAAAGAAAATTTCAGAATAGACTTCTGAGTAAAAACCAGCAGTTATCACTCTAGCTTTCTATGAAGTCTTTCCTCACTCATCACAATTTTGACTGCTTCTTACAAGTGCGTTAAGATCTCTACCCCTTTCTGTAGCTGATGCTGTGCTGCATGTAGAACAAATACAGAGAGCTTCGGAACAAACACCACACTAAGGAAAATAATACATGCTGCAGTTTCACTACCTTAACTTATTTCTTCTGTCTCAAGAGAACAATTGAAAAAGTTTCACATTTTTAAATGATTGTATTGCAACTATTTGAAAGGAAAGTTCTTTTTGATGAAGTTTAACTTATTAAACTTAAACTTATTTTTCCTGACTACAAACCAAACTTTTATCCTACTTTACAAAAAATTGCAACATCCAGGCTTCCCTGAATTCCTTATTCTATCTTCTGCCTAGTAAGAAAGAAGAATAACAACACTCAAATCTCATTTGCATTAAAGAAAAAAGTTAAAGAAACATATTTATATAGTAGTGTGCTGTCAAAGAAGGGATATTTGACCTTCTTCAGTCCTTAATACCAGCACTTAATATTAACAATAGCATGTTATTTTAGAAACACAATTATTTCTTGGAATAACAGCAAAGTAATAGAAATGCTTAACTGGCTGAGGCTGCATAATCTCTAGGAGACTGACTCAGGTTAAATGCTAGTATCCTTTACTAGCTCCTCGACAATAACACTAGTTCCAATGGGATGCTGAAGGACATGTTGCAGCATACCCAGCACAGGTCTGGACCCCAGGCTGCTATTCCTTTCAGAGCACATACCACAGCCTCATCTTTTACAGAACTATCTTTCATTGTTGCCATAAAACATTTAGAAAGATAACTAAAGCCTAACAGACACCTACCTAAATATGCAGCCTTTAAGAGGTGTCAACTACCATAGCTCTGATGCATTACCGTCTGGTAGTTGGACAGAGCCAGTCACCTAGAATAAAATACAGGGGCCTTACCAATGCAAACCAACATTTGCTTTTGCCATGAAAGGTTGGACCAGATGATCTTGAGGTCCCCTTCCAATCTGGTATTCTCCAATTCTATGATTTCTATTGTATCAGTATGAAAATGGGTCACTTAAAAGGAGGAAAGTTTGTTTTCTGTTTACGTGCCTAGCAGAAGACCTTCCAAAATATTGATCAGAAAGGTACTTAAAGCTGACCCTCACAGGAGTGAATGACATGTCTTCAGCCCACCCAAACAGTGGGAAGGAAGGACCCCTCTGCCTCCAAAAACTCTGGATCCTCTTTGTACCACCTCACACAAAACTGAGACAGACACCCCAGGGCCATCCTTCTCCAGTCTACTTCATTCCTGAAATATCCTTCTCGACTGCCTCTCTCCCCTCTTGGATCATATACTCCTCTGACACCTTCAATACACCTTCTGTCCTACAACTGTGCACCTTCAAGCCTTTGCCAACCCCCAACTCCCTGCAAAAGAAACAGCTTTTCTTTCCTTTCTCCAGCCACTCTATCCTTCCCAGCTACTGAAAAAAGGGATGAGTAAAGAGCTATAGCCTTCTCTTACTTCAGGAAATAAAGGAGCTCAGAAGAAAGATGTACAACCAGACCAGAAGTCCCAAAAGACTGGATTTTTCCAATTCATAACTGTGGTGAAGGCAACAACTGAAGCTTGAAGGGGTCACAAGAGCAGGAAAAGAGCTGAGCTAGAGGCAGTCAGCTCCAGCCTCCTCAAACTGATTTGTCCTCTCATCCTAGATTACAACTTACTTTGCTTATGCCTTGAACACGTTCTGCATAACTCCTACCTTCTCTTGTTCTGTACCAAACAATGACATTTCTTAAAACTCTACTAGTTCCTAACGATGTGGAATACGCCATCACTGCATGCAGTTAAGAAATATGCAAAAGAGAAGATGCTAAACTTGGAAAGAAAATCCTGTCTTAGCATACTATTAGACTAATCATGTGAAAATGTTTATTTGCCATGAAGTCACAGTTATTAAACAAATTGGTCCATTCTGCAGTTCCACAGTATTCTTACACAGTGTTGCAAGATTTCTTTAAAATTGTAAAAGATACATTCAGCTAATGAAATTAATGAGCTTTAATACGCCCTTGAAGCACAGGTTTTCAGCACAAATTTGCTTCATTATCACACTTCTGTAAGCCTTGAAATGCATAACGGTCACTGATCCTACCCAGAACACAGTGAAACATGGCAAAAGTTTAATTGTACATGTACCTACATTTTAAAGCAAATAAGGCAGTCTCCAAGGCTATTAATATAACAGATGCCTTTTATAATTAAAGGGATAACATCTAAAGATTAGCCGGAAAGTATTTTAATTAAAGTTAGTAAATTACTGTTGAAGTCGTCATTACATGGAAACTCAGTGAAAATTAGGTGTTTAATTTTGCAACAGTACAACAACAGTAGGTTTTCCAGCATTAGTGTCACATACAGAATCCCACCTCACATGTTGAAACACCCGATTTGGTACAAGTTTTCCTCATTTGCTTAATGCATGCTGTACTATAAGGAAAAGAACCAAGTCTGGTGCACTGCAATATGGACCTTATTTTTCTTCCTGCTGTTCTCAGGTAGAAGACTTTTAAAAATATCATCCCAAAAGAGTAACATTCACATTATAAGACATTTTAATGAGTTTATAAAAATATAAATCACATAAAACACAGTATTAGCACTAGAAAACATTTTCTGTGGACACCTTTTTAACAGATGGGTAAAGAGGCACAGAAGGACTCTAACTTATTTCCTCAAATGCACCAGTAGTACAAACAAATCCATTATAGAAAGTTATCTAAAAGCATATTTCAATAGCTCAATTCAGTAAAGGTTTGCAAGGTTTTTGGATGGCACAGTGACGCTGTCAAGTAGTTAACATAAGAACACATCTTTTGTCTAAACAGAGAAAGATTAAGCTCATTTTTTTTATATTGAACTGAGTAAGAGCATACACTTTGCCTCATCAGTTTTATGTGACATCAGATTGCATTTCTGCAGTTTGCTTTCTGTGTTGCTAGTGTACCTATTCTGTACTGTCCAGGCCATTCACAGCCTGAAAAAGGTCAGTGAAAACCAAAGTGTAAGAGAACAGTTACATAGATAGAGCCTTTAGAGCACGATGGGTGAACTCCCATGAACAGTGACTGGTTTTATGCCCATTGTTCACCAGAGGCCTGAAATTAGTTTTGTAGGGGGTACCCCTCAAGAAGCCGTAAAAGCCCAATGTTTCGTGCTATTAGTCAGGGTAAGTGACAAAAAAGTTTAGAGCAGTAATCACACTCATGCGTAGTTGTGGTAAAGGAGCTGTAGAACCTACAAAGGAAGATGTTTTTCTTTGCTAACTAGACACCCCCAAGTTAATACAGTAAATTTTAAAAGTAGGCAAAGACACCAAAGCTGCACAGAAGATACCTGGGGCCAAGCCTTATTTGGGGTAAAGAGAGGAAAAACCAGCCAAACAGTTCAGTATCTCCTATTAAGCAGATGCTGCTGCTGAGAGTAAGAGCCCAAAAACTTTCCCTCCAGCTCTCAACTTTATAAGCTCTACTCCACTTAAGTTCCACCATGTCCTGCTCATATGTTAGCTGTCCTCTCTCCTGCCAAGGAAAGGTGGACTGGTATTTAAGCATTAATGTGTCAAGTGATATATAGCTCATTGCAAACAACTAGTGTAATTCCACATTGATACAAGAAATAATGCCTTTTGGATGTAACTTGAAAAACAGGGGAAGCTGTTTGTGGGCACTATTTTACATTATTACTGCAGTAACATTCAGCCCACCACACCACATATTACATGTTTATCCTATTTGGTCTAGAACTAGTGAATCTGTTACAAGCGCTTGGATTCTACCTAGATATATCACACTGCATCACACAAGAGAGTCCAAACCAGAGAGATCCTTGATCTGCTAGCAAGGTCATCTATGATGGCTTTCATGATATGAGTGCTGCACAGTTCCCAAGTGTCTTCCCTTTATAGTTTCATTAAGAAGGTATCCCCTTACCGGGCTGAATTAATTTGAACAATTGTTATGTGGCAGACACCTTTTGAACTCCAGTAGCAGCAAGGAGTATTTTTATTACTTGCTCTGTTAATTCACCATGAGTCAGCAGACAAAGTTTAATTCTATTAACTCAGCTGGAAAAGCATTCTGGTGTGTCCACTACTAGTCAGGTAAATGGCATTTTCCATATCAACTTATTATTGCTATAATGTGGATAGCAATTTAAAATGTGCATTTTAAGAATAAATTGATGCACTACTTATCACTTTACCATTCCAAATTAAAATTACTGTACTCAAAATGATGGGCACAGCAAAGGTTTTACTGTCAGATCTGGATGACAAACACAATTCATTTCAAGACGCCAGTTTATTGCATGACTTGCACCTCCACAGCACAAATACCTCCTGTTGAGTCAAAAGCTGAGATACCCCACAGAGATGAACATGCATCTAAATGCAGTGTACGAAACGTTACTGATTTTACAGCCAGTCAGAATATGTTCAACAAAAATGCTGTCTTTTTACTGGTTTCCACCAGCCCTGCTGACTCCATTTACAAGAGTCTTTGCATTTCAAAAAAGCATTTAGTGATACAAGGAAGAATCCATGAGAAAACAGCAAATATTAAAACTGCTGTCATCAAGAAAACAATGCTGAAATTGCCTTTCTAGTTTGCCTGCTGCAGTCTTTAAAAAACAAAAAACAAACGTAAAACTGTCCCTCTCTGCCAACTCAGCACTATGTATTTTTTTTGTAACTAGACATGCTTAGTGAATTCTTATAAGTGTTTTTCACTTTCGCTTCTGCCCATACTTTAGTTATGGCATTCCCAATTACCCAGTAGCTTAAGAATTTCTACCAGTTTGAACTAATCTCATGTGCTACGCTTCCTGCTTTTACAGTAGCAGGATACTAATTACCACTTAATATTTACTTAATATAGTCTGTTACAGCAAAATGAATCAGGGTTTTTATAAATCTGAACTGAACAATTATTATATTGTCTATTCAATCACTGAGTATATTCACTGCATTTGTATTGTGCTGGCTTTCTTAGGATTCTACTGTATTTTCCTCATGCTGGGATAATGAGTCTCCTAAATTGCTATCTGCAATAAATTTCTTGTGAAATAGTTCAGGTTTCCTTTTCCACTCCTTCATTTTCTGCTTTGAATAGAGAACCCTATAGTGAGATAGAGGTTGCAAAGGAAAACATTTCAGAGAAGACAAATCACAAGAGTTTGGAAGAGGATAAAATGAACAGGTTTAGGCATTACAAATGTACTAACTGGTCATTTCGGTTGTATTTACACTAAGTCTTATTCAAAAATATTTAATAAGTTTGTCAATACAGTTATTAGCTTTCGTTTTTTTGCATCTCTTCACGTTTGGATCTGACAGCTACGTCCTATTGATGCCTTTTGTCACAAGTCACCCATTCTCCTCTATCAATGACACAACTCTCTTCTATCAAGGCTCTTGTTTACTGCCTTTGCCCTTCCCCTATTTTTTAGGAGGAAACCACTACAATTCTCAGGTGCTTTTATTCTCATCCTTCAAAGTAGGACCGTTTTCTTGAATCTTTGCCAGTTAACTCCTCCTCAAAGTCATAAAGCAAATGAATGTGGGTTTCACTTCAGCAAATGCTTCTTTATACCCTGTAAGATTCAGCTCAAGAAATAGTGCATAACTCCTTTGGAGGAAGAAATTAGAAGCCTTCTAAAGCCTTCACTTTAACACTTGGGTGATAACAAGATCAACAAGCTCTATCCCATGCTTCATCTGTGGAGGCTGACTACCATCAATCTCCTTTTCCTTCCCAGCTACAGGTATATTCAGGCACACCTACCTCTCACTTAAAAGTCTAATATTTAGTTTCTAGAACCCAAAGGATTCAAGTGTTGCCCATCACACCTTTAACAGATAAGTTAAATTTCAAAGCTCAACAACCGTTGCATTAATTAATACTGGAATTAGTCTCTTTTCATGTTTGAGGGTGTTTGATTTAAATAATATGTAGAAGGTTCATGCTCTAAATCTAGATGGCTCATGAAACCGATGATCTACATTAGCTGACCACAACTAATTTTGACTTGCCACTCTTGCCTCCAATGGTTCAGTCCTATCCCCTTTTCCATTTTTCATATAGTACTTTACTGTTTATCCCACACCTGATCTGTGGTGGTTTTGAATCATAGAATCATTATGGTTGGCAAGGCCCTCCAGGATCATCAAGTCCAACCTTCACCCCAGCATCTCCCTAACCACTAGACCATAGCCTCAAGTGCTACATCTACTTGTTTTTTTAAACACCTCCAGGGATGGTGACTCCACCACCTCCCTGGGCAGTCTGTTCTAGTGCCACTCTCTCAGTAAAGAATTTCTTCCTAATATCTAATCGAAACCTCCCCTGATGCAACTTGAGGTCATTTCCTCCCATCCTTTCATTAGTAATTTGGGAGAAGAGCCCACCAGCCTTGCTACAACCTCCTTTTAGTAGCTGTAGAGAGCAGTAAGGTCTCCTCTCAGTCTCCTCTTCTCTAGACTAAACAACCCCAGTTCCCTCAGCCGCTCTTCATAAGGCATGTTTTCCAGACCTCTCACCAGCCTCGTTGCCCTTCTCCAGACCCACTGAAGCGGATGCGTGGAATACTAAATGACTGCAGCAACTGTACAGAACAAGAACTCAAGACTCCAACACACATGCATTTTCTTAGTATGATTCAGCTAAAGTGGGAAGGTTAAAATACTATTCACATAACACTTGTGCAGTGTTATCTTTCAACTTGTTTCTCTAATAGCAAGAAAAGTAAATTTTTTAAAAGGTAGCAAATATATACTGGTTATCTATACAATTAGTCGTAAGTGTTGGAGCCGCTGAAGTCTCACAGTACTCCAAAGGCTTCTGATACTTGGTTTGCTTAAGAGAGCCATATGTCACCATCAATATCGCTATCCCTTAAAACATGCTGTCCTGTCTTCATAATGAAGAAGAAACCACCAACCCCTCTCTCCTTCAGCAACAGATGAGTTTAAGTTAGTTCTTTAAGATGCTCTTTCTGTACTTGCAGGCCTATAAAGTACTTCTCCCCTGTAGTTAATGACAGCTCTTTAGATGGCATTAAATACATGCCACAAAGAATTGCTGCTGTAGAGAACAGTTAATCCAACACTATGAGTTCAATTGGTTTTGGTTGCTTTTGTTTTGGTCCTTCCCCCCAAAAGTACAGCTAATAAGTGTTTAGCTTTGTTCACATAATCAAAGACTTAAATACAAAATCATTTATGACAAAAGACAAAAATACAACTATTAATTCACCGATTGTTTTCTGCTTTTTATGCCTAACAAGAAGTCATTCAAAGAGTTTCTCTGATTTAAAGTGTTTCCTTAATATAGATTATTTAAAACACTTAAGTTTTAGTAAAGTTTAATTGTAAAGGAAAATGACTAAAATAAACATCATCTTAAACAATGAGCAGAATTGCATTGGATATTTGATTACATTTTTTAGTAGTAGGGTGATTCCTTCCCCAAGAAAAGAATTAGGAAGCCTGTACAGTCCAAGTCAGCATTCTAGATCATTAAAAGAATGCAACACAGCAGGCCATTTTTCTTACTCCATATTACTTTCTACTTGCCTGATAAGTGTTCTACTAGATTCCCCCCTACCCCAAAGATTCATCATTTGGTTCTTTGCCTTGTGTTTGCTTGTACTTTTGCTGAGCTAAAGAGTCAACATCTGTATAAGCCAATTTTTAATTAAATACACTGATCCTATAAAGACATTTTCCTGTTTTTAATATTTAGATACATAAACACACACAAAAGTGTAATTATCCACTATAAGCCATATTCAAAGCTTTCTGAAATAAATGGAAACATTTTTTATTTCCTTAAACTTTTGAATTAGGTCCTAGAAGCAAACATCATCAAACTTCTTATTCAGCCAAGTGGAAGAAAAGAGATCAATGTTCTTTTCTCCCTTGGGTAGTCCTGTTCTGACTGCAAAAGGGGGAAAAAAAAAAAAAAAATCATCGCAAAAGCTACCGCTACAGAAACAGATGTTCTCATTTATTCAGTAAGTGCTAAGGCAAGTTATCTGTCCAAAATTTTTTGATTGAGAGTTAGTTAAGACTAAAGATGAAGAAAGAGTACAGTTTTACAGCAGATTTTTTTTTAAAGAGGTTTAAAATATTAGAATTTAAGATGCAGTCGCTAATAGAAAGCAGAAGACAGGAAATGAAAGAAGACTGCCAAACCCAGTCAAGAAAAAAAACAAACAAAACAAAACACCTTTCCCCTTTCAAGTTTCCTTTGTTTTCATCTTTTAATACCATACTGAATGAATTGGTTCAGAATTGGGGGTGCAATAAGATGTAATTTTGTACAAGTATGCAAGGCTATTGCTGAACTGACGTACTTTATTTTAAAGGGTGTCTCTGCAAGAGCATTGCTTGAAGAATAATGGCATTTTCAAATTGCAGAGCACCAGGTCCTCCTATGGTATGAAGCACAGGCACAGAGTTACAAATGTTCATGTAGAATATTAACAACAAGCTGGGCAATCAGACTGAGGAATACCCAGCAGAAGAACAAAGTGCAAGTGTTACAGTTATCTTCAAGATTAACATGTGCTATAAGCACTGCACTCATACCAGTTTCCAAAAGAAGGATGGGAAGAGCAGTGACAGCTGAATGAACTGTAGTTTCACTGAAAGCTATTGGTGTAGCTAATCTAATCACCAACTGGTAGTGCAGAAGCCCACAAAAAGAACTTCTATCAGCATATTCTCCTCAGACTGTCCTACAGGCTCAAAGGCAGAAAAATATTTCCATAGCATTTATCAAGAAAATGGGTGGTGCCCTTGAAAAAAGTTGCTACAGTCTCCTTCAAGTGTCTGCTGTCATGCTGGACTAGAGCCTTATCTCAGGTTTGTGCTCTGCCATGGGGGATTTAAACCCATCTGCTTTGGTCTTACTCTCTGGCTACCAGCTGATCTCTCACACTGTGCAGAGTGAAACACTGAGAAGAAACATCTACAATTCCACCTCTGCACAAGAGGTTTCAGGTCAGAATTTGAGCTACCTATGCAGCATCTGTGCCTATAAGGGTTAAGCAACACGGGATTCTTTAGCATCACAAGTTTTGACTTGGATGAAAACACAGCTTCTGGTTTAGGATGCTGTGTCATGTTTCTGCAGGGAAACCCAACGGCAGGCCACAGCTCTGCCTGGCGTTCTGCAAATGTGCTTCAATCAGAGTCTACTATGCAGAATTTAAAAATGCCTTTTTATCAAATTTTCCTCCCTAAGACACACTATGCAATTGAAGGGAAATAGTTTTGTGTCAATTTATACCGGATTCAATGAAAGCAAATTAAAAAGTTGTTTCCTATTAAAATCTATACAAGTTTTCTATTATCATGAGTATTATTAACTGGAGATATATATGCCAGGTCTTCTTTTAATTACAGGCATATAACTTACAGAAAAAGAAGTCATATCTTCCAAGTAATTACAGACAGCTCTAAAGTATACTATTGTATTATTAAATTAAAAAGTCTGCTAGCAGAAAGATCAGAAATTAAATATAGAATCATCCAGCATTCAAAGAAATAGTAGGCATAGACAGAACTGAAATAAGCTAAATTATTCAGATTTAAAATAGTTTTCACATAGGAGAGAATTATATGTAGCAGCATTTTGCTGCATTTTCCAAATCAGATGTTGCTACCAGCAAGCCATTCAGCTCATTAAAATGAGCAAAGAAGTAAACCCAGTTTATCCTGAAGAGCAGGATTTATTTTCCCCAGTGAAATAATTTGCAGAAAGTTCCCCAATGCCTAGTAAGATGAGGAAAATGAACAACAGCACCATAAAATCAGAGCATAGTTCATTAAGCATTATTGTCTAGCCTCAGTTCTTCAGAACTTGTACAGACGTATTTGAATTACGGTCTCTTTTTTCAAGCTCAGAATCCCTTATACTGTCCAATGGTAGCGAGACAAAGTCTTGATGTAAGAGGCCCAGGCTCTACTCCAAATGCGTGAAACAGGCCTGTAAAGACCTCTTATTGAGATACCAACAATCCAAGGCTGAATATTTTATCCATGTCTTTATTAAGCCCTCAGGAGACTAATCTGGCTCTTCAATGACCAAAGGACTTACAACTCCCTGAATTCATGCTTCTTCGTTTACCATAGTCTGAACTGTCCCATAAATTGGGACAGTAAATCCAGTCGTAAACCAGTTCAGCTTTCATTCTACTCTAAGTCAGCAAGGCTCACCCTGAATTAATGATGAGCCTCAATAAGATGGAAAATAGTACAGATTAAAAAGGATCATAATACATAAAACTGCATTTTGAGGTTGAGCTGGATATAGATTTTAAGCTACCTGTTACATATTTTACAGTAGATTTACAGCAGATATCCAGGAAGCTTTTTCAAAGCTAGTTCTAAGAGCCTTTACTATATGACCATGCAGAGGCAAACAAGTTCAGTAAGTGCATGCAGGAGACACATTTACAGCATACATCTATATTTATGCCCAAAACAAATGTTTTCAAAGGTCCAAAATATTGAAGTGTTTCGCTTTTTTTCCACTAATAGTTTCCAGTAGTGAACATAACTGCCAACACATTGCAAGAAAGATTCTTTTAATTAGATTTCCCTTTTGGTTTTATAAGCTGAACAGATTCAGAAATTTGTGATAAATCCTGAACTCCTGAACGCTTATCTAAACTGAAATCAAAACAATCCCTTTTGAAATCTGTCCTGCTATACTTGCGTTCCAGTAAGATCACAAACTGGCCACTGCTTCAGACACTAAGCCGAAGTCCAGCTACAAATGTGAAGTGCTGAAGATGTGCCTTATGGTTCTGCAGCTTCCATGTAAGCCTCTTCACTTCGTATTTTACTGAGTGACTGTCACTGGTGAGTTTGTCATGATATTGTAATTATTGTAATTGCCTTTTCCTTGGATTCGTTTTCTTGTTAACACATATGTGGAAGACCAACACAGAACTCCTATTAAATAAAGCAGAACATTTTCTCTCTACATGTCAACAGCACATGTATGAATGCCTTTTTTGTTGATTCCACAGACATCTTCCTCAGCCCCGCAGCGCCCCCACCTCATCATCTTCACACAGTGGAATAAAACCTCCGAAGAAATTCCAGAGAGGCTAATCAGTCTTAAACTATGCAAGAACCTTTGCAATTTTAAACAAGTATCAACGACACTCATAGCAAGATTAAAAGTAAGTTTTACTAGTAACCTCAGCAAGTTCTCCACAAATATAAAGGCCATTAAATTTTATAAGGCAGCAACACCCTAGATAGAGCTGGAAACATCTCTCCACCCTCACTATGACTAGCTTCCTTTGGCCACACCTCGGTAGGGAAACACACAATATGTGTTAGTTCGGCTACATAAGATAAAGTATGCCGGTTTCCAACTGCACAAGTGTTCTTATTCTGACTAATTCAGTGTGTCATCAGAGTGGATTAAAGAGAGAAGGAAAGAGAAAGAACAAGGGAGAAAAGGTAAATTAATTCCTCCATACTAGAAAGCCAACTTTCAGTCAGCTTTTCCCTGGATGTTTGTATCTGGAAGCCTACTGAGGATTCCAGCAGAAGAAAGTCTATTAATTTTCCATGTACTTGTTGACGAAAAAGCTATCAGGATTACGGGTTGAATATTTCTAGAGTAGGGAAAGTAAGGGATGCAATTAATCTCTGTGAACTAAAATATACCTCTTTTCATTAATCTTTTATTGTAAATGAGCAAAGTAATTGAACCAGTACCACACTGTCAGAATAAATGCAATGCCAGTGGGATATGCATGAGAGAACACATACTGATTGAGTATTAAATATCTAACGGCAATAATTTATGGTTCATTACCTCTTTTTGGAGTTCCTTAGTTGCAGAGTGCTTGAATTTAAAGTAGAGAGACTTTCAGCAGAAACTGCTTTCACATGCTGAACGTTGCAAATGCACAAAACCCTCAGCAATATACTTCATTTTAAGAGTTTTGTACTTGGTTGAGCTAACCTCTGTACCGCCAGAAACATGCAAGCTGCTTGCAACTTGGATTAACACAATTAAAGATGCAGTGATGAATACTTAATGATCATACACAAAGTGAAAATTAGAGATTATGAACAGAACACTGCACGTAAGCAAACCTCATGTAAAAACAGTCAGAGACCTTGTTATATTTTCATAGAATAAGCCTTCAAAAATGCTAAATTCTAGAAAAGGGAACAAAGCCTTGCCACTTAAATGACTATGTTACATGGTATAATTTAGTTATCAAATAGAGTAATTGCTCCAATTGTTCAAGGGGAAAAAAGTCAGACATCCACTTGTATAATTTCATCTATAAATAATGTTATCTATTTATTATGGCTTGAGCATTCCTGACAGCATCAGTTTTAAAGAGAATCATGGCAATGGTCAGAGCTAGTAAGAATTTGGCCTCTCGCCTTCCTACCCCTTTCTCAGACTCCTAGCAGAATCACTTACAGGGAAAAGATGTCACTTTTGCTAAATTGACACACCATGACCTTCTTTACCAATAGGCCTCCTGACAGATTCAAACTGTCCTGCTTTGACAGAACCTTTCAAGGATCAAAGAAAAGATCAAACTAAAAGTGGAAATAAATGCCTCTGTTTTTATATCCTCTTCCTGTTGATTTCATATGAGTGTAACTGACTAAATCTGAGGCAAAACAGAGAGGAGTCAGTCCGAACACAGATTTTAATCCTCTTTCTGAATTTTACTCTTCCTGTTGCCTACGGGAATTGGTCCTGGAATGTGTGTGGGGCTTTGTGGACTCTTAAGCCTACCTGTTCCTGGTGAAATCTGCTCATCTGTTGAAAATTAAACTGTCCTATTCAGGCATTGCTCACTTGGCAACGGACTGCTTTATGTTTACTGTTTATTGATTTTTGTTAACTGGGACTATAGAGAAGCAGCATTTCAGTTTCAAAGTCGTCCCAGAGGACACCGACAGGTTATAATCACTTATACTGTAAAAAAGCTTCATGTTAATTGACTCTATATTTACATATTATGAATGCATATTTTAATCTGTTTTACATGAATAAGTCCTCCACAATGAAGATTTCATTTCCTTTTTTAAAACAACATAACTACTTGCCTTATTTGAAGAGACAAATCTCTTCTAAATTGTTTTGACCTTTCCTAGTGTCCTTTCTTAAAGTGGAAGTTGTATCTGCCTTCTCAGTTCAGGAATTTCTTATCTTAAAAGCAAAGGGATGAACTCAACTTCAAACTGAAACCATTCCATTGTGCTCTTTCAAGTTTGGTAAGTCACTCTGTCTATATTTGAAGCAGCCAAATTCTTGACTAGCTCAACTAAATTATTTTTAGTCACAACAGACAAAAGGCTGAGAATAGACCAACTTCAGCAATACACTGCGAAAGGTCTCTGGTCAAAACCAGAAAGACGTGGAGATATCCTAGACCAATGAAACTGGAAGGTTGACATTAATCTTGTCTAGAGCAGAACTGACTGAATGTGGCACTTCTACATCTCAGCAGAGGCACCCTTGGCTCCTGAGTGTCCTGCTACTACTGTTTAATATTTTGTCCTCAACCTTGGCAAAGTTTTTTTATCCTCCTGTACAAATATTTTGTTTGAAACGTTCAAAGACCACCTGCGCTAAGGTAAAACACCTTCTTGTCCAGCTCTAATTTCATCATTATCAGATCAGGTCTCAGTCAAGACAAAACCTGAGACTTCGATAAAACGATACCCATTTATTCAGTACAGTCCCTGGCCTCAATGCTTCATTTTTATGCACAGAAAGTTTTTAGTAGTAGTAAACTCCATCCTCACCCCACAAATATTTATCTATGCTCTACTGTTTTCCAAGACCACAGTAAATATTAAAAAAAATCAGCTGTGCTAGGTTCTGAAAACAGAGCAAGACAAAGCCTTCCTCAAAGTACCTGACTTACTTTGCATAGTATCCATGCATTTTCACGAAGTATTAGCTTATACAGAACTTAGCTATTAGCAAAGATAAATGCCTCTGACTTAAGGCTTCAGGTGAAATCCTAAGGAAGCATCTTATGGATTTCCATTGTCATGCACCATATTTAAAGCACTGCAATAAAACAATTAAGCATATTCACAGATATGAACATTGCAGCCCTAGTATTCCATTTCTTCATTCTCAAATCACTCTAATATTCCTCTCATAAATATGTGTACTCTAGGGGCTTATCTGTTACTGTTCTGTATCTTTCCAGCACCTTTGTAGCAATGTTATGTGCTGAATTATACCCTGCAGAAACTGCTTCCTTCCAGAGACAGACCAATTCCTTTCATGACTACAAATCTGTATTAATGTCTTTTCTATAGTATTTAACAATGCAAGTCCTTCCACTTGTTACTCTTAAGCATATCAAGGCCTGCATTTCTTGACAGTAGTACACGCAAAGGTCGCAGCAGCCTTTATTGCAATTAGAAACTACCTGATGATCTCATGATCAATGCAGTGAAAACAGTTGTGCATTATTAAAAAGTTAAATACAGGCAAACAAAATAGTGACAACCAAATGCAATGGAAGCGTTAAAGAAACAGTTAATTTTTCACCTAGAAGCCATTCCAACACCATAGCAGCATCAGAACAGAATATAGTAGCAGAGTGCATATGGAATTTAATTTTGAATGATATTGAAAGGTCAGTACAGAATTGCTCAGCTCATATTTTTGTGAAGATAACATGTGTGAACTAGTTATTTCCTCCTTTTAACATATAATGACCTTGTCCATTGATTTAATGAGAAAATTATACATGCTGCATTCAGATTTAACAAACTCTTCAGAATTAAAGATATACCAAAGGAACCCAAAAAAAAAAAAAAAAAANTGAGATGGAGACCTCACACTTGCAACCCCAACCATCTGGCAGAAGAAAGCCTAGAGATACCAGCCCAATGACCTGTGGAGCCTTTGTTATGACACATGCTGGAGCAGAGAGTGAAAAAAGCTGTGCAACAGCTCACACTACCTCAGGTGTGCTGACCTTATTAATGTGATATAATGTGAACAATGCATACCATTGAAGTGCCAAGTCACATATGTGCTGCTGGTAACAAGGAATGGAAAAAAAGGTGACACTGTCTAAAACACCACACTCTAATTACAACTTGAGAAGACTTCTATAATCTTATTTACACTCACATTGCTTAACCTGCCTTAGGCCCATATTGTCTCAATTCTAAAGGTTCCAGGACTATCTCATATCACAAAGGAACACAAAATCTTATTTAAGTTTTCAACTAATTTTAGCATTTAAATTGATCTCCTTAATTCCTATAAGTAATATCGAGACCTGACACCATTGAAGAATCTCTTCTAATGCTTAGAACAGGAGTGAATAAGATACTCCTGATTCACTTTCTAGCTGTTATAGCCACTGTATAACCCTGTTTCCTTTACTCTCTAGGCCTTTAGGCATCTGCAAATTGGCACCATTCAAAAGATTTGAAATTTGTGTGATTAGCATCCCTAGGCCCTGTAAGACAAAACTATTTAATGCAACAACATAATGATCTGCACTTGCTTTCCACTTCCCTAGTTGCAGCTGAGATAAATCAGTGGTTAGGACATGTGAGATAACTGCTCCCATATTCAAAAAGGCAGAAAACTAGTTACAGTGCCCTCAGTAAAGGGTGTCCTTCTGAAGTTCGGTCCTATGGCTTTATTTTGATCAGAGGTGATCAGGCTTCCTCATCTACTAGCCATGTACCAAAAAATGTCCTTGTATGACAAAGACACAGCCCTGGATCAAAGGACATCTGCACTCAAGTGACACAGGTCATGGTCCCCATGGCTGATGCCACCATGCCAAGGTAGAACATGGCTAAGCAGTGCATGGAGCTGCAGTAAAGATGGGGTGATACCCATGCTGGGGCACTGCCTTAAGACAGCACTGGCATTGTTCATGAACCACATGCTGTTTAACAGGCTCTGGCTTGGGCAACAGACACAATGAAGAGGCTTTAGAATAGTGGTTTGTCTTTCCTCCCAGCTTACTTCCTTGATTATGTGCAGGTTTTTAATGTCACATTGGTTAAAGAGATGGATGAGATCAGAATGAGACTTTTGAAGAGGAACAGTTCCACAGGCCATAAGAGGCCCTAACAGCAGGTATGTTTTTGAACAATGAACTTTAAGAATTGTTTAATGAATATTAGAGTATATTAAATATACAGGTTACATCTGAAGCCTGACTAAAGTAGCTGGGTATTGAAATTTATTTTGCTTTGGAAAAAATAGTAAACAAGAAAAAAAACCTGAAGACTACTGATTCTCATGATACTCTCCTCTGCTTGCTTCAGAGCAAGTTACTGACAAGAGTATGAAAATCTCCCAGAGCCAATTGCTGGATTCAATGAAACACAAAAGAAAAACAGAGGATACAAAACAGTCATGTTGATACTCTCCACAGCTATCAGCTTTACACAAGACTCTCTCTCAGAGTAAGATATTAATAAGGACCAAAGCTCTGCACTATGGTTTTAGGGGTCCACAGATGAGTTTCTTGCTTGTGATCTATCTTCCAAATAACCACAGAGTGGCAGTGTGGCATTCCAACTGCAAGTGTGTATTTATTTCCCTAGAGCCAGACAACAGCTAATGAAAAAAAACAGAAAAGCACATATGGTGGATGGCAGGTCCTCTAAAATAACTGGTTTGTTCTACAGCTCTGCATCCATCAGTCTACATCACTGCAATCACAGACATGGCCAGGCTCCCATTCGAGAGTCTCCTGGGGTCCCCTTTTGCATGAATGCTTGGGAAAGCAAGGGTGCAATACTGAGTGCTAGGTTACTGACAAGAGCTACTGTGGTCTGAGTTTTGGGATTGTGGAAAGGGTGGAAAGGCAATAAAAGAGGATTCTTCTCTTGAGTTCTGAAAAAATCCATCCTAGCACTAGTATTTCATATTCAGTGAAAGACTTCTGACAAACCAATATTTTCCATCAGAAAAAAATAAGTAAAATATCAAAGAGCTCTACCCTCAACATCCACAAATGATACGAAAAAGTCCTGGCCTGCTCCAATTAATATTTCTGTACTATTGCAAAATATTTCACATAGGGACCTTTAATTCCAAAGCAAACTTGAAAGTCATAAGATGAAACAAAGCAATCACTTAACATTCACAAAGTAGGGTTGTTTTTTTTTTTTCCAAAAAAATATCAGCCAGTAAGACTGGAAGAAACTACTCAGTTATAGAAAACGTTACACA
>VZZY01015910.1:215822-349289 GCA_013400335.1 Eurystomus gularis
CCCCCCCCCCCCCCCCCCCCCCCCCAGTCTTAAAATAATACAGGATCATGAAAGGCTGCAGCAGTTCAGCCCCTTTGTCTAAAGGTAGCATGAATTGTCATTATTCTGTCCTGAGGCCTGTCACCAGCACTATTTCATGCATCTCATGGCTTCCAATTGAAATACTGATAAAGTCTGGCCCTACTGAGTTTTTACAATTAAAATTTCAAGGTGACATGCTATGGCATAACATTAAGCAGAGATTTCATTTGTCCTTCATTAATAAATCAGCCTTACAGTCAAATATCCATTAACATGAACTGCATAACAAAATCAACAACAATTTGAAATGAATTCCCATACGAACAAAACATTTCAAATGCTTAATATTTCACACTCCTCTTTCACCAGCTACAGTTCACTAGCACTCTAGGCCTTTGAAATCTTCATAATGCTTTTTATCTTTTGAAATGAAACATTTTCCTTTAACTTTCGTATCATCCTTATTACCTTACATCAGTGCCAATTCAATTCCCTTTCTGGATTAAATCTGTCCTCTCATATCTCCTTTACCATTTAGCAAACAAAATCCTTCCTCTGGTTCTTTGGAATATTTACTCACAAAAACCCAACATTTTTCTAGACAAAATTAGCAGAATTCTATACTAAAGGCAGCCCTCCGCTGCTTCATAGGCTGGCATATACAATAAGTAAGAATTCAGAGCTAAAATGCATAAACCAAGGAAAATTAACAGTTGGCTTACTATATATAGCTTGACTTGGCAATGTAGGAACTTTAGTATCACCCATTGGTGTATTTAATTATGAAAATAATCCTTCAACAATGTAAATTTATGTGGTTTTCACTGTCCTTTTGATATGGCTTTTTTTCTAAGCAAGAACAATTCAGTCTTGTGTGCACATGTAACCTGGTCCTATTCTGTTCAGGAACATTAATGTTAAGCTCCAAAGAACAAAACTCTCAGCCATTATCCTTATTTTTAATGAAAATTTTACCAATTGTGACTGGAACCTCTCAAGATTTCAGATGTACCTACTTTTCATGGATGTGAACAGTGTGATTGCTTATATTCTGCAGAGTAGAGGTGACTTTGTCACGCTCAAAATCTGCACTTTTTGATGTTAACTAACTTCCTATAAAATCCTGTGAATGCAAGATAAGGAGGCTTTTACCTGAGAGCAGCTGTCTGATAAGTGAGGTGTTTGATTAAGCTCAACTAAGATTAGGAGAAAGTTACTGATGCCTTATCTCAAAAGGACTATACAGTTAGACAGCTATCTCAGTAAGAAGCCATTCTTAATTTCAACTTCTTGACAAAGCCAGAATCTAACTATTTTTAATCCAATTCACTTACAGAATTCAGACAATACATTTACTATAGTTCAAGTTGCAACATCTCTATAGCAGATTAGAGACAATATTTATTACAAGATCCAGAACAATACACAAGAGATTCTCAAGCATTAAATATTTTAGACAATAAAAATTACCTAACATTTGTCCATCTTGAGATGAAAGCACATGATTTCTAAAGTACTGCTTCCATTACACAGTACTCCTCTGAACGTAATGCTGAGCAATTTCCCAGTACTTTATGAAATCTATTCCTTTAAGCTAGCATTTACATCCCAGGAATTACAGTGCCATATTGAGCATTTGCATGGAGATGATTAATATTTGAAGTGGGACATAAAACTTAAGGAATTGAAAAACTGCAATCATAATCCCCTCCACCTCCCTTCTTATGGCCATTGCAGTGGAAGTAGCTATGTATCACCTCTCCCCACTTGTTTTTTTTGAGGGGGTGGTGGTGGTTTTAAGTTGGAAAGTCTCTTGTTGCCCAGACAGCACAAACATGTGGACAGATGAGTCCTGGATACTAGCACTGTTCTGTGAAAATACTCATACTGCTGAGAACTGAGAATGAAACAGAATAAAAGACCCTTAGCCACAATGTTGTATGACCAAAATGCCTCCTCTTCTCCCTGCAGCCAGTGGTGCCTTAAAAATGAAGCTGAGAAGTGATGTGCACACCTCTGTGCTCAGCGCTCCGCCCTTTTCACATCCACCTCCCTGTTCAGGGTATCTGCTTGTGGCGTATCTCATGTCAAGGTGCCTAGTTCTCAAAACACTGCTCACCTAATGAGCAGTTCTTGAACGCAGACTTTAGCACGTTTCAGTGGCCCCAAACTGCTAGGGAACTTGATTTATTGTTGTTGGACTGATATGAGACCACTCTTGCACTTTTACTGAACTTGACCTTCTCTCTTTCCTTCTGTAAATTGCCTGACACACTGCTGTAAGTATACAAACTTAGTCAGGAAACTCCAATTATTAAAATGCATGAAACTGGAGATATAATTTGCACTTGTTCATCACATCATTTAATTTCCATACTGTTGTATTTTTTTCCTCAATTTAATTGAGTTAGTATGCTGCAAATTAGAGTTACATACCATTCCTGCTTTGTTGTTCTTGCTTAAAGCAATCCTCTATGAGGTATCCCACTGAAATAGCTAAATTCTTGCTGTAAGGGATATTTAACTTTTCTTGCTAATCCTGACTGCATTAGCTACTTTAGCAAACATTCATTATTACTTTGGAATTATTTTCCAGATCATGTCTACTTCCAGCACAAAAGTGAATGTTAAAAAAAGCCCCTAATATTGTCACGGTCTGTTCTGAATAGACTTTTGAGATCTTAATGACCAGTACAAAACCACAGATATGATCTCTAGAAGTTGTGCAGGTAAGCAAATTAAATAAAGCTGAATAGTGCTGTATTTATCTAGCACAAATATATGTGTTCCTCAAATATAAAAAGAGAGTGTTGATTTGCTACGGTTACAAGATCTGTTTCCTCCAAGCACTACTAGCTTAAAGCCCTTTCTGGAGTATACTGTTGTTGATCATCAAATACAGCACATTCCAACATCAGCAGCGTAGGAGGTAAGATTATTCCATGGAGAATTACTGTATTCAAGAGGAGAGTGATAAAATCATCACAAAATAGACAAGTTACACTTAAAATTAAAGAAAATAATGCACCAGAGGGTTTTGCACCTATTAATGCTTTTGTATTTCCAAAATTCATTTCCTACTGGATCAGGAAGAAGAGTGCTTTACTTCCATTAATTTTTAATTTGACTTTATCAAAACTGTGGTGAATTCTTCCTATCTCTTTCCTATGTAGACTCAAAAACAGCTTGCTGAATTTGTACAGCTGTACTGACTAGAGGGGGCTCAAAATTCCAGATGAAAGCATCTATTTTTACCTGTCAATAAATAAGCACATTTTGCTTAGAGCTCACATTTTGGCAAGTCAGGAAATTCATTTGTTTGCAGATTTCATTCACTTGTTTCACTTATTTCATAAGCAACTTGATGCATCGAAGAAAAATCACCCACAAACCACTTCACCATTACTAAAAGTCTGCACTACAGCCACACCATCAGCTTCACGTGTATTACAGTTGTACATCTAGATATTCTCCAAGAAACGGTCATTCCATACAACATACTATTTTCTGCACTGACCTTCGTTTCCTGGTACAAAACTTTTACGTAAAGCAACCATTCTTTTGGCAGAATCATTGTGGTGACAGTTTCAAGTGGGAGAACTACCAGGTACTTTGAGTTTCTACACGGTGCCGGGTGGTACTAAAGTACTACAAAGAAAACAAGAAGTTTCTGTACTACTTAATTGCAGTCTAGGCTTAATTTTTCCATTCATTCTTTTTTCATACTGAAAGAAGTTAATTTATTTTTCATGCAAGCAGTAGCCATTTTGGTTAGTATGAAGAAACTATTTCAGATTGTCAGATTGTCAACATGCATCTAGGGGAGCCTTGAGATAGAATGGAAGACAAATTGACCAAACATGGATTTATAACAGTAGTCAGCCAAAGAAGGCAGAAATGTGAAAACAGTGTAAGCAGAGTGTGAAACAAAAACTTAAACTGTCAAGGGAAGCAAAAGAACAACCAGATGTTTTCTGCAGTGACATAAATTGAAGTAGAAGTCACTAGGCAGAGATAAAAGCAATGCTACCACAACAACATTAAATAATCTGACTTGCTCTAAAAGTTGTTCTGTGGAGTTGAAACCAGCTGCTGGTTGCATAAATCACATCCACTAACAGGCTAGAACATGCATTCTTCAGAGAAAGGGAACTATGTAGCAGAGTTGGAATATCCTTTCTGCTAGAAACACAATCTAGAAAAAAGAAATGGTCATATTTAGGGCCTGAAGCTGTGCCTGTGGATTAGAGATTAGCTGTTGCTGGCACTACTTCAATTTATCCCCAAGTATCACACAAGCATTACTGTTAGTGCTTGTTCTCTACGTGAAAAGATAAAGAAATTGGTTATATACCAACTAGTGATGATTCAAACAGATGAGCAGACTAAAAGCTACAGAAGCAATAACTCTTCAGTGTACATACCACAGCATTACACGATGCATGAATTTCTATTGAATTCCACAGAAGACTCTAATTTTATTGTTCCTGTAAGTCAACATGTAATAATGTTAAAATAACCAGTTTTCTGTTTTGAAGCATAGAAGTGATATTATATGCACACATCACAATGCCATTTAATCTTTTTAATTGAAGTTAATATAGAGACACCTTACGACGTTTATTCTGAAATAATGGTGTCACTAAATACTGAAGATCAAAGCTTTCAATGAAGTATGTAAACATTGATTTTTTAAAATAATATCTATAAAAGCCACATTCTACATGAAACACTTGCTGTAGTGGCCATGCACTAATTAGGTCTACTTAATCTCAACTACAGTATTTTTAAACTAAAGTAGTTTATGTTTAGTATTATAAAAAGTTTTAACATCCCAAATGCACCTAAAAATACCAGCTCAAAGCTCTTTACAAAGGACAGCATACATTGATAAACTGTATTAGTTATTACTGGCGTGTTTGTGTCACAAGGCAAAGGAAAAAAAGAAAAACCCTAATAAACAAAAAACTCTTAATTTTCCTCAGTTCTCCGTAGGGACACATCTTCTCTCAAAGAAAATACCAATCCAGCCAACAAAAGAAAGGAGTACCATAATACCTGGAGATATCTCAGTTTCTTTCCTACTTGTTTCTTGTTTTTTCCACTTTCTCTATATGATTTTTTTTTTTTTTCTTATAAAAATACAAATATATACAAAGCATTATTGGAAAAAGATAACATACGCCAATCTAAGTGTATTCTAGCACTATAGAACCCTTATCACCTTGCCAAAAAAGATACACTCCATAGAGACATGGAGCAAGTTAAGGGGAAAAAAAAAAGTGTACTGTGTTGAGGTATGAGATAAAGGTCAGCAGACCACATGAGCACTCTTATGTGACGACAGAGTGACAGGGTAAATTATTCTGAGTCCCATACAGTATCTACAGAAATTTGTTTGGAGATTCAAAACCTGTACACTAGTCTGCTGAATAGGGTAAGTGAAGGCTATGAGCTCAATGAGTCCTAAATAGATACTGACAAAAATAATGCTAACAAAGCTTGAAAATATTCCAGAACAGAAAAAGAAAAAAGCATATGTTCATTTTATCCACTTCCTATAAGCAGACATTTAACATGAACAAAACCTAGTGCAATGTTTTCCACGGAACAAGCTTTTCAGAACAATCACATCAGAAACCAAAGGCTCTCTCTACCACACCGCCCCAAACTAAAAATAACTCCACCTACTTCTTGGATAGCTTTGTACTCTTTCTTGTATTCCTTGTTGTCTTCTTAACTGCTTCAATTTTGTCATCAGGTTTGTTTTGGCAGTTAGATCCATTTACAACTTCGACAATAGTTTGCACCATTTTGTTCTCTTTCCCTTTCTCAAATATATTGAAAGATTTGCCTTTAAAAATGCTTTATGACAGTATAAAGTGGTGATCTTACTCTCACACTCAAAAGGGATGAAAGGCTAGTACAACACGACTTAACCTGAAATTCAGCGCAGAAAAAAAAAAAGAAAAGTAAAAATCAGCAGATGTTCAGGCTTTTTGTCACTTTATCACCACTTTGCCTTTCATGGTTTATCTGAATCTGTTTGGAAATGGGGGAACACAAGATTAAACCAACTACGCTTAACATATATTTCAAGACAAGACAAGGTAGACAAAATGGTGGTGATTGATAAATCAGGTTTTTTGTGTGTGTGGACCTTGAAATCTGAATTATGAATTTTTTTTTGACAGATCAGCTAGGAAACACCACAACATTATTAAGTTTTCTAGGAACAGCTGAGCATCTAAGGTTTCAAGAGACAACAGAACATATCAAGGCTAGAAAGACATTCCAATATTGTTATAAACACTTCCTTTTTTAAAAAAGGAGCAAGGATAATTTTTTTTTAAATGACAAGAATAAGTTTGTGGCTTTTGTTACTTTTAGAAGCACGAGATGGACCTCATTTTCCGGTATTAACCTAAGAGAAGTAGAACTCCCAGAGGATATTTGTGACTGTCACTGTATAAGCAAATGTCAAGATGCAGGATTCATGGCACTGTGAAAACCACTGAGTATAAAGATGTATTTTGGAAAGTGGTTAAATATATAGGAGAGAGTGGTTGAGAAGCAGGAATTTATTTCCTAAGAAGGCATACAAGAACTTCATGCGTTACTTCAAATGTACAACTCTACACAAAATGAAAGGGTCACCGATGCTTTCTACTTGGCTTGCCTTTTCTTATCACCTTTTTGACCACTACAGCACACAAGCTATTAATCAGAAGTTACCACAAGAGATACAAAGTTCCAGCAACACTTTGACTACTTTTTTGTTTGTCCTTCAAAGAAATTACTTAAAAATACAAAGATCGGTGGATAATGCAATTAAAGTGCCAGATCATACTGCACTGGAAAGTGCTTCAGGAACATGGATGAGGTACTTCTCAGCTACAATAGCTGTATGTGCGTATGCTCTTTGTCTATATCACGTAAACAGGAAATGAGCTCAGTTCAGTCTGAAGTGAACAACTTCATCTACATCAAGGTTTTCTTGCATATGACACTGGCAGGCAAGTATCAAGCACAGCAGGGACGATTATCTTTGGTCAGCATGGTAGCTGGGTGTAATAGCTGTAACTCTCATTTCACAGAAAGAATCTAAAAAAGTCAAAGGTCTTTTGGAAAGAAAGCAACAGAAAATATACTTTCCTGAACACTTTTCTTTACATCTTAAGCAGCTTTCAAGGATACATATAACTGCTAATGAAAAAACTATCTGCCAGTTTACTGAGAAAACACTTGTACAGTTTTAGTCCTTCTTTGCCTCAGTATCAAAAGAAGTTCAATATCACTGAAAAAAATTATATAAAGTTGTTTTAGGCTTTTACATCAGTACTGATAGTTCCTACCAATCCGTACTGCAGCACAACTTTCAGAAAGCTTCTGCATCTTTTCCATATTCTCTAAACACATGATAGAAACCTGTTGCATTTCAGGCTTATGAAACTTACCATTATTTCAGATGAAGGGTAATATGCTCATTTATTTCAGTAAATAATCCTTTTGTCTTGAAAATACAATTCATATATTTTCCTTCAAAGCAGGTAAGTGAATTACATTAAAAAGAGGTGGGTTTTTTTGTTTGAGTTTGTGAGTTTCTTATATTTTTTTTAATAACTTGTTGAGAATTAGGATTAAATGATTATAGGAGAAGTAATTTTGGAGCCTCAGTTTTCATTCCTCAGACTACAGCATCTGCCAGTTAACTGAGAGCTGGTATATTGTTTGTGAACTTACAAGTACAAACTTTGTGCAAGGATAAACAACATGTGTAGCAATGAATAAATCCGTAAGTGGAAAGAAGTCAGTTTAAATGGTCTCCTACATTTCACTCAAGAAAAGCATGACTTCACAAAGTAATGTTACTGGTTATGGAATTCATTGTAGAATGAATGACTTACTCTGTGGTTTTAATTACTTAGTCAAAACCTATCATCCAGATTTTTAGGCTGGTGTTAATTTCACTCTTCTATTTAACAGAAAAATATCATTGTTTATTCATCAGTTACTATATCAGTTCTATCAAAACATATTTAAAAAAGGTAAAGGGAAACATAAAGGGTTCATTTTTTAGAGCAGATACATTATCTTCTTTCCTAAACACTAGCCTCTTGTAGTAGCTCTTTTATTTCTTCACAGTGATCACAACAAAATTCCGTATGTCCTATACTGGCAAATCAATTCTTGTATTCTAATTCAAAATATCTCCATGTTATACTTTTATCTGGCTTTACTGTTGTCAGCACCAATTTGTATTCCCAATTTGTGCATAGTAAATTTTTCTTCATTCCCTTGACCGTAATCCAGGTTGTTCATGCAGAGCACTAAGGACAAGATTACAGAGACTCCACTTACAACGCCCAGTATCTTAATCCACAGCCCTCCTTTCAGAAAGGAATTCAGCTACACAGAGTAGGTATTCCACAGTTTTTCTAAGGATACTGCAATTCCTTTTCTTTCCTTTGCTCTCCAAACATGATACTACTCAAACACAGTAACATATTTCACCAAATTATGCTTTCTATTGTCTCTTCAGCAATTTCCTCACTTTGCCTTACAAAAAAAAGGGACAAACTGCAATGGTCTAGCTTTTGTAACAGACAATTTATACTACGCAGATTCATACCATTTAAATTACATCTCTTCACTCCAAGAAGTTACACACTCTTCTACTAGATTTGTACTACTGAAATAATTAAATTGAGTCTGAAATGCTTTCACTACTGTTACTTTCTCATTTGCCCTTTTATGTTTACTATTCCTTGTTTTTCTTTGGCACTTAATTCACAAATCCAACCAATTTTATGAACTTTAGAAATTGCAAATTTTCAAGTGTTTTTCTAATCTCTAGATTGTACCTAGGAACATATTCAAAACCACTGAGGTGAATCTTAACTTCAAAATTTGAGCACAGATTTCAAATGCTCTACATGTCAGTGTTGCTCCCATTTGTTTAAAAGCAGGAAAGCAGAATTCAGTACATGTTCACACTTTTTAAAAATCCACTTCATTATTTTAAGCGAATGAAAGCACCTGGACGAGTGCTAACAATGGGAAAATAATTCAGATCTAGATTACTCAAACACTAAAAATAAACATTATGCCTGAAGTCAATTACGCAAGATTACAAATGGATACACATTCAGAACCTTCTAACTGCAGGTAATCAAGGAAATTGGAAAGGTATGATGCTTCTCAAGTACTGAAATCAAAATCCATAAAAACCAGATGGAAGCATAAGACCTCATAATATCACAGTTTTCACCATATTCTGACTTCTCACAGACTAACAGTTCCAGACAGCAAGAGCAAGTCAGGCTGTGGACTTTATAAACTTTGATAGAAAGAAGGCACTTCAGTTAAATGTTTCAGATATTTTTGTTGCATTATGTATGTATTTTCAGTCATCTCAGGAAACAATGTTTCTTCCTAAAACCTTTTTTTTTAGTCAGATATATGATGCTTTCAGTTTTTCTCTGCCTTAGAACATTCCCTTCAGTTGGTCTTTAAACAGAAAAGCGGCCTGCCTTAGAACCAAGCATGCTAGTTTGAATTAGATCATCATTAGCAGAATCACCTTGGGGAAGCTGCATTAAATCAGGATAAAAAAGAAAACCACTATTTCCTTTCATATGCATACCACTGATTTGTGCACCCATAAAGCTGTTGAAGATCCACACAAATACAATCACTTCTGAAGGGTTTTGCCTAGATCACCTGCCTAAAAGCACCATGAATCTATTCCACAGACAAATGTCTATAAAAATAACTAATTATAAGAATGCTGTGACAGTCAAAATCCCTAATCAGTCACCCATCAGCAAAATTAAAAGTAAATTCACATGCAATAGTAGATAACATTATCATTTCTCAGCCATTCTATAAACAAAGCTTCTTACAGTTGCTTATTGTGCAATTAAGCAATTTTCTCATTGTGGAACCAGGCTATTGGTCAAACATCTTTCATTTAGAAACCTAAACTTTGGAAAAATTATTTTAAGCTGAATTCTATTTAACAATGTAAAGGTTTTTTTGTTTTTAAACCCATGTGTCCATATCAACTGCAATCATCACAACTGCTCATCCTGCCTGATGCCCTGCAAAGGGCACCCAGTGCCTCTGCATCATTAACTCTTTCAGCAGTGCAGTCATGGCTGTCACACTCAGACTCCCTGCTGCCTTCTTCCTCCCTGAACTTCTAATTGCTACATGGCCACACAACTTCAAAAACAGCTGCTCAGGGTGCCCAGCTGATTGTGTATGGGGTCTACAGTTTACAAAGCATACATTTAAAGATCTTCCGTGTAAGGAAGTAAAATATAGAAACAAGAATGTTGCTTTAGCAGCAAGCAAATAAAATCTAAGAACACTTAAAACAGTTACCTGTTTCAGAAATCTAAANCAGATCTTCAGTGTAAGGAAGTAAAGCAAATAAAACCTAAGAACACTTAAAATAGTTACCTGTTTCAGAAATCTAAACTCAGTATTTGAAATAGCATAATATTGCTTTAATTTTAGCAAGAGAAAGAAAAGAAGCTCTTAAGTTTTTTCTGGTATCAGCATAAAGTTAATTCTAACAAAGAACATAAATTTATCTCAGGGATAAAACCTTTTAACAATAATAACACAACAATAAAACCTCAACAGTCCCAACTCTATAAACAAATCAAGTGACTTCACTAAAGTCAAGTAAAAAAAATAAAAACGGAAGCACATTCCAAGTCTTTCCACTCAGTGTCTGGTATTAAGATTAGCATGCTGATGCAACAGATCAATTACCTCTTATTTACAAGACTTTCAAAAAAGATTAATGTTATTCTTAGCAACATTCTTGTTTAACAGTGAAAAGAAAAATTAAATTAAGATCAAGATGTTATCAGAAGGAACTGAGTGTTTGGTATTAGATTTTTAGAGCATAGCTATTTAGCCATCTTTTCCACTTAGTCTTCCTGTAAAGCCCAAAGGCGTATTCTGATGAATCAGAAGGACTCAATTCAGGAAAATTCACTGTAGCCAAAACCCATTTTAAACATATATGTATAGGAAGAAAAGCTACTTTAGTGAACTCTTCTTTTTTTCCTGGTTCCTTTTTCTAAGTGAAAATCCCTTTCTAGGTCAATAGTTATCAGGAACAGGTTTTCTGTTCAATAATCTACTTCTAATGAAGATTAATTCACTTTTCACTTTTATGGTCTTTTTCGACACAAGTCTTGCTTCCAGTGGAAGCCAATTGCCAAGACTGTCACGAATTAGACATCTGAGACGTAAGCAGCAAGTTTGTTAATTACTAGGATTAATTTAATGAATTTACTCTCATTAAGCTTTATGAGCCATGCTATCTATAGGAAGGTGTGAAAGTCCACAACAGTAACACAATGATGTCATGAGGCAATTAAGGATACTAATGAATTTGTTGGGGTGTTTTTTTGAGGGGGAGCGAAATAGGACAATGGAAAACAGCATTATTACACAAAATAAAAAACAGTTAACTGAAAGAATCAAATAAATATAGTTTTACTGCCAACAAGTTACCAACAAAGTATATTCCCTACTGAAAGCAGAGAAGCACATACTTCATCCATAGTGTTATGTGGCAGCCTATGCCACTCCTGGGGGGAGAACTTACGTAACAAAGTTTGCCCACATTTTAATCTACTTACTACTGAAACCTGGCTACCCATCTTTCCTTGGGGTATCAAAGTGAAATCAGCATTCATGTAAAAATATTACTGACAGAATATAATTTAATAACACACTACAATACAATGCTGCATTCAAGCACTTAAAGTGTATTTATAGATTATTTCATTAAATACATTTATAAAATGACAAAGTATCACTTACAAAATAAACCCTGCTTCTCTGAATTAATCGAATTTACACCACAAAAGACCAGCACCAACACAGACTGACATCACTACAATTATACAAGGCTAAACCACTATTTTTTTTTTTCCTTTTTAACCTAGAGGTTATGGCCTCTAAAAACCTCTAAGCCAAACGACTGGCTTTGACTTGCTAGAGGAACTTTCAGCATCCCCAAAATGCTGCAAAATCCCCAGTGTTTCTAGAAGAAATAACATCATCCTACCCTCTAGCGAGAGCACCTTGACAATACAATGAATTTAAAAGCAAACAAAAATTATTTTGAACATACCTGTGCTCTGAGGGCAACGCTGAGAGCCTCCAACAGCCTTCCCGGCCCCGCTGTTGCTTTCACCTGCCCCAACAGCAAAGCCTGCGCAAACCCCTCCTAGCACAGCTGTAGAGAGCTGGGGGCAGCTACATAAACCTACTCCAGGTGTAACCCTGGCTTTAGGTGAAACATATAAGTAACTACTACACGTCTGCATTTACTGGGCAAGGGTTGGGCAGCGGGGAGCTGCAGGGCGGCCCCTGTGGGCAGAGGTCGGGGCTGCCCTGAACTGGCCACAGCCGGTTCCGGCCGGTTCTGTCACGGACCTGCCACAGCTGCGCCAATTAGCCAAGGCAGGGGTGCCGCTGGGCGCTAAGGAAAGGTGGAGCAGGGGCTGGTTCCTGAGGGAACAGCGCTCCCTGGAGAGCCCTGGCTGGAGCGGGTCTGTCCCGAGGGATGGCAGCGCCTAGGAGGACCCGTGCCGGAGCAGAGGAAAAGGGTGAGGAGCAAAGAGCCGCCGTGCCGGAGGGATGGCAGCTTCTCTCTGCCCGCCTCCGCCCGGGGGCCTGGGGAGCTGAGCGGGAAAATTGGGCCTGGGAAAAGGAGCGGGAATCTGGTCTTGCCTCTGCTTTTACTATCCAAATTAACTGGTAATACATAAAATTAGTTATCTCTGTGTCTGTTTTGGCTGCGAAGGTAATTCTAAGTAATCTCCCTGCCTTTTGATTGACCTGCAAGCTATTTTATGTTTTCCTCCTGTCTTACTGAGGAGGGGAGTTAAAAGCAGCTGGCTGGGCACCCAAGAGGCTGCCGAGAGCAGCCCACCACAACTTTTATTGAAGTAGGTACCAAGATACAAGTGTAACATTGTTCCCTAAATTGTATGTGATATGCTAAAAAATAGTGGCTTATGTATGTAGCTAGTGGGTACACACACCATAACTTTAAGAAGAAAATAGGCAACTGTTCCAATACTGTGGCTAATTAGCAAATGCAATAGCTATTACTATATGGAAATCATGCATAAAAACTATGTATTCCATTTCCTTGAAAAGCTGTTTATTATTATTATTTATAAAGCTTTCAGAATCCTTTTTGTCCTGCCAGTGAGAGTTTTTAAATGAAAGTAAAAAGGTACTTTTCCTAACTTCTTCCTTTAAATAATTAAGGCTTGGTCTTAATGTCTGGGTACTTAAGGTTTGCTGTTTGCTTAACTAAAACATAACAGATATTCTATCTATCTTACACTGCTTTGTGAGAGCTTATGGTACGAGTGTATTGCTACTGATTAGGTTGAACACAGTAGGAAGAAGTAGTAAGAAGTGCTTTTTAGTATGAATATAAGAAAATGAGTTGGTGGATGAGAATAAATCTTTAAAATGGCTACCTTAGGGAAGAAATAGAAATACAGCAGCATTTTTGTATTTGTCTAACACATGGTATAGATAAATGTCTGATGCTGTTAGTGAAACTGCACTAATTCCCTACAGAAGAGCGCTCTCTGTAGCTTTGATCAGTACAGAAATATTCAGATATTAAATACTGATGAGAAAAAAATGGACATGACAAGTGCTAATTCTGATGTTATTTAAATACATAACTTCGTAAAGTTAAATAATTTCAAATAAAAAGTGTTTTCCAATTTTACAGATAACTAATAATTAGCTTCTCAAATACATCTGAAGAGCATGGTATCTTCTCCCTTTCCATTAATTATTCTATAGCTGTGCTGGATTCCAGTAGGGCTTTTAAAGTATTTTTTTTTAAATGCAAATCTAATTTGTCTGGTGTTTTGAGCTTCTGCTGGATGTGTGGGTGGAACTGAGGTGGACATACCCCAGAGAGAGTTATTCTTTTTAATATTAAAGTAACTATGGAAGAAAAAGTACTGGAACATAAAGGTCTAGCCCAGACTGTTTACACTGTTAGCTTTGACTCTGCTGTGACTCAAAGAAAACACCCTTTTAGATGATTATACAAGTTGAAATAGTATATTCATTTTGAAGGTTTAATGTCATAATTACTAGGATAATCACCTCTTCTCTGGCAAAAACACAAAAATAGCTGGTTACAGCACTTGAGGATAATACTAACAGCATATATTTCAGAGAAGTAGGTAACATTAATGGAGACTATTTCAAACTATAATTCTTCATGCTGGGCATTTTACCACAACCAGTGTGGCTTGAAAAGTGTGGATATACTTGAAGGCATTTTGTACACTTTTTCCAGTACTGTCTCTGAGAACTGGAAGGAGATTAAATTTGCGTTGCTATTTGTTAGGTGTTTGAACAAAATGTCTGGGTCTCTGATGTCAGAGCAAGAGGTGGTTTCTGGTGTTTCATCTTTGATGTTACAGTGTGTTATACCATTAATTAATGAGGCAAAGAATGCAAGTGAAAATTAAATACAGTCTGGGATGCTTATATGTGCAAGTGAAATCTTGTAGCTTCTCAAAGCTGATGAGATTTCTGCCTGTGGGTCAGTGAAGCCATGAACCCTGTGATTTTCACTCCACATGTATCTGTTAATGTGTGTGTATATATGCACATATATCTGTGTAAAATGAAGAAATACTGTGGGCTGTTTCCTTCTCTCTGACTGCGTTCCTGAGAAGGATGTTAGATATTTCTATATTCAAAACCAATATGAACAGGATAAAGAGGGATATGGGGTCGAAACAGTACTAGTTCAAAGCAATCCTTGGCACAGTAGAAATATTCATATTACCACATTACTCCTCTACTGATGCTGGAAGGCCAATACTAGAGGAGGTCTATGAATTTTGTATTTATAACATCTTCAAAAACAAATAATGGCAGAAAACATCCATCTCTAATTTGATGAAAGAAAACTACATTTTTTCCCAATCTATAGTGAAAGAAGACTGGAAAGCAAAAGGCTATCACTAGGTATGTGTGCTTTTTCTTACAGACATACTTCTAAAAAATAAAAACCATTGCAGACACTAGAATGTCTCTGCTAGTTGTAGGTACACTCCAATAGGTACACTCCAAGTACATCCATTGAGCTGTGATGTTTTTTCTTGCTTTGCGTAAAAATCCCCTGCCTCTAATAGAAAATAATTATCTCACATTAGAGTCACGCCAAACCTGCTAATAGTCTCAGCAAAAGGTTAGCGTGGTGATTTATTTCTACTCTTTTGCTGCTACTCTGAAACTCTGCTGTATTGCAAGTATTTGATGACAGAAATGCTTCTTTCTGAAAAACCTATGTATGTGTGCTTGCTTGTTTGTGTCTGTGAAGTAGCAGTCTTCTTCACAAAAAACACTTTAAATCCAATATAAGGGTGTCTTATCAAACAGATGTTACTTTTAGGACTGCTAATAAAATTATGATTTTAAAAGTTCTTAAACATCCTCATGTAGAGCCATAAATCCTGAAGAGTACAGAATTACACTTTGTAAGAAAAGTATCTACGACTCCTTCTCTGTAATTAAAGATTTTTTTTTTCTGATTGATGCTGAGCACAACTTCCACTAAAAATGTGGACAAAACCTTCTACAGTGCTACATCCTCAGTGTTTAAGATCTGTCCCACGAACGGTGACAAAAGTTATAACTACAGAGAGAAAATGGTAGTTAGGCTGCCAGAAAACAGCAGCGCGGATATATTAGTAGTAAGATTTAGATAAGGAGCTTTAGTAAAATGACTGGGGACAAAGCTGACAAGTCCTAGTTTTTAAAACTGGCTATGTGGAACTGGATGAAACAGCTCTTAATTTATTTGTGTACTGACATCAAGCCTGAACGTGTTATTTGTTTATTTATGGACCTTATAATAACACAAACATTGGCCTGTAGCTATTTTATTGCTTTAAACGTTGTCTGCTAAACTGATATGTGAAGGTACCAAGTAAAATACATAGAATTTCAAGACTGGGTTTCCAGAAACTGAATTAGTCTTTAAACGGGTCGTTTTTGATTGCTCTTGTTCTTTCAGGATGGCCTCTTAGGAATAGGAATTGGCTTTTGTGATATATAATGGTGCATTAGGCTTTGGAACATCCTGAAGTCATTAGGATAAGTAAATTAAATGGACAGAGAGAAAATGTTTCTCTTAAGGAAAAACAATCTTATTTTGTTAGGGAAAAACTGCCTTTTAACTAATATTTTACAGTAGTTTACATGGACATAAGCATAGAAAAAATGAAGACTGTAGCAGAATTAGTGGGGGGAAAAAGGTGACAGCTACAGAAAATAAATATCACAATGTAATTTAGAGAGACAGCAAGTACCAAAGAAGCATTTTAGGGCATTCCTGCTTAAATGTTAAAAAGAAAAGATCTGGAAACTCAGAAGATTATTGCTCTAAGATCAACCATAGAGTTGTGGCTGTTTGGTTTTTGGTTTTTTTTTTTTATTTTATTGTTCTGCCTATGTGTGAAAGTTTTCAGATAAATGTTCCAACAATGCAAAAATATTTAGTGCTGCATTGCTGTTCCACAACACAAGGGACAGAACTGTCACAAATGAAAATTTTTTTGTGATGCCTTATGTGTCTGTCAGTATATTATAGGAATAAAAACTTCCAATAAGATAAGTAAACTGCATCAGAAATGGGACTATCCAAGTAAAGACAAAAGTTAATCTGAGAACAATGAATGACAACTCAATAGTAACCTTCCATTGTACTCCTTGAGTTAACTTCTGTGATTGGCTTTCAACAGGTACTTGAGCCATGTTTCTACTTTTTCTTGTATGTAATGACTAGTGACTCAAAATCATAGAGTGTTTTAAGAGTAAAGAAGGTTGGTGCTACTGCATTTTGCCTTCATTTTGAGAGGAATTTTTCATCTTTTACTTTGGTCTAATTTTTATCTATTACTTTTAGCTCCCTTTCCACAATAACAAGCAGTAGTTTTCACAAAGTGTAATGATGTTTATTTCTGAAAACAAAACCAAAACCAAACCAAAAACTAATTAAAGATTCACAATGGGAAGAATGTATAATCAGATGACACCTATTTCTTTTCTGAAATTTTGTTACTTACACTGTAGTGCATCAAACGTAGTTCAGGGAATGGGCTTTCAACTGTAAAGAACATAGGATCATGGGTTTTGAATCAACCCTTTCAAATCTTTCCCCATCTTAGATGGATATAATAGGTCAAAATGAAAAGTTATTTTCTGGTTATGACCCAAATTAGCCATTATGGTAGAGAAGAAAAAATGCCCATTAAATTCACACTAAGTTTTATCGTTTTACATTTCTAGAGACGTTTTGCAGGCTTTCATATTCAGGTGTTCAGGTGACATTTTTGCACTGTCACCTGAACTTTTTCCAGGCTTCTCTTGAGTAAAACATCAAATCTTTCAACATAAATTCATTAAAAACCAGCACGCCTGTGACAACCTCCTTGCTAGTATGTTGCTGTTACTGTCCTGCCCTTTGTATTGACCATCCTGCCTTGGATTTGTTTCCTCAGCATATTTCTTTGCCTTACTATGCATTTCTTCTTCCAAATTATTTATAATGTAAGTCAAGCCAATACATTTGAAAACAGGTTAGGAACCTGATCTTTTGTGCACCTGCATTTATATCTTTGATTCTCAGTCTTGTCATTCATCTTTGCCCTCTGTCACCAAGATTCAATCAAGTTCTGCACCTTTGAGCCACTCATAATTTGTAACTTACTGATCTTGCTGATTAGTCATTTGTATTTTTAAACTGATTTAGATAGATTAGTCTTCTGAATATTTTCACCATATATATAAAGTGGTTTCTTAAATGCCCTAGTAAAGTGCAGCTGGGGATTTCCCACTCAGTGCTTTTCAAAGAATTTATGAAATGTGTTGCAGTGATTTCTCTTTGATAAATGTATCCACATGATCCATAATCACATAATAACCCTCCATAGGTTTTTCTTGCCATAATATCTGATAAACTCTTCTAGTCTTTATTGTATCCAAACTCAAACTTTCTTATCTGGTCCTTTTATATATAAGAAAAGGAATATTCTCCTTATTTTTCCTCACAATTTCTGAAGTGAAATTTTACAGCTCCCCTTACTTGTATCTGGACTTAAGAACAAATTTTGCATCGCTAATTTCTATAGTGATGCAAACTTCCATTGATTCTTGAAAGGGCAAAATGATTGGGCTAGCAGATCTAGATTAAAAAGACAAGGTAATCCTGACACCTTATTTTTCTTGTAATAGGATACACATATTCTTTAGGTAATGAAAAGCCTGCACCGTGTTCTTAAGACACTGCTGTTAGAAATGACATCTGCTTACTGTTCACACTAACACCTAGGAAAGTAACATGGCCTTTTGTTACAGTTCCTAGTCACTTGAAGCCTTGTTACTGTCAGCCTTCCCCAGTCTTAAGGGTGGCTTAGTAATGGGAATCATTTCAAATGATTGCATTTTTAGCTCTTTACTGCTTGTTCATCATTCTCATCCAAAATGCCTGACCTCATACAGGAAGATCTGACACCTGCTGAACTACAAGAACGGAGTAGCGTTCCAATAGCAATTTTGCACAGGGCACTACTGACTGTGCCATCAGCTATAAATAATAATCCTGCATTTATGATGAACACTTTATAACAGGCAACACAGCAGTTATATTAATCTGCCAACCCAATAGTCAAAGCAATCTTGACTCAGTGGCCCATTGAAAAATAGATTGTAAAGTTGATAATCATGTGTTACAATGACTGAGACCAGAGTGGGCCTGTTTTATTACCTCTATAGATAGTATAAATGTGCTATTCACATAATGTAGATGTGAAAAAGGTAAAAATAAAATTCAACAGAAATTAACATTAAGGAAAAGGCAGATAAGAAGTATTGTAAGAGGAATCCAACAATGTATTTTGTCTCATTACTTATCTAGATTTACTTGCCTTGAACATGGAGCTGGACCAGATAGCCTACAGAGGTTCCTTTCAAATGAAATGATTCTTTAATTCTACTGTAAAGTCATAACATTTAATCTGAAGATCTCAGAAAAAACTGTCACCAAAAAAATCAAGGAACTATTACAAGCAGAACACTGCTGATTGCATCATTCCCTTTTCCCTTATTAAAATATACTAATGCTAGTATTATTAGCTCATCCTAAGTGATGAGAGAGAAAAGCACATAGAATTACCTAAACACCTTTTCTCACAGTTCTTTATATTTTAGAATAACACATGCTTCCATTCAGGATCTTTCAAAACTTTTCTATCACAGCTCAAATGTTCTACACCAACAATTCTGATTTTCACCCTGAAAACGAGAACTTTGGCTCTTCTTTCTTTTTTCCCAGTCTGTTAAAAATAAAAAAAAAACCCCAAAACTCAAAAACCCTAAAAACTGAACAAAAATACAAGAAAAGGAAAGATGGAAACTAGAACTGAAAGAATGAACACACTAAACCACTGAGAGACCCATTATGAAAGCAGGAAACTCCTGGTTTCACTTAGAATAAGCCATACCAAGTACTTCTTCAGTTCTACTTTTTCCTCCAATATTTCTACCAGATTTAACTTTTAAAAAATTTCTTTCCAATCAAAGAGGACAGTCACTGAAAAAAAAAAAAAAAGTTGGATTACTATAATTATGACTGCCTGTTTATGCTGTTGTATCACTAGCACAACAGAAGCCATCCTCTAAGTTTGGACATCAGGTAACTAACACAGGATAAATCAGAAAAATAATTACTATCAGCTATCTATTCTGTGTAATTCCCTGGATGAATATCTGTACTCAATTGTGAATATAATTATTTTTTCCAAAATGGTCTCATATTTCCAAAATCATTGTGTCCTTACAAAAGTAACTGCACAGCCCCTCAAAGAGTCTCATTAGAAGTCTGTATGACAATTTCAGGAAAAATGTTTTATTCTCTTCACCTGACTGTTTTTGCAGTTGAATAGTACCACTCCAAAAGTCATTCCAGTTTGCTAGGCTATGAACATCAAAGAAAGCTTAATTCTTTAGTAGTCAGATACCTCACTCTTCTCAATGATTCCTATGTCCTTTTGTCCTTTATAAAATACCTGACAATGTATATATAACCATGATTTTTCTCATGCCAAGTTTTTCCAGTACATTTATTTTCACTGAGCTAGCACCAATGTCCATTTCTATTGCAATTTCAGCCACTATTACCTGTCTGTTTTCAGTACCAAATATTTAAAACCACACATACTGAGTTTCAATGAAATGGTCCTACGCAGTCCTTGTCCTCCTGGACTCCTTTACGTACAATTATGTGCTTTTTCCTTTCCCTGGATAGTATGACAATGCTTAATTCTTGTCCACTAATTCAGCTGTGAAACAATAAACTGGAGTTAAATGACTTCCTTTAATATTGGATTCCTTAAGCCAAATTCTCCTGAGAAACAGCTCTTTCTGCTTTTGGAGTCTATTTCTGTTCCATCCTAGAACAAGGATAAGCCTATTCTTAAACCAGATAAGTTCTGACATATTTTACCCATCACTGATCAAGCACTTCATCTAATTAGCTCTCTAATGAACTACTCAATTGCAAAGCTACAGGTATGCTCCATCTTTTTTCTAAACTCCTCAATAGGAAACCTTTTAAAAATATACTACACAACTAACAAAATTTCTCTTTTTTTTTCCTCTTACGCTATCTACCTACAGGGATGGGGGCCTACAAATCTGTATTGGTCCAGATTTATTTGACCCTCTCTCTTCTTACACAAGGCCCTGTTTGTGTAGTAACTGTTCTCGGGTATCGAGCTGTATGTCTCAACAGACTCTGCCTACAAAAAAGGGGCAGATACAGAAGTCATAAATTGAATTAAAGTAGGTAAGATAAACAGAAGTATTCTTTGCTTGCTGTTGAACTGGGGCAATGAAATGTTACGTGTGATCATTCAAACTTGGCATTTTATGTGCTTTGTGTATAGCTCTGCAAAGAACTTAATTTCTCAGCTTCTTCAGTAATCACTTCTTTTTGTTGTGACTTTACACCAGTCCATTAGTCCAGTGGCAATAAAGACTAGAGATAAAATATCTGAACTCTACACTTCAGTGAGGCCCATTAAACTGTAACATGCTAGCAGACTCCACCATTTCATGCAAATCATGTCTTGCAAAATACAGGTGGCTTGCACAGTCATCATCTTACCCAATGAGTTCCGATGGGCTGTTAGCTGACCTGCTAAGTTGTCCTCCGCATATCTGACTTGACGTGTCTGCAAACTACATTATCCATCTGGCTGTGCAGACTTCTCTGCGTATGCTGTTTGACACACAAAGGCAATAGTCTTCCACAGAACAGCTACAGTTAAACAACTTTTCTAATAAGAAAAAATAAAATTGTGAAGATCACTAGTTGCAAAGAAAGTTAAAGTTACTCAGAATTTCTGAGGAGCAGGCTATTATTTAAAATTCTAAACATGAATTTCAGAGTCTGACTGCTGACTGCTTTTTAAATTATTTTTTTTTTTTTTTAGAATACTAATAGAAAAAACTGGCCAAAACATCAGAATGTAGGAATATTATTTAGGTGATTAATACCATGGAATGGTGCAAAAAGCCAGTCAAAGGCACCTATAAAGCACATGACATGCTTTAACAAGAAGCCACAGGCAAGCTTTGAGCACAAATCCCCTAATCCTATTGATTCTGCTTCTGAAAAAGAGTGAAGCTCTTCTGTGACTCAGAAGAGTGACAATATACAGTAAGTGCACACGGCAGGCAAGGTATGCTTCAGGAAACTTAATCACGTAACCTTCTTCATTACTTGAAAAATCACTTCTGTCGATACTCAAGGCACATCCTCACTGACTGCTGCTGTTTAAGATGCTGTCAATCTTCCCACATGATTTTGTGAACCAAATAAATTCCAAGTCATTTAAAGGTGTTATTATCTCTGCTGATAACATTATCCCATTCAGGAGTTGCAGAAATAGGAAAATAAAACTGATTTCAATCCTTTTGTTCTGGCAGATTCTCAGCCTTCTAACATAAAAACATAAGGTTTCAACCTAGAACTGGAGACTGAGTAAGTGTTCAAACATATTCTTATAAATCTGCTCATAGCATTCACTCAAAAATATATTTCTTTTATAAATCAAATAAAAGGTCATTAATTTTTTTTATAGATGCAATTATCTTTGAAAACAGGCATTTCATTCACATAGATTGTCTGACATGCTAGAAAAGCCTGTTTTGTTAATTTTTCTGCAGCTTTTACCACTTTTGTTTATAAACATTCCCCAAAAGAATGTAAATTCTCCTCCCTGAAGTGATTATTATTGCTCATGTCAGAGATTACTATTGCTTTACATGGTTTGATATATCTCACTCAAACCACAAAGTCATAGGAAAAAATATTGTTGATTCTGATTTGATTAAAAGTGTGTTCAAAAACTTCTCCCTTTGTGAGAAGAATTTTATCAAAAGCTTTTTTCCACCTGCACAGTGCTGTTTATATTTTTCAGAACCTGAGCAATACAAAATCCTTATCAAAATGGAAACTAAAGTTGCGGCATTAATGGCAATTTCAACTTTTATTCTGGTTCAATTGGCAAGCTATCAGTAATAATCTGGATTCCTCAGTGGCTGTTTCAGAAAATAAGAAGATTCTTAGTTTATGGAGGAAATCGAGGGAATAAATTTTAAATACATTCTGGCCCTTGAATAACAAGCAGCAATTATCTTGTATTGTAAAAACAGCAAGGAAGGAATAACATGTGATTTTGGTAATTGTAAAATATCCTTAGCTCCCTAACTCTCAGAGAAAATAATCTGCCCTTGCATGTAAAAAATAATAATAATAAAAAAAAATCTCTGCCCCTTCATGTCTCTCTACCTAAAATAAGCACACACACACAAAAAGGAAAAAAAATTGTAGTAATGAGGTAACTGTTCTGTGAGGTATACTGTGAGTAACTATTTGAATATCGAGCAAAGAAATTGAGCAATTAATTATTCCCAGTTACTGTCCTGGAAAGAACAGAATCATAAAAAATAAAGAGAGGGAAAATTTGAGATGATGATTCATCTGTTTTTTGACTCAAGGCACAATCAGCGAGAGGCAAGCAACAATATAAAATATGCATAAAACAGCACCAGTAAAATTACTGTTTGTCTTGTTGCTGCATGTTCTTTTTTACCTTGCATTAATTTAAACTATAATTTAAATAAATATAAAATGCAGAAAAAGTATCTGCTTGATACAGTCAGTTGCAGGGATGACAAAGAAAGCACATTCTGCGAGAGGAACATGCTGTATGTATGGGTTTTGCACACAGAGAAATGGATGGACCCAGAACCTATCTCTGAGCTGAAGGATGCTGTCATCAGAGATTGGTGGAAAACGAGGCTACAGAAAAATCATTGTGTTTCTAAAAGATGGAAGATTATGAAAGAAAACATGAAGTGGCAATCTTCTATGACATCTCACTATTCTCTGGAGCAGTCATTACATCATAGAATCATGGAATCATGTAGGTTGGAAAAGATGTTTAAGATGATCGAGCCCAACTGGTAACCCAGCACTACCAAGTCCACCACTAAACCATGTCCCTAATGACCACATTAACCTATTTTCAAGCCTAATAATTTTCACTGGTTTGCAATAATTGATCATTTTTTTTAGCAAAGCTGGAAATTACACCAGGAGATACACTGCAAATAGAAATTAACTCTTACAAAACACCAAAGTTAGACATTGAACAGGCATTGTAATAAAGTTTGAGAGCAAGGCTCTCAAAGAGGCTTATTCAAAAGGGTCATAAAAAACAGTCATAAATTTGCTTTGAAACTTAAATGAAAACTCACAGATTTATTTTTGCACTCTTCACTCACTGATCGTTAGTGCTAATAATCACTTGACCTGAAATTTGGTCATGACTCTAAGGCTAACAGTCAGGCTCTTAGAAGAGTTCAATGAAACTTCAGTGCCTACAAGGGGCTATTAGTTTAACGTCCTGTTGGAAAATCAGCACTTACGGTGCCCTCTAATGCTGGGGTAAGACATGCTCTCCAGAGTTAAAAATGGCACTTACGGTATTACCACTACTATTTTCTACAGGCTGTTTAATGACTGTTCCCTGCACAGATTTCTCTTGTTTAAGAATGATGGACCGAGTGCCTTAGAAATGCTCAGTGCTGCCTTCTACGCCCTACAGAAACTTGGTGTGAGGTGGGGCTCCACATGAAGAAACAGGTTGGAGCTGAGAGTGTCTAGGAGACGTTGTCTGGGTCAGAAAGACCAAAGGAATCACCTGCGTCATCTCATTTAGTCCTGTGCTATGGAGTTGTTTTGTTGTTGTTTTTTGTTTTTCTTTTGTTAACAGACTGGCCCAAGGGACTCAGACGTCTCTGTAACCATTTAAAAGTGCTTGGTAAAGCTGCTTATTGGAGCTGAGGCTGGATTATAACTACAGAGCAATCACTGCAGTATGGGCACTGAAACGTTTTTGAAAACTTGTGAATCCTTTGTGGTTAAACTAAAGTAACCGTACTAAGGTAAAGGAAGCAAAATGGGATTCATCAGAAAATGCATGGATTTCAGGTTTCTTTTGCTTGCCCCTCTATTTAATTTTCAAAAGATCATTCCCTTACTTAGTCTTTCTAAACTAAGCTTCACCCCGAGTGGAAATTCCAGAGGAGTTATAAACCCCTGAAAAATGGGGTTTATAACAGAAATGTTGACAGCTGGCTCTTAACAGCAGCAGAGTTACCCGCCTCTGCTGTAATATAGTAGTCTCTAACTACTCTAATTCTGATGAAAAGTTACTGTAATGTGACTCCGTATCTATACTAGGCCACATCATTTTTCTTCTTTATGGGCCTCATTATGGTAAGGAAAATGCACGTCCCCCTAGAGAAAGCTGGTAAAAGAGGATCTAAGTACATATAAGCTATGTTTCTTTTACATCAGTGCCTGAATATAAGGCTAGAACATCTAATGTGCTTACTGTAATGAGAAACATTATCAACACTCCTCAGAAAATGCAGACTTAGATGCGGTACAGAATTCTAACAGAAGTTAATCTATAGTGCCCTTTATCTTGAATGATTCTTAGGTGCTTTAATGAATAATGTCCCTAGGCAACATTCACTCATCCCAAAAAATACAGCTGCCTGTAGGATGGACAAAGCATCTTTTCTCCGTCTTGCATACTTGCAACTCTCTTCATGCTCACAGAGGAGGAGGGAAACAGAAAACAGGTTCTCAGTTGAACACAGAGCTTTTCATAGGATATGTTTCTAAAATTACCTGCCAAGTGGGAGGCACAACAGTTTTGCATCAAATGGTCTCCAGATACTTTCTATAGGTATATCAAATAATTCTTTATAGTAAGCCCATTGCATATTTGTTTTTATTATAAGATACAATTCCTAGTGTCTACTCTACTCTTCTTGTTGCAGAAAAACAGGACAATCATACAATGCCTCTCTCTCTAACTGTGCAGTTGTGCTTGCTAATTTTTGTGCTACCAGGGTAGGGGAGTGAAAGGATGCAGAAATTATTTTGCAAAATTTGAAATGAAAAAATATATTTTACATGAACATTTCCAATACGTTTGAGTGCTCTTTCTTCACACTTGTATTTTTCCAGTATTACATTAAAGACTTTTTTATTTAATGTTTATGTTCACAAATACTATGTGTTTATATGTGTGTTAGAGGGAGGGAGAATTTATGCACATAAACTGTCATTTCAAGGTCAGATTGTGAAATGCAATTGCTATTAATGACAGTAAACAACAGAGATGGATAAATATGGGTAGCTTTTAGCAGATGAGCAGCTTAGACCATTGTTTAATATTTTTTAAAACAGACAAAAGTTTTTGATATGCAGCAGAAAACAGTAGCAAAGACAGAGCAATGTCAAAGCTCTAATCAGCATGTACTGTGATTAAAAAAGAATAAATCAGATGGATATAGGAGATTATGACCATCTGTATAGTTTTGCCTCACACATCACTCCTACCCTTGCTTAAGGCCCCCAAAAGTCTCATCTGCAACATATTTGCCTCGGACCATATCCCATTTCAGCCTTGTGGGGTAACTTCAACAAAATATGCAACTCCAGAAATTAACCAGTATTAATAGCTAGTTAAAAAAGTAGTTACTAGAAGGAAATGGAAGGTGCCTTTTTTCACAACATATCACCTTGCAAAATCCCCTTTTGCATTATCTGATAGCAATCTGTAACTCAGCGGTCTGGCCTGGGGAAGCACACGTGATAGTGTTTGTATCTGACTGATCGTAACTACCTGTGCAATTCAAACCGATGTAAGTATAGTATTAATTGTATTTGTACACAAATGCATTAGTTATCTGTTCTGACCAAGAATCCAATTTCTGTGCCTAGGAAAGCAAACACAACTGTTAATGTTATTTTGTCTTCTCTGAAAATGGAGCTAAATGTGATGTAACTCTGTCTTTCCATCCACTTGATGGTGCTGTTTCCAAAATACACACTACATAGTGAAAATGAATAAATGAAAGCCGTAACTTATTTTACTCCTAGAAAATATGGTGAATAATGAATCAATTTTCTTACAGTCTGCTTTAAATACAACAGCTACGACATTCTGTTGTTCCAGTGTTTTCTGCATTTTCAATTACATGCAGCAACTTTTTTACCCTCTCCCAATGTATGACCAAATCTTTTAATCTTTTCTTAAATTGCATAGCCATGTGACACTGCCAGTAAGGTCACTTGCGTAATTAGGATGACTCATTTAACAAAGTTTGGCAGATCAGCATTTTGAATGGAAGATTTGAATTTTTGCCGGAAAAGAAGACTGCAAAGTTAGACTCCAATCTTCAACAACTGAAATATTTGAGAACTTTCATATGCAAAATCTCCTTATGCAAAGCATCAAACCATGCATTTTGGGTTGCATCTACATTTGAAGGAGTATCAGTGGCCAGCTAAAAGTGTTAAGGATATAAGACTACATAACGTCAGCAGGGCACATCAATGGTGCAGTCACATAGATTATCTGAGTAGGAGGTGTGCAGCAGAATCAGGAGGCTTATATTGGAAACCATGCTGTAAAAAACACATCTAATGAGCTAGAATTAATACAATGTAATGTACGCACACAGTGTAATGAGATCTTGCAGAGATCAAAAAAATACCAACTATTTGTTGTGATTCCTAGCAATAGAAGTACTTTCCATAGATTTTTATATAGCAAGAGTAGAAAAAAATTACTGAGAACTTGATATAAAGGTCCACATAAAATATTGTTGCTTTAAAATAAAATCATGCAAAAATATTTTTAGATCTTGGGTACTTTACATTTATTAATAAATATTTTATGAAGTTCCACCACAGATGCTATTTAAACATGTGATAAGCCTGAATAATTATTCTGCAGCGCAGATCACGAATAAAACAGATTACTTGGAAAAAAAGCAAAAATGCCAGGCTTGTCTAGGACACAAAATGAGGATCTGAGATGAGGCACTGAAATGACATTAACCTTGATTAAGGTTACTGCATAGAACTGATTGTCAACACAGGATCTTTCAATGCATTACTCTTATTCCTGTTCTTATATTTCATCTTCATCTGAATGAAATTTTAATGCACTTTTAAAAAACACATTAATAAGTACGTGGAAAAAGAAAGTGTCAGAATCAAACATAAATTCTTCACATGGTAATTTTCTCTTCACGTTACTCTCCCCTCTGCAGTGGCTTTATTCCATTAAAGCAGGGCTTGTCTGTAACTGTCAGGCTATGTACAACAATTTTAGGAAGAGTTTTTTGGGTCATTCAGCTTTGACCATCTTGGATCTTGTTGTTTTTTCTGAGAGCTGGGTGTCTGACAGGCTGACATGATTACTGCTGTGTTTTCTTCTGCCTTTTTTAAGCTTATCTGCAAGATACACTGGCTTTGAGACCCGGCCCTGCTAACATCAGTCTGACAAAATCCATCCCGTTAGTGACTGATTACCCTCCCTGCCAGACTGAAATGATCAATGAGTGGATGGACTTGTCAGACAGTTCTTTAGAGATCTCGGTGGCAGAGTCTGCAGCAGTTTAACAGTGGAAAGAAAAACAGTCTAGGGACCTGCACCTTCTAACACGCATGTGTGGTCTTTCACTACTCCAGAGCCAGTAGCTCTTCAACCTGGCTGGAGAACTGTCCTCAGATCTTCGTACTATAGAATGCAGAGTTTATGCAGTAACTTTGTAGATGCACACAAAACTTCAACACATTACAAATCTGCCTAGAAACCAGAAAGTACAATGTCGAATGTTCATTGCTTTGTGCAACTGCATTAGCACTTTAGTTTTAATCATGACTGCACTTCTAATGCTCGTCTCCCACAAGTCTTCATTTACTGTGGACCACGGGAGCAGTCATGGAGAGGACAAACTTGATTCCTTTCAGTTATGCTCCTGGACTGCATTAGATGCAACCACTAATGACAATTTGGTCCATGGGACCAAGGGAAAAATAGTCTGAATCCACAATGTGGATTAAGCTCGTAGCACCAACTATTTGGCTTCACAGACATGGTTGTGTTGCATCACACTACTTGCTATTGTATGATATAGCTATAAGTAATGTGTGACTACTGCTGTACATTGAAAGGAGAAAGAAAAGCTGAAAGCTGAAATTAAAGGATAGAAAAAGTAAAAATGGTTGTAATAAAAGATGTACAATTATCTTATGTCATAGTAATTTTCAAACAATGAACACTGAGGGGGAAAAAAAAGAAATATATTAGGAAATACATTTTTTATGTAAAAGCCAAGGACTTTAACACTTGTGTTAATTCTGATGGATAACATCTTATACGAGTAGGATCATCTATGGTGTTTAAACTGTATTAATTTTTATAAACACGCAAAGCATTAATTGCTAAGTATCTGAGCAACCACGCAGTTGCTGCACATACACTACAGGTAAGTTTCCTGGCAGCTAAGAAATTGGCAAAGTTACATTGCAGACATAGAACTGTAACTATTTTGGTTTTGTTTAGTTGTATTTTCATAATACCTGGAAACTATAAAAAAATGCAGGCCTTGAAATGTAGATAGAGAAGAGATGAGACTAAGAAATACCACCTAATCCTCATTCCGCAGGGTACTTGAGGCACAAAGACATTTATTGACATGCCTGAGTGTGCACAGACAGTTGGAAATACTGAACAGTTGCAGAGGTTCAGGTCAACTCACTGCAAATCACAATTTTGAACTCGCACTGGGGCCCTGATACTGATGTGACACAGACATGTCCTAAATGTAAAAACAGAATACATATGCCAGTCCATATCTCAACCAGTGCATTATCCTTCTCAGAAATAAGGTGCAGTTGTGGTTTAACTGTGATCAAATTTTAAAGTTGTTCAAAATTATGCCAATGAATCCTGAGCACAAAATAATTGGCAACCAGATGACGAAAACATAAGGCAACCATGGGAAAATACTAGCTTTGTTATTCAACAAATCTTATGTTACAGGACTGATATAGCCCAATTTCATATTTACATTGTAAGCCTTGCAGTCCACCTTAGAAGGGTACCAAGTAAAACCCTTGCACAGCACATCAGTTTTGCACTAGCAGATGGTAAAGCAGGAGGTCCGACTAGAGATGCTGTTGCCGCACAAGTGGTACACATTCCTCAGTGGAAAGAACTGTGCTGAAGTCAAATAAGAACAAAAGGAAAGTGCTGCAGTAAAGAAGAATTACACTATTTCTATATCCAGCTTAAAATACTTCACTGTAAACATTTGCAGAACTATGGTACCACAAAAGCTAAAGGCTTGCCAGATGTTGATAAAAAGGAAGACATGTAAGAACAGGACTAAGGACATGTTAATTGTAGTACTAGTGAAGAAATCAAGCAGAGAAAAAATTGGATTTGACTTTGTGATGAATAGTGAAGTCTTAAACACTGGCAGGATTGAAAAAATAGTACAGTAAATTGGCCGTATTATTACAAAACATAAGGCTTTCTCTGTAAGGATAACTGATGGTATGTGATTTTCTTTTATGAACAAAATGTAAAAGCTATTGGAAAAAGCCTAAGCATTTTGAAAATTGCTAGAAAGGAAAAAAGGATATAACCTTGTGTCTGCAAATAGTCCTTCTAGAAACATCTTTAAACATTTATAATACACAGATATGAAAATATCCTCTTATTTTTCTTGTGCTAATCTGCTGGAAAAGACTCATACCTTTGCTAAGAACTTTCACAAAAACTTAGGCATCATTTAAATCTTTCTTTAGCCCTGGAAATAGGACTTAAGTACAATAGTCACTTTGCTGGTCCTCCACACAGAAATTAATTTAATCCTTTTTTTTTCTTAATCTTAAATGAAAGGGAGAGAGTTAGTACTTAACTTGAACAAAGTCTGAACAAATACTGTAATCAACAAATTTGGTCTTGTTTTTCTCTCAGAGTCATTGAATACATCATAGATTTACTCTTTAAAGCATCTTGATGACATATTTCAATATAAGCATTTGGTTTGTGGCTTGCTAGTCTTGTTTTGGTTTTAGAATTTTGAGATTTATTGCATAGATGCGATTATCTATTATCTCTGGCCTATAGGAGAGCACAGTGGTTGAGACAGTGAAAATTAAGCTGTATGCAGTAAATATGAAGCAGTAGACCCCAAATTAAAAAAAAAAAAAGACCAAACCCAAACCTCATTCTCTACTGCTATTTTGGCTTAGGTTTTTTAATATGTTTTGGGGTTTTTTATGGCTACTCTTTCAGCTTATACTGTGACACTCCTAGAACTGTTTGATATTTGTCAGTGTGGCAGATACACAAGTATCTCTGGCTATGAAGGCAGGGCAAGCAGCTGCACTATGGTCAGAACAAGGATGCTCTGGGGTTCTCTGACTACCCGTAGCATCTCTGGGACATCCTGAGAATACTTCAGTTGAAACACCAAGGGTGAAAACTCAGGATCAGGTAGAAAAGTCTGAAGAAAGATTCAGTGAAGCAACCTTCCAGTGCAATATATTTTGTATCACCAGAAGGGAAGATGTATTTCATCAGAAAGACAAGACATGACAGGATTTAGCAGACCTTTCAAGTAGGTATAGAGTCCTCTCTACACCCAAGTTTGAGTGTCATCTTACAATAAGCTATAAAATCTTACCCGAGACCTATCAAACAGAGGTACAGAAAAGGGAGAAGAAATGTCCTTCCTTGGTTCTTTGCTTCTGGGGTAATTCTGGTCCCCTCATCATCACAGGCCAAGCAGGAACAGAACACTAATTAATCTATTTGAGATTATCTATACTTTGATACTTGAAAGTGAGGGTACCTGTTCTACATATTCATTTGCCCTCCAGGAGTATTCTGTTTCTTAGGCATCTTAAAAGTTATCTTTGAGAATGGAGGTTGATCCAGTCAAGCTATGGATGTTGATAGGAGAACATCTGTGAGCCTCAGCTCCCTAAACCACATCACTGACTACAGTCCAGGCTACTGGCAAAGGAGGACCTTCCAATACACACTGGGAGTCAATATAAACAGTACTCTGACAACAGGAATAGCTCACCCATGGCAACTGGAGATGCCTACAGCATAACAGAATGACATCCTACAGTAGGGTTCCTTTTCAGGAGCACTGGGTACAACTGCATGTCCCGTCAATTGCTATGGCACAACTGGAACAAATTACATTGAGAATATAATGATAATGTCATTACAGATGAATGAAGCAGGTTGTCAATGCTTATGAATATCTAAAGGGTAGGTGTCGAGAAGATGGGGCCAGTCTCTTTTCAGTGGTGCCCAGTGACAGGACAAGGGGCAATGGGCACAAACTAGAACAAAGGAAGTTCCACCTAAACATAAGGAAAAATGTATTCTCTTTGAGGGTGATGGAGCACTGGAACAGGCTGCCCAGAGAGGTTGTGGAGTCTCCTTCTCTGGAGACTTTCAAAACCCTCCTGGACATATTCCTGTGCAAACTGCTCTGGACAAGGCTGCCTGAGCAGAGGGGGTGGACTACATGATTCCTAGAGGTCTATTCCAACCTCTACGATCCTGTGATTCTGTAATCCTGTGATGATCTATAAACTCACAACCTACCTAATATAACAATAGCTGCAATGGGCATGTCAATGCCAGACTGCTTTTGCCACAGATTGATGGGAGTCTGGCAAGCCCATTGACTCCTGGCTTAGGATGGGAGCCTGGAAAGCAGAATTCAATATCTTCTGGTCCTGTGAGTGGAGACTCTGAGATGAAACAACAGGATGCTACAGATCAATGTCTGGGTATTTTATTTTATGTGGTTTGAAATGAAATAGCAGTTCCACTGTTAAATGCACTCATTCTGTCAAGTCTGCTCCAGGTTCACTTTTTTCTTCGTGACTGTAAAAAGCTCCAATTTCCACTGTGAAGTCGGGAAACTTGTATCAACTATCAGGGTAGAATTAGACCTGATAGAAGCTTGGTGATCTTAAAGAATACAGGATGTATCCATCTACCATTGTACTGGATTTATTAATTTCTGCACTGCTATTGTACTGTATTCTATCTGTTTTTAATAAATAATGCTAATGAAAGACCTTTATTGCAAATGCATATGTACATGTTTACTTCTTGACTCGTTGCATTTATTTTTACCTTCTGATGAATTTAACACGTTTATAAAATGGACAGGGAAATAAAGGACAGGAAAATCCTCAGTACCCTGTACAGAGGTAAAGCAAAGAGTAAATACATTCATTGCTTTCCTCAAAAAAAAAGTATTGTGCAGCTCCTGAGGAGTACGATATTGAGATGAAAATGAAGCTGCAATGGAAGTGGAATGAGGAATAGGTATTTGCTCCTGGGTGAACACAACAAACCTATCAGCTACATAGTTAAAAAGCAGCAGCCCCATCACACCAATTCCTGATGACTAAATAAACTACAGGTAAAAGGACAGGGGAATAAGACAGAAGGAAAGAAAGGAAATGAAGCTGCCAAATGAAAGAGAAGTGTTTCTGCAAAGGTCAGTAAGGGCTAAGATTGGTTTGGAGTAAGCCAGTACTACAGTGTAATTTGCAATATTTTCAAACACTTCAGAATAAGCATTCCTTGCTATTTTTAATACAGGCTTTGAGCCATGACTATCTAAATAGACAGAGTAGGCATTAGAAGTTCATAGGGCTTGATATTGCCTGTAAAGAGGGAGCCCCTACAGAATTTTATTTTATTACTAACCTTTATTAGCCTTGTAGCCAATGCTGATTAAAGTGTTGTGGCATATCTGTCAGCATGCCTGAATGCATGGAGATTATTAGCAACTGCATTTAAAAGTCTAAGAGCCAAGAGGTAGAGTCACAAGCCTGGAATACTGATTCCTACTTTATCCACTGTAACAGTCAAAGGGATGGATAATAACTTACTTGTCTCCCTTTATTGGCATGTTTATCTATCCTTTTGCTCTGCTCTCTCAGCATGTAACTAAGACAATAGAAAATAATATAAAATATGAGGTACCTACAAGTATGGGTCAAATAGATTTCAATGCAGAATATCCAAATTTAGCTGCTCAAAAATAGCCACTTCTAGCCCCTATAGGCTAATGGCTTCATTGGAATATCTCTACTCAAGCTGCTCACAGGTAGATTTGGACTAAATATTAATGGAAAATTCAGCAAACGTAGCCTTTCAGTGTTAAGCATGTAGACATATTCCAGACCTTTACTGAAGAATTTTGTGGATTATCTGATTACTCTTTTGTAGACATAACTTCTAACCCAGGTGACTCAAATTTCTTAACTGAGAATATTCAGAATTCAGAATTCAAGTTGAGCTGCAAGAGCAATTCCTTGACTCACACTGCATTCTTTTGTCTTGGGACTTAAATTACTTAATAAATTTAACCCTAAACTCATTTTTGTGATGCCAAAAGCATTTTCTTTCCATGACTAACTACGTTTTAGTTACAGCAAAAGCCTGTTGTGGTCAATGTTCAAATTAACTTTTTTAGTATGAATCCAAACAAAATGTGAATAATGAATTTAACATTCTGGTTTGAAGTTAAACTCCACTTGGAAATGGCTAAATGCTTATGTATAATATGATGCTCCATCCAGTGCTACAGTTCAGAAAATCCTCGGACAAGCTTAACAAAAACGGATGCTCTAACATCAATTGATGATTGCTGTATTAATGATTTAAGAAAACTCGCTGAGTACAGTTCAGATAAAAAAATCTCTTTGTTGATGTACATCACAGTGAAAAATCTTGGAAACATTTCTCTTTCCTCCCTGTTACAGGAAAACTCCTCTGTCTGGCACAGAACAAAAATCAGAGGATTATAAACTACTTCTGAACATTAATTTTAATGAACAAAGAGATACCTTCTACCCAAGATAAGCCAGTTACTCAAATGTGAATCACAATGGTAATTAGAGATCACCAATGATGCTTTTGCATTTTTTTTTGCTAGAAAACATCTTGTGAAGCTGAGCGTGACAGCCTGGTAGAAAGAGCCCAAAGTTTTAAGTAAGTAATCTCTCATGTGCTCTTTTAAAATAACAGAGAAAAAGTAAGCAGATGTACAATAGTAACACTGTGGACTGTAAATATAGACCATGTAATCTTAATTAATTAATTAAATCAATTAAGACAATATGCTGAGTTAACAAAAGTATAGATTAAAATTTTAATAACCGTAAGAGAAAATGTCTCTGAAGGTAATTTTAAAAGCTGAGTGTTGTCTACCAAAGCATTTGTGTAAATGTCTCACTATTTGATTTCTGAAAATGTGTAATTTGAAGCTGGCAATCTTGTCCAGTTTAAAATCTGTATGCATGACTGTATTTGCCACTAAGTATTTTTAACAAGTCTCGTTCATTTAACATGCTTTGCTTCTTTATCACTTAATGATTTTAATGTCTGTCTCCAATACTCGCAATTCAACGCAAAGTTGTATGTCACCATATTCTTGTCGTATAAGACTTTTGCTGTGAGTGTTCTAAGAGCCCATAAAGACGCTAGCTAAGATGCAGTGCTCCTATACCAGAGATACTCGACTGTGAGCATATGAGGTCTGATCCATGCCTGTTGGCATTGCAGTGATCTCTGGGATCCAGCCATTAAACACGGTGGTAGACCTGAACAGGCTACCCAAACACCACTCACAGTAGTGCCTAGAGATACTGAAACTCAATTCCTAAACCTTAAACATCCTAACACATCAAAGGAATTAATATAATGAATCACTATTATTTCTCTACTAAAGCAAAAAGTAGTTGAATTAAATTTCCCCAGTGTTTTTCAATCCTCTGTGGCATCTGTATTATGCTCTCTAACATGGATTACTGTGATTTTTCTGCTCTTTAAAAAAAGTCATCTGTATTCGGTTTTTCATGTGCTCCTGCCCTTTATTATCTGCTCCTTCCCTGTACTATTTAGAGACCCCCTTGTCTGTTCTTCATGAAACTTACTGTAAAGCACAGATTTACAGTTACCATGATTCACATTTTCCATGCAGGAGGCCCTGAATATCTAAGTAAATTCTATCCCAATCTCTGATTAATAATGTAATATTTGTAGTGATATTGTCTTATCAGAAAGCAAGAAGACTTTGTTTCATGCTTTTGCATATTTGTCTGCTGTGGTTTGCAGTTTTATTCATCACTTATTGTCTTTCTTCTTCTATTTTACTGCTTTTGGACTGATTTCCTAATGGCCTTGCCACTTGGCCTGACCTGATAAACTGACAGTATATACTGTACATTTTGGTCTATGGTTAACTTTTCCCAAGATAGATGTACCTCTTTTGATCAATTTGTCAATATTGCTTTCATAAATATTCTGGATTAAGCTGTTGCAGAACTATGTCAAAAACAATATCAAGTGAATCTATATGAAGATAAATACCAAAACAGAAGTTTAAGTAGGCAGTGACTCGGGATTTATACAATTCCTACAGTACTATAGGTAGCCCTAGTGATATTTGTGTATAGAGTGTAAATTTACATACCTATAGACAAATGTAAATGGCATCATGTATTAAAAATGGTTTAAAAATAGAAATATAATTATACTAGCACATCCTTGAAGATGATTGCTACTATTCACTTTAAAAACATGACGTGACAACATAATGTGCACTTTATTTGGCTGTTGTGAGAACAGCTGTCATTAAAAGACCTTAAAAGAACATTTAAGAGACCTTATAAGAACATATACAAGACAGTTTTTTATCTCAGAGTAGCTCAAGTGTCTGTAAAACTATTTAAAAAAAAGTTGTTTCTGGTATTTTACTTTACTCAAATATGAAAAGATCCAGCTCAACCTTAAGCAGATATTAAAATTAGCTTTTATTGCTACTGTGGCATCAAATCTAAGATGTCCTGATATAGTTCTTGTGTTGGGAGTTTTATCAGTAGATTCAGTATTTCCACCTTCTGCATTTGTTAAATACTCCAGTACCTATGGTTGCATGTTGACGAGGATCTTTCACTAAGTTTGTAATGATGCATTTGTTAACAGAGCTAATTTATAATACTGCTCTCTTTAGCACGGTTAAGACCTCTTGATAGGCTTTCCTGGACAAGATGAACCCAAATAGATTTGTTTCCTGTTCAACTGCCACATTTAGGTACCCGATGTCACATCTGCTTTTACTGGGAGAGACAGAACTGAGAGGTTGTAATTCTGGAACATTATTAGCTGAAGATTTTTTTTTTTTCCCCCCAATTAAAAAAATAAGGATTATCCTAAACTGACAGGTTTAACCTTTTTCTTGGAAAACTGGATTCAGAAGAAAAAAAAAACCTACTACTGTTTTATCGACAAAAACCAATGAGCCAGAAATGACGAATTACCAGCACTGCTGCAGAGGTGTTTTACCACGTAAGGTAGTTTTATTTCAGGTTTTCATGTACTGTCAGGAGACAGAAGCTAAACAGGACATTCTGGGTAGGAGGACTGTTTGAAAAATATACTAGAAATGTGGAGACTGCTGCAAAGAAAACTCCCTACTCTATAATTTTTTGTATGTTTTGTATACATACATACATGTTAGAGTATATATAGGGTGTATCACAACCCTGGGTCAAAATTCTCCAACCAACTCTGAAGAACTCATGTTAGAACTTCATATTGTAAGTATAGTAGTTGCCCCTCTCTCTGAGTGCTTCTTGTCCTTAGACAAGTTTTCCTCTGGAGCTCAATACTTATACGTCCTGACACAAGGCAGTAATTGAACATGTTGCACAAGATAACATTTTGGTATTGAGAGATTCCTCACACTTCATGTAAGCTACAGGAAAAGCAACATTTTCTAACTATGGAGCTTAGATCCAATGTCTAGTTATTTGAATTAAGGAAAACACACATTTGGGGCACTTTCCTGACTTGTACAAAGATTTGTTTGTTCCCTAAGTCTTCAAACCTGTGTCCTACCAGCTGATCTTTAAGGGTAAGCAAATTTCCGGCTCCAAAGGTAGATTTTCAGAAACTGGGATTTAGAAGTCAATTTTATATGCTGTGTAACTACTTAAACACGTACATCTAATGACTCCTCATAATTTCAAATACCACTGAGGACTCCATATGCCTCCGCAGTCAATAAATAACTGAAAACCCCATCCATGCAGAGTACTTCAACACTGTCAAGTGGCCGGCCTGCATTTGATTGCAACCTACCATTGCTCGCAGGCTCATCACTATTACTCCCACCGCTTGAGAAGCGCATGTCTGTGCTGAATCATACAGTGGTTGGCAAGGTTGCATGTCAGAGAATTTCTGCTTTGAAAGCACAGAAAAGTTCAACATTTAGCTTTTCATTAATGTGATGACATTAAAACAGCTTTTCATTTAAGTTTAATTCTAGCTCTTTCGAACTCTCTGTAACCTTAACTTTCTTCTAACATAGCGGACAGGGCTGTGTTTTCCACCACTCCATCTTTCTTGTTTCTTGGATTGACACCTGCACAACTCAGACCAGTTTCCAATTTGCACTGGCCAGACTTTAAAGTACCACAGTGTTACACAGAAAGGGAAGGATCACTTACTTGTTGATTTAGGAGGACTGGATCAGTTGTGAACTGTATAAGCTTTGGGACATGATGTATTTTGGGGCAAGAGGGGAAGGAGCAGAAACAAAAAATAAGTACCTGGGAAGTTAGCCTGAGGTAGGCAAAGCTGCAGAGAAGTTAAGCCAGTCTAGCCATTCTTTTCATCAAATACAGATTTTTTAGATCATAAAGTATTAAATCTAAAACTGGAAGTGGACGGAAAGAATATTAATTCCCAGATCTCTTGTGCCCACAATTAATTATGTTCCAGGAAAATCCTAGTTTGAGCACAAATGGATTAATACATATAATGGCATGCTCCTGTTCTAAAAACTTTAATATGGAAAGTGCTATGCTAAGCCATAGTCTACTTAAAAATAGACATTGTAATGAAAGAGCTTTGGTTGTAGATGCACATTTTCAAAAATCTGCACTTGTTGCAAGGTTTCACAGTAAACAGCTGGTGATTTTTTATGCCATAAACACACTTGCCCTATTTTAAAAAATGATGTACGGCTGAACTACTGCATGCACTGTGTAAATAAATACCATAGCACACCTTCCCACTGAAAGATAACACCGGTATTGTGCTTTTAAACAGTCCTCATATTTATCCCTACAGCCTTATACTGGTAACTTACATGGAACAGAAATAAACACTTATCTTCACACCAGTTGATTAAGAGAATGAAAAGATATTTGCTGGCTGACTAATGGTTTACTTCCTACCTTCTAATGTTGATGATTTGGAATATTCCATTTTATTTTTAAAGGAAATCGCTGAAAACCCAAAATGAGAAACTGCCTTACCATTTGTCTAGAATCAATGGATGCAAACAGAGAGGATGCAGTAGCAGTGTTGCTATAGCGCATGTATTTATGCAAGGTTATGCAGAGTTTTAGAGAATAGTCTTTAAAGAATTTTCTGATGAGTTTGATATATAAATGTGCCTGTGTCTTGAAAAAATAAATAAGAAAATACTATCACAAACTAGATAGTTTGTGATAACATACCCACAGATAATATGTATCCAGGAACTGATTCTAATATTGATCAGTTATTTCTGGAAAACTTGTTGTTCCATCAATAGTTATAAAAGAGGGTGAGAATTGATCAAATACTGTACAATATGAGAATGTCTTGGGAAATATATATATACAGATCCATTTTTAATTTTAGGCATACTGTAATCTATTTTTATGTCAGTATACAATACGTTGATGGCAGGCTGCAAGAGAAAATGCTATTAGGATTACTTGTTCATACAATTTTCCTCAGTTAAGTGAATTGATTTTCCTACTTATTTGATTTGTGACTTTAGACTTCTCTGTAGTTTGTTCAGGAATGTAATCTCCAAATTTCACAGAAAATTTGGCACTCGGAATGACAGTGAAAATAATGAAAAGCAACAAAACTTATCCCAGCATAGTTTTGATGGATAACATAATTACTTTGCTTTGTAGTACTCTTACTCATCTAAAGACATTCCTAAGCCTTGTTTCAGTGTTCTCTTAAATGCATCTTCAAATACAGGAGAACAGGGATTCCAATCGAAGTAATCTCCAGGCTTCACAATGTATCGGGTGATTACGACCATCCTATCTGAGAGTTTTAGGGACAGGCATAAAAGCAGACTTTATGATTTATTATCACTGATCCTTTGGCATCATTTCCAAATTCCTCCCTTTTTAAGAATGACACAAATGTATTTCACAAGGATGACTTACGGCTATGAATGTACTAATTAAAAGGGGGGAAAAAGCAGTAGAAGTGGGTGAAGACTCAAGACAAAGGACGACACAAACCATTTTCCAGACTGAGGTTTTGTAACATCTGAGCTTACAACAGAAACCGAACATGATGAAGAATGCAAAACAATACAATGAAGAGTTCGAGACTTATAAGGATGATTTGTATTAGTACTCTTAGTTAATGATGAACAGCAGAAAATAAAAAGTTTAAACAAATATTGATTAAAAACAAACAAAAACAGTACAGGAAGGGCAGAAAAGAAAGAATTATTGCATGAAAAAGGTTGTCTTAGGGTCCAAGAGATACAGGATTAAGTATCACTCAAAGTTAAGCAAGGAAAAGAAAACAAAAACAGTACAGGAAGTATGGACATTATACAGTGAGTTTGGGAGAGGTTTGCAGCAGGAACAGAATGGGAGCAGTACAGCAAAAATGCTTGAAGGTTCAGAAATGGAACTATATCAGAGATGGAAGTAAATTTTAAAGATCATGACATTGAAATCAGAATAATCAAAGAACCTCAGTTCTCACATAAGAGAACTGACATGATGACAAAGTCCAGTTGCACATCTAAATACATCTGCACATTTCAAAGCTTGCTATAAAGAGAAGAGGTTTTCCTTTTTCCTTTTTTTAAGGAGAGAACAGTATGCAAAACACACTATCCCCACTTTAGTTCTGTTGGACCACTTCCTCCATTTTAATCAGCATAGAAGCCCACTAGAAATTTTTTTATGTGACAGACTTGGGGATGAATAAGTTTTTAGCAAATTTCATTTCTCTAGAAAAATCTGAGTTCATATTGACTATGATAACTTGCATAATTTTCCGCAGCAATCCAAAAAGTCTTAGGAAAACCAATTGCATTTATTACTGAGCAATAAGCACTGGTTTTGAGTCTTCACAAGATTCCTAGCAATTGTTACTCCAAAAGCAGCAATTTGAAATTGGAAGTTAAAATAACTACCTTGAAGGAAAGGATTTTTTTTAACCTATGAAGAATAATAAACTAAAACTACCTTCTGCCAGACAAGGTGCTTATCTTTTTTATGAAAGCTTGAAAATTACTAAACCTGAAGCCAATAGTGTCAATTACATATGAATGTTCTGATCAGATTATATTAAGTACAACTGAATCCTCGGTAGTGTCCACAGTCACTGCTACCAGGGCCCTGAAGAAGGTGTAGAAATACTGCAACACCTTCTTGCCAAGTGGATTTTAGCTGCCTGTCTTCAAGGCCAGCTCTGACAATAGTCCTGCTGAATAACATTTGATCAGACTTACGTGAAAAGTGAGCCCATATGAGAAAAAGCTGTAAGAGGTCTTGATGGGGCCCACAATTAATCTCAGGTCTTCTGCTCTCTTGTCTGAGCTACAATGTCAGTATGTCTGTGCTTGGCCATGCACACTGCTGGTCCTGACACTGACCTGCTGACCTTACTTCAAACCTACTTCATCATGACAGACACATCTGGCAGTCCCTGGACTGTCAGCCAACCTTGCCATACTATCCTTTTTTTGGCACTGACCCTCTTTGTGGCTCTGTGTGTCTGAGCGTCTTTGTGATGATCACTGCTCCTGCCTGCTTTTGCTGCAACCCTCAGCTCTCAGCTCACTGTCCCTTGCAGAGCAGCCCACTCTTTTGCTGTGTCTCTGACACTGAAGTGACATCTCGAGGAAAAGCTATTTTGGTAGACCTACATTCTACCCGAAATGGGTCACTACTTCACAGATAGTAGTACTACACATGACATCGGTTTGTAATTTCCAAAACAGTAAGAAATGGGGAAAACTAGTCTCTATGTGCTGTTGTCCGGGGGTCAGAGAGTTGGTTTTTGTTCTTGTTTTTTTCTAAGGCCTTGTTGCCATGCAAATGTTACACTTCCAGCTGGGAGGTCAGTTTGTTTTGGAATGAGTCGCAGGAATCTGCAAAGCAAGTTCCTACTCTAACTGCAGTTTACAGGGAAAATCGTCTTGGACAAAACCTCTGGATGTTGTATAAATACTGAAACCACTGAGCACAGCCAGCAAATACTTAGCGGATCTGCAGAGCAGGGGAGCTCTTTCATGTCCTTGCTCTTGAAGTACAACACTTGGGCAACAAAGAAACAAAACAGCCAATTGATACCTCAACTCCCACAGTACATGTATGTGTTTCTGTGTGCATGTTTATGTTGAGAGGGTATGTGTGAAAGAAGAGTGAGAATGAGGAGAACCTCACTATCTAGAGTGCAATCAGTAAAGCCTCTATTAGAAGCCATCTCTTCTAGAATTGCAGAAGAGAAATGATAAATTAGGAGAAAAAGAAAAAATCACTAGCCATGCATAAAGGTATTACCAAGTTGAAGTGAAAATGAAGACTTTCCTCAAATGGCTAATTTCAGTTAATGATTCTCTTATGTTTGGAACACTTATGACTTTCTATAGATTGCTATATTATACTGAAATGGCCAGATTTCTTTGGAAAACCAAAGAGTCCCTCCCACAAACCAGAATCTTATGCACTGAATGCCAACAGTGATCTTATTTACACAATATACACCACAGTTTATCTGCAGATTCATAACACAAATTAATCAACTCTAATGGCACCCCCTTCAATAATCTTATTACATTTTAAACACCTAGTAGTTACACAGTGTGTAAGCCACCTGCTGTAGAGTAATAAAGTCTTTGATCTGCAAATAGTGTCTTACAAAATAGGAACAAAGGAAGCTACCTCACTCGGGAAAAAAAAGTTAAGGTTATTTTGTTTCTTTATACTTTCATCATTTCTAATGTCTGAGTTACTTTCACAGAAAGACTGTGTATGTCCCTGTCTCATTTTAATGGATGTGCCATAGCTCCGGCAAACTGTATCGCCAACCTTGACAATTTTTTTTGTTCTCACAAATACATACTTTAATACATAGGAATAGAAATGCAAATGATTGTATTGATTTAAGAATTTCATTTAAGTATAAACCTGAGTCTCTCCCTTAATCCAAACTTGTCAATGTTGGATATAAAACCACGCTGGTGGTTTGAGGCGAATGCCAGGATGAAAGCTTGGATTTGTGCTAACTTTTAATGTGAGATCAAACACACACCCAGAGGAAATGTGAGCCATTACCACATGCCTACGTCATATCTTTGATATCTGGGGACAGACAGTTCCCAAAAATGAGACACATGTCTCATATCTCACTTGCTCTTGGGGCATACAACGTTGTCACTCAAGTTTAGGATGTCCTACAAACTGCAGATAACACTAACTCCAGGCATTTGCTATCCAGGCGCAGAGTGACACAGAACTGGACTGCTGTTAGCTGAAGCTCACCCTGCTAAAATGGCATGCAGATGCATGTGGAATAGAAAATGCAGCTTTCTATCTGTTTTAAAGCTTATACGTCTGGCAGAAATTCAATTTGGATTCTTCTCTAGCTTTTTTTGCCTTCGTCTCATGGCCCGAAACACACTAATAAACACACATTAACACAAGGGGCAGGAAACAGGCATTGTGACTCTAGCAGCCTCTGCTAGGTCATGTTCGTAGCTTACTCTAGGACTTCTGCGATTTATTTAAAAATATCCAGAGACATCTAGTGAGTTTTACATAGCTAACAGAATTAAATTTTAAAGGAAAATACTATCTCATGCAGCTGAAATAGAAACCTTTATGTAAGTTAACTTATTGATACCTAAAATACATCTTAACATTCTACTTGCTGTTTTTCAGTGAATAAAAATTGACTTACCTCTACATTAACAGACAAATTTATAAACTACCACCACATTCCCCTCATGACAGACAGGAATTTGGAAAAGAGTTTGTTTGTTAGTAAAACGATATTACTAGCTGTATAGACAGTACATTGCTTTGCAAAAAAGATTAATGGGAGAAGGGGAAAACTTGCTACAGACCTTTGGAGTGGAAAATGTTCATGAGGTAATGTAAAAAGCTGTTCTGAGATACCTCTGCATGTACATCATCATGAGAGAATTTAATTTAGATGTTCAATATGTGTCAAGCTCTGAGAAGCTCTTTGGATCACAACAGCAGCAATTAACAAATACACTGTTGGCAGTCAAATTCATCCCACAGGGCATGAGTTCAGAAAATGCACAAATCTCCCAGCTGTTTTACATTTCACTTTTAGTGACCTAATTTTTAAAATATGCTTTAATTTGTAGCTGTTTTTTTCTTTTTCACTTAAGAAAGCCTCTGTACCAAGTTTGGAAAGTGTGGGTCTGCAAATTCTGTAAACCACAACATTTTCATTTGTCTGACACTGCAGTTTTGACAGGTCCCAATGGGTATCTTCTCTAAGGTCACATTAAAATCAGTGATTGCATACTGAGCTTAACTGGTCTGCAAGTGCTTCCATCTACAGTAACTACTGGGACTTTTTTTTTCTCTAAACACTAGGAAGCTATAAAGTTTTGCCGATGTATTCTGCATAGTGAATACAGAACAACTTTAAAGAATTTATGTAGCTCCTGTTTAGGTGCCTTGGATAAATTAAGTGTCACAAGTAGCAAGTCTTCTCTCCCACTTATCAATTCTATATTGTCTGATATATCAACCTTAATTCATTAATTCTAGTTATTCTGTCATTTCAACTATTATGCTATAGACAAATAGAGATTAAAAAAAAAAATCTGAAGTTTCTTATAGAAAAGGCTTTTTATTTGTAACCTAATTAAAACAAAAAGCAACATTAAAAAAATCCAAACTACCACTGTATTTAAAAGGATTTGTCAAGGAGCAGTTCTGAGCATTTTTTGTTTGCTCTCTAAATTTTAATCAACAAAAACTTAAGCTTCAAAGGTTTCTTTCAGCTCTACCTTCCCCCTTACACTAAAGTAAAGGAAAAGAGAAAGTGATAAGTTGTGATAGTAATGTTCCAGTCATACTGCTGGGAAAAAAAAATAAATCAGCACCTCTAAAAATTCTAAATTACTTTTCCTAATATTTTTATATATTAGAAAAACCCTGCACGCTGGAAAAGAACGACTGGTAAAAGCAGCATCTGTTGGTTTAGCAGTTTGCTTTTCCTTGGGCTTTGGTTTAGTTCTTTATAGCACTCATAGGAACGCAGTGTTTTTTAAGGGAGGCTGTATTATCATGACTATAACAGCATTGATATGTCAGAGTCATATCCTGACCCCTCCATGGACAATGCCCTGGACCTCTCTTGAGCTATTGTGCTTAATCTGTAAAGAAATTAAGGAATCTGATTTAACTTTTAGTAAGATCAGTCAAGTCAACAGAATACAGAAGGAACATCTCAGAGGAAGTTCTGTGCAAGAGGTAGCAATGTCCCACTGGAATGGTATGGAAGAACCTGGATTCAATTTGTCAGTTTTGCACAACTGGGAAATCACAAGCAATGCAAGTTTTAGGAAGGAGATACTGTGTCCCATTGTCACCAGTATCAAACATGAAAAATCTTTTCAAATAAAAAACCAGGCTTTAATCAGGAAATGGACACTTTGGCAATTTTGGTTTTGCAAAAACAATCGAAAGGCTTTGTATTCCATGGACAAAGAAACAATGGAACACTAAAAAAGCTCCTGCTAAATTGAAATATTCTCTGAACCCCTCTGCTGATAAAGGAGAGGAGGTTATTTTGACTCAAACAAGATCACAATGAGATATTTTGGAATTGAAAACACATTAACATGAATTTCTTCTTTTCTGAGGTTTTGAAGCTTTATATTTGAAGAAAAACCTTGTTCTGCCTCCTGGCATTACATTTTCTTTGGGCACTTTTTTTACAACCCTGTGCAACATGGCAAGTCAAGAAAGGAAAAGAAAAGCTACCTGAATTAAATTAGTACAGCCAATTATGTCTCTTCTTAGAGTATAAATAATGAAGTTGCTAGAAAAAAACATTATTCTGCTCATGCTTTATTAGCAGGCTCAGGTCTTCTGTTAATTACCAGAATCACTCACTTAAAGTATTTGTGTTTATTTCTCCCACAAGCCTGAGAAAAAAAGTGAGGAAATAATAATCTCCTGGAGTTGTCAATGGGACTTGTGTCCAGCAGTGGAAGAATAACTCCCTGCAAGGCTTCATCTTTTCTATAAACACATGACTCTTGCTCTTTTTGTCAGAACTGATGTTTACTCTGTCAGACTTCTTTTAACATTTCAGTGATAAATTAAAGGCCCTAATTATTGCTTTCCATTCTGTTCCTAAGATCAGGACTTTATGTACACCACTTCAAAAGACAATACTGAACTCTGTTGGGTATTCATATGTATTTGTTGCACTCTTCTACTGTGGCAGTAATTGCACCTGCTGTTTCTTTGTGGCTATGACCTTTCCGTTATCCAAAATTGGTCTAGATAAGGCTGTGCCTTTGGCACAAACAGTACTTTGGCTAACCCCTTTGAAAAGGGCAGTGACAAGGTAAGGCACAGCCATGACAAACTTGAAAAAAGCCACAAACAGAACAGGCTTTTATGTTAGGTGAGAGCTGATTATACGTGTCTTGATTTGAGGAGACTGTAGGAGAAACAGTTTTGCTGAGTAGTAATTTAGGAAAAGTGAAGGAAAACTGAAAGTGACTGGAAATACTGTAATGATAGAAAAAGAAATAATATGCAAAATTATGACCATTTTACATAGCATTGGCTCCAATCCTCAGTATTTCACATAACCAGTAATTAATTACCTTAATAAATAATAATTAAGTTAAGCATCCCCTGCTTCAGTATGTTTTTTGCTTTTCATGTCAAGGCTCTTAATGTTGCAGTTCTCATGAGAAAGGGTCTGTGCTTACCACTACGAGTTGTTGTATTTAACGCGTTTTCCTCTGAGGAGTTTTAAGAGAGCTTGTACACTTAGTGCTTTACCCTGATAGTTCAGACTTGGGTTAACCTATCTATCCAGTCTGTTTTGCTTTCACAATTTATCACGATAGTAGAAAATCATCTGAATGAAAAATAAAATCTTTCTTTCCTCAAACCAAGTGCTACCTTTTTGCATTCTTTGAAATACTAGATGACAAATCAATGTAGCAAGACCTGTAGGTGAAGTACTGTGAAGGTGCTCTTGATACCTGGTTGGGCTGCCAGAGGCCATGGAAAAGAACTCTGCAACTCAGTAATGCCTGAGTGGGTGTCTTTGAATGTCTCAGCACCTCAGGTGCACATCCATGGTTTTACTTTTCCTGAAACTAGAATTTATGCAGTCTAACACTTCTAAATTTAGTACATGGTTCTAATTTAGAATGGTATGTGGGAATTGTCCCACGCGGACTCAAACTACAGTTGTGGAAGTTACATATTAAGGAGGTGCTATTCTTACCCTCAGAGGGTTGATTGCAAAAACAACAGAAAATTATGTTGATGACTACTCCAGGCACATGAAAAGCAATTGACAGGGATGGAAAGAATGTGCAGTAGATGAAATATTACAAAAACTAAAAGGGAAATACTTAAAAGCTAAAGGTTTTTTTTTTCATTTTGATACTAACCTTATACTGTTAAGAGAACAGCAAACCTCAGCATTAATGCAACAGACAACTCACACACCACTTCATATAACGATAATAAAAATGTCTGTCGATGAACTTGACAGTAAGGGGGTAGCCTTCACTGCTGCAGCGAAACCCTGCTGACCCATGTTCACCTTGCTGGCCATTCGACCCTGCCCCGTTCCTCTCTGTGGATGGCTACCCACCTTGTCTGGCACTAGCTGCACAGTTCCATGGGCTTGTACTGTACCAGCAGCAAGGCTCTGCGTTCTGCTCCATTCTTCCCTTAGAAAGACAAAGAGTTTTACTAATACTAATGCTGATCTAGAATAATCACCTTCCACTGTCTGTTTTGCTCAACACAGGATAGTAAAGTGAACAGTCTGCATCTGTAGCTAAATGCAACTTTTGGACAAATTCTATCCACCTTATGCAGAACACATTAATTTACAGAGCCTCAGATAAACTAGTCTTGGAATTCAGGTTCTAGCTCTTCATTCCATCACCTAATGGTGAACATGCAATTAGGTGCGACTGTTGTGCAGATTAATTAATATGTGTCAAGATGCTGATGGTTTGTTGTGCATTAGAATTTTGTGCCTGAAGTAACTGGGATCAAAATCTGAAATCATTTGGTCTGGATAGGAATACAAAAGCAGAACTGTCAGCTCGTAGGCTGAGTGCTCTTCAGTGAATAATTCATTTAATGACAGTGCTATCGTAACTAATTTTCATTACATGTTGTTGGGATTTAATCCTCTTGCATGTTCTCTGGATTTTTTTTTTCTTCTTACAGCAAGACCCTCTAAGTTGGCTTTTCAGTTGTAGAGATGAGAATTTACAAGATTCTGATTAAAGAAAGAGATCAAAACTAAACATATTGGGGAGGAGAGAGGAAGGTGAATGTCACATTTTTTAAAGATGTCGACAGCTTCTCTTTTGAATCCTTTCCTGTCTTTCAGTTCTCCTTTCCCCCCTCTTAAGCCCAGACTCTTTCCCATTACATATATTTATATTTTGAAATTGTGTTAAGAAGAAAGAAGATAAGAATCTTTACAGCAAAAATGCCTATTTCCTTCAAGAAAAGATCTTTAGCACTAGTTCTGAAATACCAGTTACGTAAAGCTGGATGAAATCTGCTGGTGCTGCTTCAAAGAAACTGGTGTAAGAGTAGTCCAAAATGGTAAAGGTTGAAAAAGATGGAGCATAATAAGCCATTTTCCTTCCTTTTATGAAGTCTTTTATATGAATAACTGAAAACTATGATGATTTAATTATACCTCTCTCCAGCTGAAATACAAGATAATACTTCCACCCTGGATAAATGGAGAGTTTGAGCAACTGTGTACTCCCAGGTACACACGTGCACTTACATAATTATTGATTACAAAAATTCTCAAGTGACTACTTGAGACGATTCAAATGCTAACTTTGTTTTTCTAGTCTTAAGTCATTAAAATATGCACGAATGCAATTACTGAGGATGTAGCATCTATATGTGTCCAAAATGTCGCTCATACATTATATCAACAAACAGAAGGAGAGGATGTGGGCTGTATTTTTAGAATAATGAACATGATGAAAGGTTAGGTCTTTTGTTATATTTCTTCTGAAATATGTAATTTGTTACAAGTTTTATTGTCTGTGAAAAGAATCCCTACTGCAACCCTAATGTGTTTTTTTAGTATCAAAAACATAAAAGCACATCAGAACACATCATGTGCAAACCATGGCATTAAACAGATTAGAAAACTAAATGTCATACTGAAACATGACCGGGTTTTGTGCAGTTAATTTACAAGAGAGGCAGAGGAGCTCTGCAGGAAGCGCTTTCTCCAAATATGCACCCTGCAGCTAAAATACCTCATATACCTTATTGTTCTTACAGGGGGGGGAAAAAGAAAAAAAAAGGGGAAAAAAATCCTTGACTAAAGTGATAAATGTAAAGCTTATGTGGATTTTTAAGATTACTGAATTCCATGTGAGATTGTATATTACAAGCAAATAAAAAAAAAATCACAGCAGTCTTATCTATAAAATACTTTTGTAATCTACCATTCAACTATTTCTACAGCAGTTGTGCTGAAATATTTGTAATTTTATGAATGCTTCAATTACCAGTAAAATTTATATTGAATTCCTGTTTAACTGTATTTTCTTCTATGCCCCTCTGTGGCACTGCATTTCTGTTAATACCCTTGAGAAAGTTGGCTGCCCACAGTCCACTGTAGCCACAAATATGCTGTTTTATTTACTAACAAACATGTTGGATTTCAAATATGGTTTGCAATTGCATCTGGAGGAGTTAAACAGGATTCTCTATACTCTTGAAGAGACTTAAGAGGCCATCAGTCTTCTTAATTAAGGCTTTTCATATAAGCACTGCCTGAAATCACCTTAGCTGCCTTTTCCAGCTCTCACTTGATTCTAATTAAGCTCCTTGGAACATTAACCTGGCTTTTTCCTCATGATTCATCTCATTAGGAAAAATAGGCAAATGACTTGCTTTTATATGCTACTTTATATAGTGGCCTTCTACTGGAGTTTGTGAAATCCTTGAGCAGTGACTTTAATGGAAGAAGGATTATTTCCTTGGAAATTAAGTGATCAACATGTTTTAGCAATTGCCTAATGAAAAGGAATACTCCCCTACAGAAATACGTGGTATAGTAACAGTTTCCACTCCATTTTACCTTTGGACAATTGAGCACATCAACAACGGAGATCACTCTTCCAACAGGCTACTGGCCTGGTTGAGCAGTTAGCAAAAAGTAGACTGTAGTTCTAACCTGGGTACTTCAGACTTTCTGCAGAAGACCTGTTTTCCCAGTACAGAAGTATTTAGACCACACAGTAATCTGACCTGGCATACATGCTGCCCTGGTAGGCTAAAACACAGCATATATTTGCATTTTGAGGAATAGTTTGGAAAAGCCTTCTCAAAGATCAAAGGAATGGAAGCATCAAACTGTATTGTATCACGGAAATAAGATATGCTCATATTTTTCCTACTTCCTTGCGTGGCCATGCAAACACTGGGAACAAGTTAAACCCTACATATATATATTCATATGTTAGGTATTTAAAATTATTTTTTTACATTAAAATTTTACTTCCCGTAGAGACTTCTTGAACAATAACCATTTAGCCAGCTAAATGATAAAACATAATTACTTCCAGCTTTGCAAAAGAAGAAACTGTAGTCAAGCTGAAGAAAAAAAAATGAAGAAAACTTTCGGACCTTGTCAAAATACAAAAAAATTTCAGACCTGAGCGAAGGCTACTCTTCAGTATGAACAAAAAGTAAATTAATTGGGCCAAGCTAAAATAAATCATGGTTTTTTCTATGTTTGTTTCAGGTCTAATGAATATAGTATTGGACTCAAAAGTGTGTGCATTGTTTTCATACAAGAAAAAACTTTTAGGTAATAAGGATGCTGTAGTACTTTTCTTCTCCCACTAGCTAGATAGAGTATTTACTCTAACACGGGACATGTGAATATACACCACCCATCTGAAAGTTCTTTTTTGAATCAGCGAAAGAGTAGAAGAGAAGCAAAAATCTTTCAGCTTGTTCCCAGTTCTAAGGAAGTTGTCCTAACTACCAGGTGGTGAAGCCACTCTCACACTTTGACAAGTGAAATCAGTAGAACAGACTAGGAACACTACCCAAAGGTATATGATAGTGTAATTAGCAGATGAGGACATTCTGCACAGAAAAAAAGGTAAGTTCAAAGGAGATAAGTGGAATTTCTTGAACACATTTGTAAGTTGGCAGATAAAGAGAAAACTATGAAGTCTCTCAGTGTGACTTTTACAAAATCATTGAATAGTCTCAGTGTCCTAAAAGTCTGTTTATTAGGGATTCAGTGGTTTGCCCCCTAGTCTCCAACTGGTTTACTAGCAAGTGAAAAAACTTCAGTTTTTCCATTGAAAGCTGTAACACATAAATCACCACTCTCAGACTAATCTATTCGTGCCAGGGGTAGCTGCAATATCGCTGATGGAATTTATATAAACTTATCAATGAACATCTCGGTTATCAATGTCTTGATTTCTACTAGATTTTTAACAACCTGCCAGGAGCTCCTGATTATAAGGAAACCAGCAAACATTTTACTTCTTAAGTTCCAATAATCTTAGGTTTAATACTTCAGAAAGTGTTCTAAAGCAGAGATATTTCCCAGAGAAGAAAAGGAGGATACCTGCTCTTACAGCAGGTAATTTTACTACTGAGAACAAAAGCAGAGTCTCTCTGAGACCCAAGAGTAGTGCAGAGCTGAAATAGTGAAGATAATTATTTGTTCAACATATAGTATGAGGAACAAACTCCAAACACTGTTTCTCAAATGTATACTAGCATAATTGGAGATTAAATCTCTGGCTGCTTTGTGTTTGTTCTGTGTCATGGCACGCTCCAACCACCATTTCTCTTTCTTTGTTTTCCCAGTTAAACTTTGTACTTCTTTTTCAGTTAACGTGTTCCTTCAGTGTAAAATGCTGAATGAGTTTAGAACAGATTGAAACATAAGTGAAAATTATTTCTACTTTTTCTTATTACTAAATGTTCCCTCCCAAGGAGAAAGTATGATAAACATTCTTGTATCACAAAGCTAGTTAAGAGCTACTACTGCAATGGAAAACTTTTTGTTCCAATTCTGAGACAGTAACATGAGAAATGATGATGGTAGTTCTCACAACAAAGACATTCCTGTTTTTTTGTAAGTATTATGAATTCTGCTGAACAGTACAATATATCACCTAAGAGCTGCTATACCTGAATCTGAATACTAACAGGTTGACAAGCATGTATTCAGAGTCAGACTCATCACTATGCAGCCTTGAATATAAAGTAACAGTATAAATAGCTAAAGGTCAATTTTTTACTGTATAAAATCTTCCTGAAATTAAGATGGGATCAGAGGTGATATCAGCCAAAATGAAATTCAAGTAACACTTGCTTTTGTTTTACTTTCCCTCAAAAATCAAGTTTTAAAGAGGGTGAGAGAACTATACTTCTTTAGTTTATGAAAGCCAAAAGCCTTTTCTCATTTGATTTGTTGGAAAAATAGACTGACCCATTCGATTACACAGTGTAAACAAACTAGTAAGCCGAGAGATTTATAAACTATTTGGTGCTTGTGTGTAGGGGAGTTTTTAGGAACAGGCAGGTGCCTTGCTGCTGAGTACTTCCTTCTTCCCATGAATAGGGCGTCTGCACGTCATCTTGGTGAAATTACATTCTGAGCAATTTGGACAAAAATAGACTAATGTGTTAAACTTCCACAAAATAGTAAACTGGGATAACCAGACCACAAAGAAAAGTGTCACATAATTTTAACTTTAATTTTTATCTTACTTTCTTTACCAGCCTAAGACTAATTAGCAAAATGAGTTATTGCAAGTCCTGACACTGTGCAAGCACTAGCCTGACCAAACGCCATGATCGTGACCGAACACTGTATTCAAGTGCTACTCCAGTGCCAGAAGAAGCAGAATAAAGCACTTCAGTACTGTAGGCTAACAGTAGTGAGGCTGTTTATGACTGGTAGGAACATCCAAGGCACAGCCATGCTAGCTGCAAGCCATTTGCTCATATAACCTTAAAAGGAAGAGGCCAGGGCTCAGGGTGCAGTATCTTTTAGGGTATGTGGACATACAGCATTATTGTTTTTTTAACATCGTCACTGGTTCCTTATGCTGTTACTGTAACTACTGTTCTATTAAATTTTATTATGGATACGAATGCTGAGACCAAATATTCAAAAGCTACCCACCACGTACATGCCATGAGTAGTTTCGAATTCTCACTCTACATTCTTGTGTAAATAGCTCTCACTTAAGTACGCCTATGCAATCTAGCTGTACAATTATTCCCACTCTCAGGTGTAGTTACTATCACATTCTGTGAACACTCAGTCTTCCCCCAGATTTAGCAAACTTCTGTAATTTTTCTGAAAATCTCAACTTAAAAGAGCCATCAATACCTGCACCTCTTGCTTGTCTAAGGATGAAAATCATAGCAATAACAAAGTAATTTCTAAAAGTAGTTCTAGTTCGTATCAATGCCTTACTGTATCTGAAATATTTAATGAACTTTAAAGTGTTTCAAACTATTCTCACATATTTATGGGGATATCTCAACTGACAAGAGGTATTTCCTCACTTTACAGTTTCTGAAAGGACAATGGCCAAGTAATTAATTCAGAGATGCCATTTGAGCAAGTGAAGATTTAGTTCACAATGAAACATGAAACAGAATTTCAACTGATCACATGAGACCTCTTCACTGAGATATGGTTCACAATGTTGAACTAATCTGCAAAAACACCCCTAGATGATTTGCTCTCCAGGCTTACTTTGGGTCTACATTAAAACCTGATCCTTCAGGTTTCTTGATTGTAATTTCAGGAACATAAATGCATATCTACATATACACATGTAAGATGAAACTTGTTATTTTGCATGGCTTTAATGCAATAGTTTTAGAGGGGGGAGTTCTAAAATAAACAAATTATTTGAATCTCCAAGTTGAAAGTGGGCAAAGAAAAACATTAAGCATGTCAATCCAACTAGAGGTTATGTTGCAAAGGAATAAACACTTGAGCTGTTCCTAAGCCAAACAGCGTTTTCAGGTTTTCCCATTTTATGTCTGGTTATAACTGACAGCCAAGAGATGCAAAGCAAGGATTTAAGGTGCTGCACTTAGTGCGGTTAATAAAACACTTGTGTATAATTCCTCCATTGTTTCCAAACCCTCCCCAGGACACTATGAGGTAGACTTTTAAGTTAAAGCGTGACCTTGTGTGATACACGGGATCCACCATTTACTTTATGTTTAGAGATGGAAACTGCAATTCCAAACAGTTCAAAAACCCAAAGATATTGTGTATTTTCTGCAGCTAGTTTACACCTGTAGGTAACATACATATAAAAAATACATGCATACATATACGTACATACATATTTATACATATTTTATATTTGACATATTTATTTTGATAGAACATATATATAGGAATATATAAGTAAATAAGAGTCCTATGGCAGAAGTCTGGCAACAAAAATGCAACTATCCCTGCTAGAAGCAGCTGCTCATTCATTTGTTCTATGAAAACTATGTATTTAACATGGCTATCTCTGCAAACCACAGTACTTAGAGTACTTCTGGGATAGAGGATTTTCTTACAGAAATAAATATACACTGTTATATGTAATTGTTGAAACATTTTCAAGGCAAGATTTGATGTTCTTCTCATAGGCTTACAGCTGATGTAGTCTGTTCTGCCACAGTGCAGTACAGGAAGGCAATCGCTTCCAATTAGGGGCAGGCAGGATATCAGCAGGGAAAAAGAAAATGCTATGAAGATTTTGCCGGTTTGCAAAATCTTACCACTGCTCATCATGTTGAGGATTTTTTTCAGTCTGCTCCGTATTTTAAAGCTACAAGCATGAAGCTTGGAGAAGTGGGGGAATCCTCAAAGTGCCTGAATGAAATCAGAGATTCACTTCCTCACAGATCGATGCTTGCAAACTGCAGGATTTACTCTCTGTTATTTCCTACCCCAAATGACTGATTTGTAATGCCTCATTGTTTAGTGTACATTTATATAATCTGTACATTATTTAAACCAGGGTTCAGCTGACAATTTAATTAAAGCAAATGCGCAGAAGTGAGGGAGAAATCTGATAAACTCACTAAGGTCTCAGTCTGAGCAATTATCAGCCAACAACATAAAATTGCCATATTGCAGCTAGTATTTTGGAATCTCTAATTTAAGGGAATCCCTGCAGCCATATCTGAAACTTTACAGCATTTGCTTCTGATTTAAAATATCCATTAGTTAATGATTGCAAAAAAAGATAGGAAGAGCATTGTGTAAATACCAAGCACTGCTATTATTTGAATATAAGTGGGTTTTAAGAATGATAATGATTATAATAAGTAAGAGGAATATCAGCATAATATCTTTTCTTCTAGGATGACAGTCTTGTATCTGCTAAATGAAAGCTCTGTGGGCAATGCTGGTTGGAAGATGTTCACACTGAACATGTTGAGAGAGACTGTTTTATTTGTCATGTGGAAATCAATGGATTGTTCTACTGACTTCAAGAGGAATCTGTGGTGGTACAGAACCCCTCCGTGGGCTGCTTTGTGAGGCTGACTCCTAGGCTGCTTGGCAAGGCTGACTGCTAGGCCACTTTGCACGTTGGTACCAGCCATCATTTAGTTTTCCAGTGTAGGAGACTGGGAGAGTCTGGTCTTTCTGACTCCTGCACCTCCTGGAGATGGGGTCAGTGAGTTGGAACAGTTAGGCACCCCATAACTGTATGCATAACTTCTGAATACCTTGGGAAGGTGCCAGTGAAGGACCACAGCCCCATCAGGGAACAGCCAAGCTAGCCTGATAATGACTACAGTGGAAAAATACGAGCCATATATAGTATACGAGCCATGTATAGTCTATATATAGTCTATATAGTAAATAATGTAGCAGCCTTGCCATCAAATTGAAACTTGATCAACCTTTGTTGATTTTTGCTGAATTTGATAAAATTCACTAAGCTTCCTCAAATCATTAATCTACCTCAATCAACTGTATTCCTGCCTTGTATTGGGTGAGGTGCAATTCACTCATTCTGAGGCAAGCCAGGATTCCACAAGAAGTGATTGAAGTAAGCGACTTAAAGGGGAACCTCTTCTAGCCCCCCCCCCCCGACAGAATCAAATCATCCTTCATGTGGAGACATTTCCAAATCTCTCTCCTTAGCACAAGTAAAACGTAGGTGAAAATCAAAGCAAGTAATCTGATGCTGATCACTTCTGCCTGTCTCATATTGTGACTCTATTCCTTTCATTCATCTCTATCACAGGAAGATTCACTGTTGGCTTTGAACAGATGTCAGCAGCACTAAACAATCTTCATTTCCATAACTTACAATGCACCTGTGTAGTATTTCAAAGAGAAACAAAAGTGTTAAACTAATATAATCCATTTTGTGGCGATAATAGGTACAGTCTTCTTGGCAGTTTTACAAGCAGTTGAGGTGCCTTATTTTATTGGTTATTTATTTTAATTAAGAAGTCCTATACTCCTTAAGCTTTGGTCTGTCTTCTCTTTCCCTCTACTTTGTCCTTTGCACCCTGCTTGGTCTGTTGTGTGAATCATTCTTCACCTGCAATCTTCTTATTCAGTGCATCTTTAAAGCCACTGCAAGTCATTCAAAACCCAAAAGGAACATATGTCTCAAGTTTTGCTTTAAGAAGCCTCTAACCCTGCGGTGCTATTGTATATATAACATACTGTCCTACTTTAGTAACCGCTGCTCTCCAGTGTTTCTTTATATCCTCAGTTCCAAGCCTGTGGTGCCAAGAGTTGATCTAACCTGTGCAATTGGCTATAAGACAGTAATTTTTCTCATAATGCTACATGGCCTTTCATGATAAAAGAAATGTGTTCAGTGATGTCTAGGATTGGAGCCTGGAATTTCAGTGGTTTAACCTTGCTCCAAAGCAAAGCCTAAAAAAGTAGGTGGTGGAAAAAATAAGAGAGATGCCTGAAGGGCTGCAGAAGTTATGAATCATTTTCTCGAATGTTTCTTCACTTTGCCACTGCATTCAGCTCATCTTCCTTGTAATCTGGATTATGGTAGATTTGGAAACTGCTGCTAGAGGGACTGAATTTCTATATCCTACGTAGAAATTTTGCAAAACTTTACAACACTTTCTCAAGCTTAGTGAAGCCTTAAAATCCATTTTGGCAATCATAGACTCTTCTCCATTCAGACCTAATCATTGACCTGGACTTTCAGTTACATAAAAAAAAATAAAATATATATAGCTACACTAAAATGAGATAAATTAATCGTATCAAAAGAAAGGAAGTCAGAAAGAAAGAGCTGATATAAAACCAGCCATACATTAATTCCTTACATAAATAATTTCTGCATATTATTACAGTGAATATCCGATGATAAATAACAGTGAAAGGAATTACCTTCCTTTTTAATAGCACAAAAATCGGAGATTAAGCATTGGAACCAACAAACACTTTAAAATACATGCAGAAGCTAAGAGGGATCCATGGAAAGCTGAACTGGAAATACCACTGTTATTAAAACAGGCAATTGGGTAGCTGATTTTTTTTATTATTATTTGATCATGCATATTAAAGCAGAGAAATGTCTTCTTTTGAAGGCATTTCAATGTTTGGTCAAGTTGAACACTTGTTTCCTGAGAAAATAGTGGGGTAACTGCTAAATGCTATTTTATAATTTAAAACTTAATTAGAAGTTTCAGAATCAGGCCCAGTGTGTTAGAAATTATAAGGATATCCCTCTGTCTTTACCTGCTCATAGTCAAAAGTGGATGATACAAAGTAGGAGAGATGAAACAGGATTAAATTTTGAAAGGATGAAAGGGAAAATCCATAAACCAAATTTTCAAAACACTTACTGAAGTAAAATTTTGAAAGCATTCATTTTGAAAACCATTCTTTCTGCTCTCAAATATAAATTATGTTGCAAACATCACCACTACCTCAAAGACAAATTTCAAGTTTCCATAAACAACCTACTGTCAGATATACCAACTGTGAATAATCATGTACAAAGCAGCACAGATTTACTCTGCTAAAGTTGAGTGAAAGCTTTTCTTTAAAGTAGAAGGACATAGGAAATGGTAAAAAACCATTTGGTATCTGGAGGCTTCATGCTGCCTGGAAATAAATTCACAATGAGAGAAAGGCTATATGGAAAAGAATGAGCTAAAAGAGTAATGAAAGGTGAAAAAGATGCGTATGTCAAATATAGCACATCACTTCGATGGAGGAAGAACACAGAATAAATCTGCAGGTTTGAAAAATGATTACAGCACGGGTAGCAATGAAATGTAGATTGCACTACAGGATAAGATTAAACTGAAAATTTTTAAACTACAATACATAAAAAAATACGAGGTCAGGGAGGAAGAGGGAAAGGTTTTTAAATGGCACTAAGGAAAGCTTTCTGACAAAGGTAATCCTCTTGCAAAGAAACACCTCAGATAAGAAAAACCACAGAGAAACCAATATAACTATTACAAAGATCAAACGGAGACAACAAACATAGCCACCTGAATTAAGGATAATCCTATTTTAATGTGAAAAGAAATGCAGCATCTTTGATACTATTTTTAATAGAAATCAACATTCCACAGCATCCTCTGATGAAATACTTTCTGCACCACGGTAACTAATGACCTGAATTTGCTCAATGAGAAACATGGATATTTGTAACTTTCTTAGATAAATGCAAGAAATAGCTTGAGTATGACAAGAATCATAGTACTTGCCTGGAGGAGGGGGAGCAGAAGAAGAATGCTGAAGGTAAAATTAATGGAGTTCTTAGTGTCTCCAATAAACTTTGTTTGGAGAAAAAAAAAAGTCATTGGGAAATATCTCCTACTGAGAGAGAATCTGAGTATTTCAGGCACAGCACAACCTGCCGTACACTGTAGTTTTTCCCTTTACTTATTAGGAGACAGCAAGAGAGAATACTAAAAATGGGCAGAAATTAAGATTAATCCAGAGGCTGCTATAAATTATCCTAAAGGCCCTGGAGAAGGTAACTTTAGCTCTGTGTCACCTTAAATTGTACATAGTAAATATTAAAAATAATTCTGGAAGAAAAACAGTATCTGTCACCAGAAAAATACTGCCTGCGTTCAGTTCATCTAACTTTACTTTTAAAATATGAAGATTAATGAATACTGAACAGAAGCAGAAAATTGAAAGGGGAAAAATTATCTCTTAAACAGTATCAGTTGAAGACTAAAAGAAAGCAAGCTATGATTGGGGTTAAATCCATTTCTTACAAATCTATTTTGTGTCATTGATCATGGCTGGAGGAAGAGCCAGCCTCCCTTCCTCAGCTTTGTGCCACTGCTAGATGTGAAGGAGGTGCTCTTTGGTCATGTTGTTTGATAAGATGGGTATGTCACATTGATAAGGAATATAATCAAATGCACATAAAAATATTCAAGACAAGCTACAGTCCTAAATATCTCTGAGAATGTAAATTCTTAAAAAACTTATTATTATTATGCAAATGTGTTTCTTGCCCATTCAACATTTTGGTCTTTGAGTTCCTCTAATAAGGAACAAAGCCTTGTATAAAAACTCTTCCCAAGAACGCTGAATAAACCAGGCATAATTTCATCTTTATGTATGCATGTACACATATAAAACCGCGATTGTGCAAACCTCATCCAGATTTTCTAAATAAGCCACTGAATGTGAACATTATTCTTTCAGATTAAATGCAAACTGTCTTTCAAAATTTACTTTTTAAAGCTAAAGTAGAACACAAAATTGAATTAACGGGATCTGAAACTGAAAATCAGATCCTGACTGTGTGGATTTTTCCTTTTCTGCAGTAAAATGATGAAAAGGTTCACTGGATCGTGAGAAGTATACAAGTAAAGACAATATTACTCTACCTACTCTGATGATCTTTTGCATTCATTGACTCCTTTCCATGTCATCTTATCATCAGAGCCCAGAGTAAAAAAGTTCGAAGGGATGTTCAGAGGCTAATGCATATAAGGAAGCCTTGATGACTACTACCAGACTCGTCATAATTTTGAAAGGAAAGCTGTCTTGGTCTGAAAGTTGTCACAGTAGTGTTATATACTGATTTCTGAATCAGGAAAAATACAGAAGAAAGTTCTTATGATCAGAATAGTCAATGATCATATAATTCTTAGAACAATATTTTGACAGCGGAGGAGGAAAAAAGATCCTTTCACGCACAAGAAAGACTTAAAAATGGTAAAACACATATATAACATATATTAAAAATAGCAACCTGTTTAACGACGAGCGTATTTATTAACTTCGCCACCCGTCTGACACATCCTAGGCATAAATGTACTTAACGTGTAGTTATTCACATTTTGTTGTGTTCATTTGTAAATGTATCACCCACAGAAACTTTACAAGGAAACCAAATACCTTTATATTCTCCCGCATCCAGAAGAAGAGTTATGTAAGACTAAATTAACAAACTGTTGAATGCACCCAATCAAACTGCAGTGATTTTTCGGTCTTACCAAGACACACTTTCCAGCCGCCTTTCCATCTTCCAGCTGATATGGGAACAGCTCAGAACCAACTAAGTGCCAGTCTGCTCTGACTTTCATAGGTAGTAGCATGCTAAAGAGAATCACCTCAAGTAAATCCTTGTTAATTAGGAGCGTGCTTTGACTATGTTTCTCCGGTTGCCAATCTGTGCTTAGTTATGTGAAGATTTCAGAACAGGAGGCACAGAACTGACAGACTTGTCTTTTCCACAGAGGGTGCTGATTGAACTTTTCTTTATTATAATGCTAAATTAGGCCTTTGATTCTCTCATTTTGGCTACCCAACCAAAACCTAAAAAAAAAAAAGATACTGCTACATGCACTGTCTGCATTCCTTTAAAAAGGAGAAATCCTATTTTTGAAAATTTTAATTTTGCTTTTAGAAAGGTTAAAAGCATATATATGCATAAACTGCATTAACTTGCTTCCTTGTCTTTCTCTATTTTTGTAACAGAGTACGAATTTTCACTGAAAGGGTAGGTAAAAGGTTTATGTATTTTATATTTTTTTCATTGCTCTGGCAGAGATGGGAATGAGGAAGCAGCAAGTGAGACTTCTTATCCTGACATGTACCGTAGACTTTGGCTTGTACCTCCTTGTGCATCACTTATAATTGTCAATGAATTCAAACTCAAAGCAGCTACTTGTAGTACTAGATACACACTATTTTTTCTTAAATATTATACATGTTTTACTAATAGAAAATATTTTCCAATGCAAGTGACACTTAAGTAGTTTCAGCTTGAAATATTTTTTGAAAGTTTTGATTTGAAGTAAGGAAATTTATCAGAAGAGGTTTTATTTTCTCTCTTAATTAGATGGTAACACTTACAGTCTAGAGTAGAAGGAATACAGGGAAAAATACCATCATCGAAGTATCCATTTACACCCAGAAAACATCTGTGGCTACTTTCAATACATGGAATAATGTATATGGGGTAGAAAGATGAGAAAACAGCAAGTTCTTTACCCACCCACTTCAAAACTGCACAAAGTCCAGCTATTACCCATCTGGTCTTCAGAAAAAATTATTACTGAGATCATAAAGCGTATTTTAGCATTCAGATATAGTTGTCCTAGTTGCTCTCTAATAATTTCATTACTTGCAGTAAACCTCTCAAAGTATGTTTGTAAATGATACTCTATGGCTTATATTGTGGTAGACTGTCATTGATGCCACACTGCGTTTATGGAGATGCTGGTAAAAATGTAAAGCCATCTTCAATTATTCAGAAAGGGCATTTCAGAATCTTTTGTGTGGGTTTCTGTAAAATTGCTCGTGGCTACTGTAAAGTTAGATATGCATTCAAATGTACCACAAGCAAATTTCTTGGTTTTGCTAGTGTTACTGTCTGAGAGTAATAATAAGCAAATGCAGAACTATTTTTTACGTGTTAACTTCTATTTATACATGGAAATTGTACGTCATTGTACATAACAGTCTTTAAAAATAGGCTAGTTTAGTTCTGCAGTATCATTTTGAGGATATAAAATAGTTACTTTTGCTCTGCTAAACAATTTCCAGCATTGTTTTTGTCAACAGTAGCAACACAACGATCACTAGTATGGCCGTGACACCAGAGGCTTCTTTTTTGCTGACTAACCCTGCTCACAGTTAGTATAAAGACTGACAACTATGATGAAGGATTGGTCTGGTTAAACCTCATAATTTTTATATAACTGATAGTGGGTAAATATCCAGTCAACAGAGCTTTGCAGAACTTTTTATGTGAAAATAATGAAGGTGAGTCAACTAAGGAATAGTATTCTAAAACAAATCCACCTTTCCAGGCCTGTGTCATATATATTGTTCCCACTATGAGCAGTTGTTCCATGTGGATGAAGACTGACAAGAATTTCAAAACCAGCCGTATCATAGTTTGAAAAGAGTTGCTTAGTCAAACTTTGCCCAAGGCCTCCCTGCTCTGATAAATTCACACAACTAGGAACTAGAGCCCTTAGCTTTAATGTGACTACTTATGGGATTAAACCGTTACCTGTGAGGACTGAATTATCCACCTCTTTGCTGTCAGTTGCTCCTGAGCAGTGTATCTGAAAGCAATGAAAGCACAACTCATCGCTACAAAGAACACAATCAGTGGCGGCCCGTTTATGTAGCTAGAATAGAGGGATAAAAGCTTGCCCACAGCCATGAGTGCTGCACGATGGACGTTTTTTCCTTTTGAATTGTTTTTGAGTGGACTGTAACTTTATCTAGCATTGAAGCTTTGAATCCACAGTATTTGTTTTACAGAACATGTGTACATCTCAACGTGCCTACGCATGGATCTCATGACAAATTGAAAGCTGCAATTCACTCCTGTCTTGGAGAGAAAAATATTTTGCCCTGAGCAAGCTTAAAAGAGCAAAACGAAAGGTACACACCTAAATGTCTAATAATACGTTTGATAACTTCAGCACAAAAACCAGATATCACTTGGGAGCATAATACATTCAACAGCTACTACATAGCCCTTGAAAGTGAACACTGGAATACTTTGATTGCAGGTTAAAACCATGGAAAACAGCTCACAGGAATCTTCCACGAAAATTTGCTATTTCCACTTTAACTGCATTCATCAGACCCCATCAAACACCAAAGCTATTTTCTGCCAGTTTAAAAGAAAGCATTATGATGATTTTCTTTTTTTATCTAAAAATGCAGTTAGATTCTCTTGCTCCCTGTCAAAGTGACCCTGTGATAGGGATGTAGGGGCAAGAGAGAGTAGAAAGGACAGGAATTGCATACCTGTGCTCTGAGCACATCAGATACTTGAAAGACAATGAATTCTACTCTTTTGTTAACATGCTCCTCATTTTAAAATGTAAATTCTGTTAAATTGTAAAAATTTAATTACAAATGCTATACACTCTCAAAATTTGCTTGGTCTCATACTTTGATAAAAAGACTTTTCAGGGAAAGTCTTGAAGAAATAAATCATTCCTTCAATAAAGAAAATAACTCATCCACCAGCCCACCAGCTAAGTCAACACCGTCACAGTGACTGCAAACACACGTTGACTCAGAGAAAAGCAACTCCTTCCCTGATCTTCTAGGGAGTACACTAGGGAGTAACAATAATTCTGAGTCCAGAAATGTATTACCGTGATACCTGACATTTGTTTCATCATCTCAACAATGATTTTTAATTTTTTCAAGATCTCTTATAAATGTGGCCAATTTCTTCCTGCCATTAACTTGACTGTCCTTCATGTTTTACTTGGAGTGGGCAGGAAACAACTTAGAAAACTGCAACTTAGGAAGTTTACAGAACACTGTAATAAAATATGAATACTTCGTATTAACTTAAATGTATGCATAACAATATAAAGTAGGTTTCCAGAAACTGCATTTCTTTTAGTTTTTAAAAACAAAGATGTACAACCTTCTGTGTACTGCGATTTGAATGTTTTCATCTTTTTAAGTAGAGCTCTCCAAGAATTTAGTTTGACTAAAATCTGGGTACATAGAATGACATCCCCCCCTTACATTTCTTTGTTTTATGTGGAATATTTTTCTCAGCACTTGAAGCAACCTTTATAATGTAATTATCTAAAGGCTCTATAAACAAGTACTGTGTTCTAGAAAATGGTGCCACATCTGAAGAACGTTATTTCATCTAAATATTGCTTACTCTCTAGCAAAGGTTACCGCTCTGAATTTTACGGCGTTATTTCTCACAGTCCTGTATCACTTGGAGAGCAGAGAGGTGATGGACAAATAGTACCATGTTACCAATTTTAGTTAATACTGGGAATACAGGTTAAATATTGATTTAAACTTGCAAGAAATTAGACCTTTTAGGTACCAAGCTGTTTGATTAGAGTATAGATAATAGTTCAGAGATCAAGGCTGATAGGAATAAAAAAGCCAAATGATTTCCTGTTATATTTCTTTTCACTAGAAAATGATATATTGCAACATCAACTTCCCTCCTGCACTAGAACTGAAACTGAAATGCAGACTTCTTAGGTGTCATGGAAATATGCAAGAGCTTCCAGCTCAGAAGTGGTTAAGACTTTCTGTTCTAGCTCAACATTAAATAGTATTCACCCGCCATTGTACCTCCTATGAACTGTAATTTGGGTGCTTTGTTCTTGTCTTTTTCTTCTATTACTGCCCAGCTGAGATTACTTTTCAAGAGAAGCAGTAGTTTTCCTAGTATGAAAACTACACTGTACATCACAGACACAGCATTTTCATTAGGTCAGGAAGCAGCCAGGAGCCGAGGATGGCTCCAGCACAGATCTGTAGGGTCTAAACACAGCGGGCAGAGTCTGGTGCTGATAACAAGGTCCACTGACTATCCCAAATAGTGGTGAGCCATGTCCAGGGTCCAAACAGAAAGTCCCGTCAGAAGCAAAAGGAGCTGAGGTCTGAGACAACTGACAGTGGGGCTGTGACACAGGTGCACAGCCTGCCTGGGAGATACGGCCAAAGTTCCAGATAAAAACCGCAAGTTACATCTGAGAAGTCAGGCCAGGAGCTGAGCTAGGTGACAACACATACATGAAGTTCACCAAGGAGGCAGCACCAGAGACAGGACTGAAAACAAGGACATCTATGACGTAGCTCAAATGAGGACTAACGGTTAAAGGTTCAGCTTAAATGGAGTCCCAGGCTCACGGGCAGGGTCTGGGTAGGAGCTCCAGGTGAGGCTGGTTGGGGCCACTATTTATGCACTCAGGGTCCTGACACATTAAATCCACTTTTAAAAAGGCAGAGCTGTGATAAAACGGAACCATGTTCAATAACGTAGGTAGGGTTGCTGAAAGTGTTTGCTGTCTTTGAAGACAAATGTGTAAATCACATTTTGTGAGGCAGCTTGAAATATGCATTTGATTAGAGATATTTATGTGAATTTATGTGGATTAATAAACTTTCATTCCAAAAGCACTTAGAAGAATCAGATACATGTTTATTCATTGTTTCTGGCACTCTAACTTATACATTTTCCCATTTTTAGAGCATGTTTCTTTAATGTCTTCTATGATTGCAATTAGATCAGTACCTAGAGGAAATGTATGCACTTAGAAATTGATTGAACCCACTATTAATAGTGCTTTTTGGATTCTGTACTAGATAGCAAAGAGTCAGATGCAGCACAAAATGTTATTATAATTGATCATAAATGCAAAGAGAAAAAAAAAAAAAGATTAACAGACCATGGATGCATTATCTCACTTGGACTACTACAGGAAATAACCATGCAAAACAAAGAGTTGCATTCACAAATTGTCTATTCCAACAACAACATATACAGCAATTGATACTCTTAGAAGATATCATTTCTATAAATTGTGTACACTTGAAAGTGTTGGTAGGTATCTTCAACAATATACCAGAGGAAAAATATGTTACAAGTGTTCATTATAAGTGTTCACTAAAATGTGCTGGTTTAACGTTAGAACGTTTAAAGATGCTGTTTCACATACCTGGAGGGTTTTCATGTCTGCATGTCTGGCACAAAAGCTCCTTTTACTCTGCTGATGTTGTTTTATACATCTAGTAGAGTTGCTGGCACTCACCGCTCCGTACGCTCCGTGACTGGTATGGAACAACTCTCTATATCGCTTGACTATTCCTTGACCGTTAAACTACTTAATATGAGCACTCTACATTTGTTGTTTCCACAGAGCTATGGACTGAATACCTACTTCATTCACATAATCTGTAACTTTATTTTTACCTTATCTAGGTATTTCTGCAGAATCATTCAATCTTTCTTGACAACAGTCCTTATGATTTTTGACTATTCAGAAGGAAGCGGGCCTGGCTGACAATTACAGCAGCCTCCAAAATAACAAATATTTCATAGGTGTCCTGGTTCGGCCTGGACAGGGTTAATTTGGTGCAGCCAGGCTGTTCTAGACCATGCTGACATCCTTCCCTGGGGCCAGTTCTGGTTCCAGGGGAAGACTCACGGGGGGCGATCGATCCGCTCGGGACCATCTCTTTGTCTATGCGGTATCACTTATTTGTACATTTCTTTTTCTCACTGTTGTTGTTGCTGTTGTTGCCGCGATTGTTTCCTATGTGTCACTGTATTAAACCCTCCTTATCTCCACTCAAAAAGGCACTTTGAAACTCTCTTCTCTGTCCGTGGTGGGGGAGGACAGCGGCACACGACCGTGTGGCAGCCGCGTGACTCGGGTGCCTGCAGAGCCCCGCCGTGGCTTTACTAAACTACCAGCATAGGCCAAGCCTCCTGACCACAACCCTGCTCCTACAAAGGGACGTGTATTCAGTTGCTTCTGAAGCAGGAAGCTTCAAGGTATAAACTGGACATACACCAGGCAATGGGCAGCTGAGGCAGTTGCTAAAAGTGTGCCTAGGCACAGCAACAGTATGCCCAGTACGCAGAATAGCGTATCACGCTTGATGTTTCAGGCTAACAGAACACTGAAGTACACAAATGCCCTGTATTCTCTACCTCTTGTGCTATTCAGGACGGCTGCCTTTGGTGGGTATCAGGTTGTCTGCAAGGGCTAAGATTCCCACTTGCATCTCATTGTCTACAGCCCTGACTAAGGGGCACATTCTCAGCAGAGACATTGAACTGTCAGTGCTTTCAGCTAGGATGTTTTTGTGGATTAAAAGATACATGGTGCCCATCTTGCAATAAAATTCTACATTAGATAACAAGCTTAAAAGAAATTGTGAATTTATATGGTTCCGATGTTGTTTTCTTTCTTTATGTAAGCTGACCATGACCATTTCCATTTCTATTTCCTTCTCCTGCCACTCAGTCCTACCTCCCAAGTATTGCCAGATACCTTCTAGAAATAATAGCTTTGTATCCTGACAACGGCAGAATTAGTCAGTGAATTGAGCTTGCAAAGGAGGCCATCAACCAGCTTGTACATGTATCTAACGCAGCCCAAAGTCCAAACATTACGAAATCTAAAGCCTGGTAGCCGTACGTGTCACAGCTAGAGCTGTCAGGTAGAGCACTTGTACAGAGGAACTGCCCCCCACCCACTGTGAGAGGGTCTGCAGAGCATATACAGCTAAACTATTCGGTTCCTAAGCAAAGATGGGACTTCAGTGAAGGAAGGCCTGGAGAATAGGAAATACCTGGAATACATCTGAGATTTTTCCCTACTTCTCTGAGTTTAGAAAAAGAATTTTTAAGGCAGTGCTGTACCACATGATAGAAGAGAGAAGCTGGAGGAAGGGGCCAGGCTCACACTTCTTTATCCCAAGGCTCAGCAGTTCCTAGGAAAACAATGCTTCTTAATTGGCTCTGGCTGAAAGATAATGCTGCTACACCACAGAAAGTTAGACTTCTGTTGGTCAGTATTAGTGGAGTTTTAGTTTAGCCCAGGGACTAAGTAGAAAGGACATAGAAGACTGATGGATTAGCTGCAACCACACAATAAGTAACAGTCACTTCTGCTGGTCTGTTTTTCTGATTCCTACCAAACTTTTCAGCACTACACAATGAAAAGCAGTAAGTTTTATATAAAGCATTATATAAAGCATCAGTCCTTTTATCATGTTCTTGGTAGAATTAAACTTCTATTTTTACAATTATATTTTTAAGAGATAAAAAGCATGTTTATTTCTGGGAAGAATCATACAGTCAAAAAGAAAAGCTTGATTCCATTGCACGTTCCAGTTATTTGCTGTTTCCCAGCTTGTCTAGTTCATTATCAGGCATGTTTAAAAAGGAGGCAGCTTCATAAAGAAATTGATTTGAGACAGTATCAGTATCCACAGTACTAAACCCAGAAGTAAAAAACACTAGCAATTCATTAAAAATCTAATATGCTGCATCTAGAAGGAAAAAAAGTTTCCCTAAACTGCTGCTTTGGTAAGTTTGCAGTTTTCACAATAATGAATTGATATAAACTGTCTGGGACTAAAACCAAGGATCCAGAATGCTGTTTTGAGCCCTGATGGCTCCTCCAATCTGTGTATACTCAACATTTCAAAGCATGCTGGGGGTAGCTGAAAGTAGAAAAAGATGGAAGCACCAAGGTCTCTGTCTGACCAGACGCCTTCACTTACTCATCCTGCCTTTGCCAAGGGGCTGCTGATACACAGATTCTACACTGACGGATGTGAATGAGAGTACCAGCATCTCTCTCACCAGTCCTAATGGGCAGAGAATGGCAGGGGACATTTTTTTCCAGCGTATAGAATATTTGAGTGCATTTTTATTAGTCATAATGGCCTTATTGTTTTACAGCCCTCACTGTTGGGATGGGGTGAGGAGCAGCAAAACCTTGACCCTGGGTAAGCACTGCTCGGCAGTAATGAAACCATCCCTGAGTTAGCCGCCCTGCTTTCAGCACAAAGCCAAAACACTGCCCCATATGAGCTGCTGTGAAGAAAACAACGTCTGTCTCAGCCCAAAGCAGCACCGTTAGACAAAAGACACCATTTACAGCATTTTTACATGTTCACATTTTTACATTTTTCCAAGCATATTTACATCATTGCTTGGATATCACTGGATATGTACTTTCAATGTATGGGACAAGCACATGCTTCTGGCTGACCCTTAAAAATCACAAAGAAAGTTGGCTTTGACTTACACATGTTTTTCAAATGCAGTAGTTCCATGGGAATTACTGCCAGTAAATATGACAGTGTTCACTAATTTGGCTAGGTATTTTAAGTGATAGGCTAAATGTAAGTTGTCTATTATCATAATTATGTAAAGTGGTGATATATTTAAGCTTGAAGCAGATACTATATATATAACAATTATATACATACTTGAGAGTGAGGGAGTCGTACTTGTTAAACTCAGTTTAGCACTGTTAAGTGAGAATACAGGAGATGCTTTCTCACTTACTACTGACTCAGTATTTACTTTGAAATTATTATTGGCCAAAATAATGCAAGTAGTAAAAATGGAACCAGAAACTCCTACATGACTGAAGCAGTCAAATTCCTCCTTTCCAGCCAAGGTGGAGGCATTCAGATAAAATCAGAGGAGAACAGCTGTGATTCAGCTTAGACCTCAGCTTAATGCAGACATGAGCTCTTCTTCTCCACAGATGTTTGTAGGCATGTGCAGGATAACAACTCTGTATACAGAAAGCTGACAATCTATGACATTTAACGTACATCCAGATTCAGGCTGAATTGAACCCGAAGAGAAAAATAGGGGGTATGGATGGATTAAAATTTGAAAATTTAGACTTGGATACTGAAGTTGTTCTTGAATCTCTTTATCCTGGTTTTTTTTTTTGGAAAAACTCTGTTATATTGGGGGGTTGGTAATTCCAAGGACCTTCATAATAGTTTTCATTCCCAAACCAGACAATACCTCAATTATTTAGAGTGGGCCAAATAGTTTTACTTAAAAAAAACCCACAAAACAACTGGCAGGGGATGGGTGTAATTTTTTTATACATGACTGCAAATGTTCTGCCGGGTATGTTTTTATTCAGCATGAAAACTGCAAAACCTAAAGCGTTAAATACCCCGCTATGGTCAGGTATGTGCAACAGATAGTGCCTCAAATGCTTTCATAGCTTTCATACAAGCTTTCTCGTCTTCACCTGCAAACTACAAACTAAATTCTGGGTTGAGTCAGTATAAACTTCTATTTTGCAACTTGATTACAGAAAACGAATGAGCATGAAAAAATGGTTTAACTAAAAGACCCCACCTTGAAGACCTATGAGTATCCTCTAGCAATAATTCTAGAGTTGATCCAAAGCCATTAACCAATATTAGCGACTCCACTGAGTTTTGAATCTGACACCTAATAGGTCTTCTTCTCCCTCAGTGTAAACAGAAACAGAATTTGCCTCCTGGTGCTTGCTTTGTATGTCTGTCATTCTTCAATAAAGGATTACAAATCCAGACGGTAAACTAATTAAACTGTCTCAGAAAAAAATAGGAATAAAGAAGTAAAATGCTTTTTTTGATGTTTATGTTTGTGTTATACATTCTGAACAGGCTCTTGGAGTATGTGCCAGTTATAAAATGTAACCCTGGGAGGATAGATTGCTAAATGATTTCTACTCATCTGCACTTGTTTCAAAGGTGACTCCATCACCACTATCTGAAAGATGCTCTGCCCCTCAGTAACAAATGATTACAGCTAAATGAATCCCAGAGGTTTGCCACTAATGCAGAACAAAGGCATAAGAATGAGTGCTGTGGTTCAAGATCTATTTTTTATACCAGCATAATTTTTTGCTTCACTGATCTATCACTAAACAACAGCTGCTGGGGTAGAGACTGACGGCACTGTAGGAACGTTACCAAATCCTTTAGTGACTGGTCGCATGTGTTTGCCTCAGGCCCTCAAAAAAGTACAGAAACTTGTGAAGAAGGACTGGCAGGGTAATGTCACCTTCTTTCTGTAATGGATGTGAAGATGCTAGACACGCTGGGATAAGAGCCTGCAGTAAGTTTGCATTTCTAAAGGACTTCTATTGTGATCTAAGCATAGGTTGTCAGCCTCTGCTGAAAGGGTAGGTACCGGGAGGAAGAGGGGAAAAAAAAAATAGTAAATTTTAAGCAATTTGGGGTTTTATATATACTGCCTTAGAAATTAAACTTTTGCTGAATTTATAGGTGCTGGGGATTTTTTTCTCAATTATCAGAGACCTATGTTCTAATTTCTGGATGCTTGAAATAGCCTTCCTATCACTTTCTAGGCCAAAAGTATCACAAAAACGGTAGCATACAAAGCCTTCATAATTGGAGGAAAGCCAGATTTGTCTTACGTTAGATGCTATCAGAGGTCTGTGTATAACAAGATTAAAGTAAAAGAAATAATGTGGATTGACTTGATTGCCACTGAAACTCAGCATTTTTTCATTAATAATCACCTTTTTGAACATGATTGTTAATTTTGCAGAAAATGTAAGATAATTGTAACCTCTGAGTACAAGAATTCTATTACTAACTTATAGAAGATAGAAGAAATTGCATTGTTTTTTTAAGTGACCATCATGAATTATGTCCTTCACATGTGATAATAAACTACAAAAATCTTAACTTTACAGTAAGTATCCACGCATAATGCCAAGCTAATGAGCCGCAACAATTATAGATGGCATGAGATGCAGGAGCTCTTACACTTCCGTGTAAAAGAGAGGTTGTAATAGGAACCGAAGGAAGCTTTTGCAAGGGCGATGTAATACTCTGCAGTACTAGAGAAGCCCGATGAGTCAGTGGGATAAATGTTTATGAACCTGTACAATGTCCCTAAGGATATCAACTCATTCTGAACTTCATTACTTCTTTTGCCCCCACGATATCCTTTATATCTTTTCCTTTGATATTGAGGGAGTTTTTTCCTGTTTTAAAATATTACAAATTAAGTGCATTGAGCTAATTCTGAAGAACATACAGCACTCAGTTTTGCTGGGAGATGTATTTCACATGACTGAATGGACAGCTGAGCTGTACTTGATCCGATCTCCATGCATAATGGAAGAAATGGGTTGACCTCTTGAAGGCCCTTGCTGTCAGGATCATAAGAGCACTAATAGGCCCTCATAGCCCCAAACAACCAAAGTGCCCATGAGCCCAGGGGCTCCACTTAAGCTCAGCCCCGGGCTATCAATTCCTGCCTGAGCTGTTCTGAGCAATGCTAGGCTTGAGCTCAGCCTTGGTGATGTCTGTATCTGGCTATGGACCTTGTTGACGCAGACCTTGACCTGCAGACCGACTTCCTGGCTTGATCTGGGACCTGTCTCATCACTATGGATGTCTGGTGATCACTGGGCTGCGTCTTGCACTGGGCTGCCATCACTGGATCTCATTATGATCTCAGACTGACTTCCCAACTTGACCTCAGGCCTGCCTTGTCAGAAACAAACTTGCCTGATAACTTGGAATCTGAGAAAATCCACAGCGGCCATCCCCAGGTCAGCCCTGCTCACCTTTCTTTTGGAGAAGGCAGGACTGGGGCCTGGATGATAAGGCTCCTTTCCTGCTGGCTGTGTTACAGCTCCCCATCCCTTAGGGAGCCCTTCCTGCTCCCTCAGACAGTTTCAGTGAAGAGATGAAATGCAAAATCAGACTGTTCTATACTTGCACCTTGTATTCTACAGTCCTTACAGCACACTCTGTAACTCCAGGTCTCCATACCAGGTGCCAGTATTGGTTGACCACCTCTGCCTGCATAGTTTTGGAGAAACTGGAAGATACATGGTTTAACCCCAACGTGCTTCTTAAAGATAATTTTCCAACCCTTCTTAAACTTAGTGACCTGGCAGATAGAGCCCTAAACCGAGCACATGAAACAGCGACAGTCTACAATTTGTGAACATTTTGCACTCCTCTTTCCAGCAGATGATTAGAAAACTGCATTGTAAACTGCATAGATTCTTTTTCTTTCAAGAAAAGGTTATTTAAATTTATTTTTCGTAAACGAAAAGATCTTCTGAAAGACTAGGTTCATGTGGCTGCTGGATCAACCGTCCAGCTTCATCAGGTAGATGGGTAGAGAATACTGACACTAAACTCTAGAGAAAGCACTAATTATTCTCTTCCAACTCAGCTTTACAAGACAGCAAAGGGCAGTGACTAAAATACTCAGAAGGCAGAATACCAGTATGGGAACGCCTGTAAAGAAAAGAGTTTGTGAATGCCGTAGACTTCATTTGAGGAATTAGCATTTATACATAAGAGATAGTAAGAGTTCAAAACTGAAACACTACACAATGGAACTGTCAAAACAAGAACAGGTTTGATAGAATGTCTTTGATTATTTCTAGATGTCAGAAACTCTCATCATTTTTTTCATCAGAAATAAACTTGATGTCTGTTCTAAATGCAGAAAATGTGATGAAAGTACTTTTTGTTTGACAGTTTTCTTTCATAGCATTTCTCCAAGAAATTCCCATACCCATCAGACCAAAGAACTGACCGGAGAAATCTGTCTGCTGAAGATACAGAAGCCCAAAGTGCTGCTAACTAGAAAGACCTCCAGTAGAAGCAGTACTGCAGATTTGGCACCAGTTGCTTGATTATGGAGAACTACAATGAAACAAAGCAGGAGTTTAAAACAACCAAGCAGGAAAACACACAAATGTGACAGTACTTTACATTTGCTGACTTCTCCTCTTGGATGAACCACATGAAAAACTTTGTGCCATGGTTGAACCCCAGCCAGCAACTGAGCACTACGCAGCTGCTCACTCACTCCTCCCTTCCCAGTGAGACTGGGAGGAGAATTGGAAAAAACAAGTAAAACTTAAGGGTCAAGATCAGAACAGTTTAATAACTAAAAATAACAAAAATATAATAGAATATGGTTATAATAATCATAATTGTAATTAAGAGGAATAGAATTAAAAGAGAGAGAAAGGAAACCCAGGAAGATCCAAGTGATGCAGAATGCAGTCTCTCACCACCCGCTGGCTGATGCCCGAGCAGTGATCCGTGCCCCCCCATCCAACTCTCCACAGCTTATGTACCGAGCACCGTGTTCTGTGGTATGACGTGTGGTATACTAAGTGTGACGTTCCAGTTCGGGTCAGCCGTCCGTGTATGTGGCCACGCACACTCCCAGCTTCTTGTGCACCTGCACACTAGCTAAACACGGCAAGGTAAAAAGTCCTTGATTTCTCAGCAACAACTAAACGCACCCGTATTTTATCAACATTCTTCTTATACCGATTCCCATACTGAATCCAAAACACCGCACTGTTCTTAGCTACTAACAAGGAAAATTAGCTCTGTCCCAGCCGAAACCAGGAGGCTGGTTTTTGAAATCAGCGAAGTGATGAGTGAGTGATGAGAGAACCATCCCTGTGGGGGAAGGATGAGTTTGGCAGCCTGAGTACTTCAATTTCCCCATGTTCTAACAAATCCAAATTGTGTTGCTCTGAGTGACAATGTGCACAGATGTGGAGCTCTGAAAACTAACAGTGTATGAAGAACTGTGAAGTTCAAGTTGAAAGTCCAGAATTTTTTGTTACAGTTTACCTTGCCACATGAAGCATCCCCAAAGTCTTCGGCAGTGCTTGACATATAAAAAATTTATCGGGAAAAATCAAATTTTAGTCTTGCTACTGCTGTGATGCAAGAAAGCTTATTCCAATAAAAAAGAGCTGTATCTGTACAACAGCAGCACTCCAAACATGATTTTTCAGATACAAAAAGCTATGAGACAAAAGATATTGTGAGGATGCAATGTATGAACGATTTCTCCCTCTTTTACTTACGAAGTCCCACGGCAGGGGTTGTTACTTAGCTTGTAACTAAACCTCCTTTCTCAAATACAGCACTTAACAAACGTTTGTTCAACTCAGACTCAATAAATGCATTATAATTGGTATTTACAAACTTGTTTATTCATATTCCTACAATCTCAACTTACCTAATTATCATATGAATGCTTTCAAGTCCCTATAGAACATCTGCAAGCAGTATAAAAAGCAGTAACTATGTCTCTCTCAGCAGACATAAGCTGGAAAAGCTCCTATGACCTATCACTAAGCTGTCTCTTTAGGGAGTGGAAAGGGATTTAAAAATATAAGATGATAATAGTTTTAAAAAACCTTTCCCCATGGCTAGGTTGCTCTGTGTCTCAGACACCAATGAATCTTACTTTTTATGACCTGATGTGACTATCAAAGATGTGGTATAACAATGATTATGTTTTCACTTCTTGTTCATAGATGTGGAGCAACTCCAGAAGAAATGGAAGGACATGAGAATGACTGTAGAATGAGTAGGAAAACTAAACTTCTTCCTTTTCACTTTGTCATCATCTTACAGTTTTTCCATTTAAACTCTGCCAAGTTGCATATAAAATCATAATAAGGAAGGCCAAAAAAGGTTTGAAGAGCAACTTGCTTAAGGCATAAAAGCTAAAAATAGAAGCTTTTTTCAACCACATCAGAAGCAGAAAGCCTGCCAGCGTTGGTAGGGCTGACAGATGATCAAGGAGTGAAAAGAGAACTCAAGGAAGGTTATGACCACAACAGAAAAGCTAAATGGACTCTTTCCATCAGTGCTTACTATGAAGGAGGGTAGGGACATTCTTGACATCTGGTCCATTCTTTAAAAATCATGAGTTCCAGATTTGCCTCAATTTGAAGTGTCAATAAAAGAGGGTTTTTTTGGGGGGGAAAGATTATAAAGTCATCAAAAAATTGACAGTACAAGAAACCATTCACCTAAAAGTTCTAAAGAAATTAAATATGAAATTGCTGAACTCCTAGGATGATGTGTTATCTATCGGCTAAATCACCTTCAACAACTGAACAGAAGGTGGTAAGAGCAACATCCATTTTTAAAAGGGACCTAGGGATGGTTTCATGAGCACAGATGAGCAAGGCTGACCTCTATACTAAAGTATATTTATAGGAATTTGAATAAAGAACAAAACTTCAAAGCAAATGGATAAATACAAGGTATTGGCGTGCAGTGAAGCCAGCTGTATTGATCCATAGGAAAGGTACCAATGGGATTATAGAAGGATTTATGCTAAGACATATGCAATTCAATCTATGTACCTCAGAAGAACAGAATGATGAGGTAAAAAAAGTTTGCTGATGACACAGAATTACTCAGGATAATGAAACAGAGCCATGATATGAAAAGCTGCTGAAGCCCTTCACAATACTAAGGGTAATAAAATGAAAAATGAAATTAAGTAACGCTAAATGCAAAGAAATGCCACTGATAGAGAATAAGCATCAGGCTCTCTATATATGTGACCTATTTTAACTCAGGAGACAGAACTACATTTTGCTTTAGATTGTTCTTTGAATATGTTCAAATCAGAACAGAATTATTCCAAAAAGTAAGCACAGCATTAAAAATTACTGAAAATAAAAAAAAATACTACGCCACTACATAAATTAGTCACAATGCAAAAATTTGGATCAGTTCTACTTAAAATATAAAGAATAACCAAAAGAAATGTATAGAAGTTGACATCACTGATAAGAGAGATAAGACAGCATCTCTACAAGAAATTAAACAGAGAAGTGAGACTAAATCTCTTCATATGGGAAAAGGAATACCCTAAAGGGTCTATGATAAAGTTTTATCACAACATGGGTATTTTGAAATATCTGTTATAATACAAATGACTGAAGGAGTACTCCCTAAATTCCTAAAGAGGAAAACCATGTGGTATTAACAACTTTTTTATTAAAGAGTATTTTTTTCATGCAGTCAGAAGTATTAACCATCTGTTCTGAAGCACAATGGTTCTGAAGCTCCCACCCATTCTAGAGGGATTTAAACATAAGACTTTAAGAATTGACAGGCCTGTATAAAAGGAAAGATTGTATTTCATCTTCCCTGGGCCACAGGGGCTACTGGCCAGAACTGCAAACAGGATACTAAATGAAACAGACCTTTGGGTTGACATGGCCTTGTTTTTATACACCCCAAAGCCAACAAATATTAATACCACCTCTGAAGTGCATTCACGTATACAACTAACTTTAATTTGGATTAACAGTTTTGTGATTGTCTTATAGGAGTAACAAATAAACATTAAAAATCCTACTGCGATTCCTTCTTGTCTTAGTAAGGAAATGTTTTCTCTCTTCCTTTCACTATCTTACAAGACCTGTCTGCCCCTGCCTGTTTGCTCAGTCTCAAAAGTTCTTTAGAAAGACACGCTCTGTGCTTTCATTCAGACACAGGACTCCAAGCTTCCAAACTGCTGGTAGAGTATTGAAGCAGCCACCACTATACTGGGGAAAAATATCTAATTATAGGTGTATGTAAATAGTTATTTTTGTTTGCCTTTTTCAGTATTTTGATAGTATTGGACCAGAAGAAGTAATCGTACCCATTTGTTATTGAACAGAGATTCATGAGTTTCCTCAGCGCCAAAGTGCACGTGGCAAGTGAGTTACTGAAATTAGAGAATACGTGTTCGCAAGTACATGGCCAAGCTGCTTGTGCCGGGCTGGATATGAACCCTCACTCTGGAATTCTTTACAGCTCAGTCAGTGAATGGTGTGCATGCTGCGGGGAAAGCCAGCGGGGTTTTGCCACTGGTATCTTTTGGGTCAGCATTCTTTGTGTTTGCAAATATTGGCCTTTACTCCAGAAGCAGTTTTTATAGAGTGTTTGTGTTTTGCAAAGCTATTCATTAATTTCTATATTGAGGTTTCTTTTCCTCTGTAAAGTGTATTTATGCCTTGTTATCTTCAACTGACAGTTGTTTTTGCTGAAGTTCCCTTCCCTTTTGCTGCATTTAGACTTTATACAGGGAAATGTTAAAGATTTTTCTTCAAATTACAGTTCTCCAACTCTCTTGATTGCCCTCTGGGTTTCACTACAATCGCTGGCAGCTGAGCACGAAATCATGCTGCTGAGTAAAACATGGTGGCTTCCTCATAAAAGAATTCTTGATTACATTTCTTTTACATATTTATTTATACATTAGGTAGAAGATGAGGAACAGAATGCCAGTCAGTGAGCTACATTCTGATTGGCAGGGTATATCCTCTTGCCACTGAGCAGCACCTGTGCCTACACAATGTTTACAACAAATCAAGCCTTCGATGAAAATTAATTACCCAACCTAAACGTTGGAAAGGCCAAGTGACACTGATTGGGAAATCAAAGCAATAGCTGCAGCGTTACCTGCTCCCTTCTCTCCAGGCACACGGCTTTCTCATTATTGCAGTTTTCAGTTTTTGGAGAGTTAGCTGTATTTGGCACTCGGCCTCAGCTGCAAAGTACAAGTTGTACATAGCAGAATCTGCACATCACAACTTTGTGGTACAAATGTTTAATACTGTTTGGTTACCGCTATTCAAAGAATACGGTTAAATTATTTTACACATTGATTTTTGAAGCAAATCATATTAAATTATGCCAGCAATTCACTTCAGTCTTCCTAAAACTCAATACAAATCGGGTCACTTCCACTGACAGACATCTGAATATACATTTCTTTGTACCAGGGACAACTCATTTAGTTATGATTGTATCACTCACTGAACACCAGCATTTCAGATGACATTCAAATATAGCAGCATTTCCTGATTTTTCTTGACTCCTTAGGAGATGATGGAAACAAAAAGCAAACCAGCTTCAGAGAATGTACAAGAAAACACCCAAGTTTTACAGTTATGGACAAATACCTTTGACTGGGACACAGTAATAAAAAACTCAGAAAGTATTTGTTCCAGCCTGCAACTTTGTATGTGTATTCTCTTTTTAAAGTCCTTTTCATTTTCTTAGCAAGCATACAGCACTGCAAAGCACCGCACAGACACCAGATTCCACACACTGTTGATCTGATTCTGCAACTACTTCTGTATCTAAACTACTTCAGTAAAGAACCATTTCAATCTATTGAATTTCTTTGCAGGATAAGACCGTGTAGATCACACTCCTGCTTGGCAGAAATCTCCATCACTTCCTTCATACCCATCTCATTTTTAAATAAAGCACGTTTTTCAAAAGTTTAATGCAATACTGGGCTCTTTCAAAGAAAGAAAACCAGCGTGTGAGTGTGTGGCATTTTTGAACACAATTTTAATGATCATCATAATTAGTTTTTCTGTATTAGTGTTGTGACAATCCATTTCATGCTGTTCAGTCAAAATTTTTATAGAAATTTCCAATCCTTGCAAAGCTTATCATACAGAAAGGTTGGGAGGGGGCAGAGGAAGGTCTAAATTATCGGAACAGAATATAAAAATACCGTAATACATGCAGTTCAAATGAAATCTTGACAGCTGCTATTCACAAATGTTGCTGACATGGTTTATATTATATTAAAATTCAGAACTACTGAATTTTCATCAGCTTCTCATTTCACAGCTGGCATTTCATGTTGTCAGCATCCTGTGATTTACGAGGCTGCATGTAGTGTAAAAATGTTTTAAATGGACAATTTCATACGCATGTTTACTAATTGATATGCTGCGGCACCTTAAAATGTAAACATACTGTGTGTTCTGAAAGTCAGAGTGCTTTACATAAGAAAGAGTTGAACCTAATAGCTTCAGTTTCATTAAATTTTTATGCAAGTCACTAGAAAACAAACATTTCTATGCAAATTTTAAAAGAATGGCTTAATTTGTGAAATCACTTTTGCAGTGTCAAAAATGCAATGTAAAATACGTAAAAAATGGTATTGATACTCCTTACTGGAAGATATAGAAGCTGTTAACCAGAGAGACCACAGAGGCTTAATAAAGTACTGTTTTCTAATAATGTGTACGTGGGATTCGTTGTGATATTTTCCCAAGTGACATAAAACATGCCTAGCACAAAATGCAAATACTCTATTCCAGCAATGTTTTTCTTTTTCTAAGACCTACAGAAATGATGAAAGGGGCAAATTTCCTGGGAATTAAGTCAATATTTTACACATTTCATCATGCCTCCCTATTCCAGCGTTCAGAAGGAATACAGGATACAACCTGTATTTCCAAAGTTCCTCGTGACCTAGGGCATGCCAAATCATCTGCATATAAATAACTTGGAAAGTTTGGGTAGGCCCACAGAATTTAGCAGAATTCCTGAAGCATAACAGTAGTTAGAAAAAAATGCCCAAGTGCCCTGCTCGTTCAGAAGCTGTCTCCCTTTTTACATAAGCCACCGTTAAGCAGCTCAAAGTCGGGAACAAACTTGTATGATTCCTACAAAGTTTTTTAAAACAGTAACAAGAAACACATTTTAATTTTATCCTAAAGCCTAATATCTATCCTAAAGGTATTCCAGACTATTTCTTGATAGAGCTGAGAGAATCGGGAGAAAGCAGTGTTTCCTTTTGCAAGCCTTCTACGGGGGGGGTGTGGAAGAAAGGGCCCTTGGCTGTGCACAGGTAATGCTCTGACACTTACACTGACATAACGTGGAGGTTTTCCACAGGGTTTGTATTACAGACAACCACCGAGGGACTCCGATAGCATCACCAGCAACTCAGTATCCTCCTCTGGTGACTTCCTCAATCAAATCCCGGCTCTCCCCCAAGTGATACATCTTATTCCCACGTTCTTTTTAGTACCATCATGAGATTTTCTTTTCCTGCTACAATACCAATGTGTGACTAGTTTTTTTCCTAGTCTGATTTCTTTTTGGACTCTGGATTTCTGCATAGTAATAGTAAAGATGCTTGACATTTTATGACAACACGTCTTCAGATTTTCCTTGTAGTTCTGCCAGGGAGCAGGTTTGCTTGGATACAGCTGAAGCTCAATAGCCTCAGACCGTACTCGGTAGGTCATATGAGAATTAGACAGCTAGAAACCCTTTTGGCTAATATTTCTGCAAATGTGTATCACAATCCATTCAGCCTTTACCTTATCTGGAAGGTATTACATTTAAAAATAATGTTTTCAAAATGGATTTCCCTTACGATAATGAGAAATTCCAACGCTAAACAAGCAAAAAAATGCATAACGTCTTGGATCACACAGGACATGATCAAAACCAGGACCTGAGAAAGTGCAAAACACGATAATGAAAATAATTCTCTCATTTGTGGGGCATTAGGTGATGGCTGTACAACAGCAGCCACTCGCCTGAATGAAAATTTGGATGAATAAGTGTCCTGCAGCCTCAAGCATTCATTGCAGAAGTGTAAAAGCAAGCATGGTACTTGTAGAATATTCTCTATCTTACAGAAGTTGGCACTTCACTATGACATTTCTCCTGCTTTTACCCAGGAACAAAGTCCAAGTATCTTCTTGTGGAAGCCTAAGCATTCCTGCACGACACTTTCAGATCACTTTCTTAGATACCTCAGGTATGAATTAACTGGAATATCAGGCTGTTAGAGCCCAGAATTAGACAAGAGTAAACAGATTTTCCTTACCATGCTATACAAGAGGATTTGTATCAATTCTTTTAGGAGTCAGACAAGTGCTTATTATAATGAACTATGAATTAAACATCTGATAATTTTCTTAAAGATAGGTGTTTAGGAGATGACAGATCAACAACTAAATGTGTTGTAGTACACCTTCTGCATCAAGATATCTAACAGAACAAACAAGGTTGTTAGTCAACTTTTTTCAAGAATTTCTCAACCTTCATTAGAGGTTACTCCTTTCGATTGAATGCTCTGAAATTACTATCTTGGCTGGAATTTACTTATCTTGTTTACAATTATTATTTCTTCCACAGTTGTCAAGGCAGATTGTGTGTTTACATATTTGTGTAAATTGGGCTTTCAAGAAGCAGATGATAATATTTTCTAATCAATAGTGCTACAGCGTTAAGAAACAGTGCAAGGTTTTCATTAAATTGGAGAAGAGTGCAGTTAAAAGAATGCTAACAAGTATTGATGTTTAGATTTTGTTTATCAATGTTGTTAAAACTCCTGAGTTTATTTTTCCATATTATAAAAATGTTCTTTGGGATCTCTTGGGCTGAGTTTTAAACGAGATAAAGTACCTTATGAATTAATTTATTTTGAAGAAAAAAGAAAATACAATTTGTGACTTTTCAGTAGATTATCCTTAGCTGTATTGATTTAACCCAACTTTAAAATTTATTTAGTTAAAAAAGAAACACAAGCAAAAAAGTGTCTCTCATTCTGTCTTAAATTTGGAATTTATCCTTCTAGTATTATATACAAGATTATTATGGTTTTTAATAATCTGTGTATCATAGATGTAAGAGACCATATATTTTTATCCTATATTTTAACCAGTATATTAATTCCTTGACTGCCATACTAGCAACCAAGTTACATGTTTGTGCTGGAAAACTTGCATATATTCAAATGTTTGAATATTAAGCTTGAAAAAACATTAAATACACGGGGGGGGTGTGGGGGGGGTGTCTTTACTTTGATCAGTGTATTTACAAGCAGTTTTATGTTCAGTTTTATACTTTCACATTTATGTGACGCACACAAAGAAGCATTTCATGGCCATCGCAGTAGATACCTTTTTAGTCGGCGTGTTTTCTAATAAAAATTTAAGCACAACACTTTTCCTACATAACTAGCAGTTCAGTTTACTTTACTGTTTAGATAGAAATCTGATTTTTTTTTAAGAAGTCCTACTTTGCTTGAATAAAGTGGAATCAAATCCAGAGGTCTGAAAGTTTCTTGATATAGGAGTTTGGACAATCCTTTTGCTTAGTTGCTTCTATTAACTGTAACATCTGGCAGCACACTATCAAGCATCATAGGTCCAACGGCACCTTCAGCTGAGCCAACAGAATCTGTCTCATTATCTTTAGCTCATTTTGCATTAGGACATGTGTATGGGGCTCTCCTTGATTTCCGTGAGCAATATACACTTGGGTCACATGGACAATCTGCTTAGAATGCTTTTTATATATATGAAATAATTCTTATCAAAGTTACTGGTTTTGGATTCTTGGACCAGACGTGTTGCATTTCTGCATGCACCAGTTCTTCACAAAGTACAGCTACCCTAAGTAAACAATCTGTGACAGTAATGGTGACCCGTGTCAAGTATTTACTCCTCCTTTCAGGGAACTGACTGAGAGATCCTCTAGAAAACACGTTTATGTTTGTGAAGAAGGTGAGCTAAGACAGCAGCACTGAGATGTTCTGTTTTAACCTGAATTTGTCTATTAACCTGAATTTGCCTATTCCCTAGAATATTTGACCTATTCCCATTTGTCCAATGACTGAAAAATTACAGGAAGAATTAGGGACTAGGGATCTTAATCTCTAGGGGAAAAAAAAAATAGCATTTTTTTTAAAGAAGAAAAATCCACTGATCTTGGTGATTCTGGTTAATCATTATTTAAACTCAGACCACAGTATGCCATAATAGTTCTAAGCTTTCATTACATGCTAAAAAGAAAAGTCTTTGTAGTTAATTTAAAATATTGTACATATACCTCACCTATGATGAAATCCAGTTTTCTCTATTACACATACCAGCCAGATCTAGAGAACTGTATTAAATTTTAATGATGTATGACCTCATTTAATAATTTACTTTTTACCATTGAAGAAGTCTAGTAAGTTCAAATAGTACTTCAAAGGAAAATTGTTAAAGCAAACCATTATTAACTTTGTAAATTTAAAATGTTCCACTGCTGTACCAATAGCATTCTATTCTAAAAGCAAATTCAGCATTTCTAAGCTCTTATTTTTTTTCATTCCTGACAAACTTAATGCTGTTCTCTATCTCCACTGATGAACCACGATAGTTACCAGAACTATTAGTTATCTAAAAAAAATCCTCTTTGCTTCTGCATTTCAGACTCCAGAACAATGGCCTTATTGCTAAGAATACCATGTTGTACAGTATAAATCGTTGTTCAGTAATTCCTAAAACACAGTGTATGATTTAGAGTCTAACTGTTAAGAGTAAAGCACAGACCTCTAAAATGAATAACTACAATACTTGGATTTATAGCTCATGTTCTTTGAAGTATTTTACAGGTAGGGCAGGAAGAGATACAAACACAAGTTTCAGTTTTGATTGTGATGATTTTGAGAAGATAATGAGATTGTTTTTCCAAACATGTCCTCAACATATCCATTACAACTGTACATTTAGGATATGAGTAAACTGCAGCACAGCTTTTTTTTACTCTTGGTCTTTGTAGCATTACTTACACAGACAAATATAGAGACTAAAATGTTTGAAATGCTTGGATGAGGCTAACTGTATCCTCAAAACTATGTAGAATTGCTTGAAATCGCTTGAGAAAAATAATTTTCATTGAAAATGAGTTTCCTTTGAAACTAAGTTTTAAAAAGTACTGGGAGTAAAAAACCTCAAGACCCTCAAACTTTTAATACACTTTGAGATATTTCGAATGCACTTCTAAGAAATATTCATTTTAAAATGTGAAGATATCCATTTCATTTCAGCCTCCAATGCTGCACACATTAACAGACATTTGCTTTACGCAGAGCAGAAAAATAAAGCATTCCTGTGTGCTTGTGGGACGAAGACCTACAACACTGAGAAGAAAGAGACATGGCTAATCTCAGGGAGTCATTTCAAATCTTTCCAAGTTCTTTTCATACTCTGCACATCATGAACAGAGTTGATAATTGGCCTTCATTATGACTTTGAATAAGAGACCCGAGAAATAGAAGAGTGATAAGAACCCTTTAAAAGGGTTCTTTGAGTTTAAATAACAATTTCCGAAGTGCTTTTTTCGCTTCAAAGGGAAAAAGAAGGACTGGTTGCAAGGAGGGTTCTATCATCAAGCATCACGTCATAGGACTTTGGAAAAACAAGAGTTAGAAAAATTCTTCCTCCTTTAAAAGATTTTTCATGTGTCCAAATACACTGGGTGTATTAGAATCATAGAACTGTTTAGGTTGGAAAAGGCCTTTAAGATTATTGAGTCAAACCATAAACCTTACACTGCCAAGTCCACCACTAAACCGTGTCCCTAAGTGCCACATCTATCTACACATCTTTAAATTCCTCCATGGGTGGTGACTGAACCACTTCCCTGGGCAGCCTGTTCCAGCACTTGACAACCCTCTCAATGAAGAAATTTTTCCTAGTATCTAATCTAAACCTCCCCTGGTGCAACTTGAGGCCATTTCCTCTTGTCCTAGCGCTTGGTACTTGGGAGAAGAGACCGACATTCTCAAAAATATGGCATGCTTTATGAATTTGCATGGCATCCTTGTGCAGGGGCCATACACAGATCTACAAAATACACAATAGGAAGGAAGGTTGAAGGAGATAATAAAAATTAAAATGGTAATATTATGTTCCAAAGATTAGTAACTTGAACCAGTGCTGCTGCTGAAAATCCTTTCCTATTTGTGTGATGATGTATTCAGGCATTTCTACATCGTGTATGTGTTTAAGTTCTTTGTTTGAGCTGATGTTTATTCAATCACAACAGTGGAAAAGCTGATAAAATATATAGAAGTGAATAAGATGACAGCTGGGTCATTTACTGTGGAAAATAAGTTCTGCATATTCTAAAACGTGATGCACACATCAAGGTGTCTTAAAGGCTACTTTGAAACAATTTATCTTGTTAATAGCTAACAGTTAACAGCACAGAAATCTTTTCCTGAAAACATCACAGTCATAAGAGTTGAAGTATATTTTGGACCACAAAATAGTGACATTCTACGTAATGAGTACATATAGTTCACTCAACAGAATTCCTATTCATTAGTTGTATACAATTTATATTTCCATTTTTCTAACAACTATACATAAAATCTGTAATTTTATGTTTGGTAAATAATGTTCACAGTATAATTGGAATAATTAAGCATGATAGCTTTGTGCTGTGACACTTTTGCCGTGGTTACCAAGACTATCTTCAAAAGAAATATTACTGTGTACTATAAAATGTATTCATTAGCTATTAAATCACAACAACAGAAAATACTGCTGCATTCATGTGCTGAATGAAAAACTATAGATAACAGCAGCATATATTGCCCATATATAGTATTTTGGTATTATGGTATTAGGACTTTCTGAGAAAATAGAAAATTTCAACCAATGTAGGAGCCACCATTATGGTTCATAGAGGATTTTTTTCTGATTTGAAATGTAATTTAATATGAAAAATGTGTGTGATGGAAGTTTTTCTCTGTAATTGTTCTTTGCCTTCTTCACTTTGCTACTATTTGCATTTCAGCTTGTTCTGTTCAGATGTAAAGTCCCTGTAAAGACACGCCAGTGAGCTTCTGTTTGAGTTCTTCATCTGCTGAGAGCACACTGACACCTACAAGGATTCCGTAGTTCTCTCGTGTGATCCGATGGCATGCGACAAGCCAGGTGTTTTTTTCTGCAGTGTTCACAAACAACCGTGATGACTGATCATTAGACATCTCAGTGGCCCTATGAAAATGAGAGGTCATAATTTTCTCTAACTTCACAAGGCAATGGCACAGGAAATTATTTCCTGAGATAAGAAATGAAACTCCTAGTGAAAAACCTGGTGATTTTCAACATTTCCATCATTTCACTTCTAATACGCTTTCCATTCACTGTGCCCTACAGTAGAGTTTGATACGTAGAAAGTAATTAGTATTTTGGAGTTAGGACTTGCTTTCTCGGAAGGAAAACACTCATTTTCCAACAAGTGACAGATGCCGTTTGCAGAAACCAGTGGCCGTCTCCCGGCTAAGCAAGCACTGCAAAGGACAAATCCTCGAGTTGTGTAAACTGGCTTCACTCAAGTCAGTAAAGAACACTTACATTCCTCAGCACCTATGTTTCATTCTTATATGAGGTTTAACATTATCCAGTCCATTAGGTTTTTGCATGTTTTCTAAACAACCAGAAATCTTTCCCTAGGCGTAATTATGCAAGCGCCAGAATATTTTCCCTTCTAAAAGGAAAAATAAGAATGGTGGAGGACATAATGTAAACCAGGTCAGAGCTAAAGAATGAGAAAGTCATCTCCAAATTTGACCACATTTTTTCCACAGATTTGCAGTCATGCACTTACAAAATTTAATCGACTGTCTGGGTATATATGTAATTCTGTTTAATACATAAATATCAGAGTAGAATGAATAAAGTATTTTCCATGAAAAGTCATTTGAATTTTAATAGAAGTTTTACTTCTATCATAACTTTTTTTCATTACTGAGTGACTGAACATTTCCAGGAGAAACAGCTGCAAAAAGTGAGACTGTAAACTTGCTATTCAAGAAAACAAATCGTCACAATATATATTTAGTCATTCAAAATCACTATTACCTAAATAATTTTAAATTAATTTAAAGCCAGTGCTATACTGACTACTCAGAAGAAAAAAAAGATACATCTTTCATCTTGCAAGCATTGAAGCATAACCATAATTTAATTGTTTTTCTGAGTAACCCTGACCGTTTCCTCCTCTGCACAGCCCTGACCCTACCCTGAATTCGGAGGGGTCAGCACTGTAAATGAGGTGTGCATGTTGTGGGAGAAAGGCCTTACATTCCCTTACAACTCATCAGTGAAACAGGAATTAGAAGCTAGAATGTTAGATAGCCATAATCAAACAGTATGAGCTTTTTACAAAAAAGGATTCCTGAATGAATACAGAATGACTCAGAGGTTGTCAGAGCACACTCATGACAATTCTGCAAGCAGATAAAAACAGAAATTAAATGAATTATTTATTAGGACTCTAATATTGCAAGTCAGAAATTGTGAGTTCTACTCCAGGCTCCACCACTGACCTTCTGTGTGACCTCAGACAAATAGCTTTATCTGCTAGTGCCTCTTGCCACAGGATTTTTTCTGTCCTGCCTAGCTAGCTTCAAAATTTTTCAGCCAAAACACTGTCCTTTCCTCCACGTTCACAGAACCATCTAATACGCTCCTGCCCAATCTTGATTGGTCCTTGAAGTATTAAGGAAATACAAGTAAATAGTAAAAAATATTTAAATAAAGTTAAAGATGTTAATTTAGTTCACTTTAACAAACTGTAGAGAATTCTTCTTTACAGTATTGCGCTGTATTGTAAAGACACAGCACATATCTTCATCTAATTACAGTTTCCATGCTGTGATTTTAAAATATAATCAAGGATCAAGGTTTTTTCTAAGGAAAAGGTGTCAATTATTTCAGTACTAGATCCACATAAAGCTTCATATTTTTTCAAAAATACTTCCTATTTCTACACAAAATTTAAGGACAACACACATTCAGAGATTTCCACAGAAGCTTTAAATAGACTCCTGGAGTCTCTGAAAGGCCTCCTGTCCAAGGAACATCAGTTAAGCATGGATCCCAATGATTTTTCTATATGTGATAAATCTGATAAACTCATTGGACTAACTGTGCATGTGCAGTATTAATAATCAGATAATACAGAGTGCTTAAAGCAAGAAGTGAGAAAGCAACTTCAGGACTGAAATGGAATGATATAGAGCAAACCCCTGAACCAGGAAAAATTGAAGTCCCTAACTAAGTTTACAAACGGAATAGTTATACGCTGAAGCTGATGTGGAACTGCCCAGCCTGTGGTCTTGGAAAAAGATACATGAATTCAGGGAGAATACTAATAAATCTTTTAGCAAATACAGAAATAATGTTTTCATTTTAATTGGAGGGAATCCTTAATTTCTATAGCACAACTTTGCGGAAGTACTTGTTGTGGTAAAAGAGGTAATTTCAGTTCAATTTTTATTACATTTTCTGGAGAAGAATGTCATGTATTTCATGGTCTTATTTAATGTCAGAAAGGAACGCTAACTGATAATGCACCGAACGTTAACAGATGTACCACAGCCACACCGCTGCTACTTCCTGCTGAAGCAGGTGAATTTAAATAAAACACAGACAAAAAATAGAACCTTACAAGAAGAAAACATCTCTTTTTTAAGATGAAACTGACACAGTTTATGCTATTTCTGCATTGTCTGCATCACTCTCAGCTCATCACATGTATTTTAATACATGATTTATGGTTATAAATTCATTTTCCATTCTCATTTATAATGTCGTGTCACATTTTATCACAAGCATATTTAATCATCTCCTGTCTGCATATTAATGGTTACAAATATGATACCTGTGTAGACCTAGCAACCAGCGGCTGTGACTGTCTCTGATTGCCACGGTTGAATGCTTTGAAAAGTACTGATAAATAGAGAAGTTCAGACTTTTTTATATGTCTGTCCCGTTTTAATAGCCAAGATATAATTCCAGTGCTTCATAATGGACTTGATTCTTTTTCCCTCTTGAAAAATCTTTTCCGTGTACTTGCCTGTCCTCAGTACAGTGTCAACCGATAAAATTAAACATGCATAAACACTGGTACATAAATGGCAAAGATAAAAAACCTATTGGTTTTAAAGGAGAAGCAGGATCAGAGAAGAAAGAGCAGCATTTGAATCATAGGATGATTCAAAAAACCACATAAAGCCAGTGGTTTGTTTAAAATTTGTTGGCCAAGTTCTGCTATTCAGTGAACGCAGGCACATGCTTCATTTTAGGACATTTGCAAGGCACAACTGAGCATCTCCAGATATTAACATTTAAACGCAGCACGTCAGTACAGCCTTTTAATTAATTTTTCGGAGGAAAGCAATACTCGCTATTATCTGTTCCACGTCTTTAACACAGACCTTTCGCAAATATGTATTTGAGAAATCTTTATGTAAACATTTCTATTAATGTATTTTAGAAAAAAGTGGGTTGCCGTCACACCAACAGTATTAATAGGGAAAAGAAAAAAACCCCAGCTGTTCCAGAAAACACGAACTGAAAAAGCATGCAAATTCACCTGGCCTGCAGTACTGCAGCAAGCATCGGTCTCATGCCAACTCCTGACCTGAATGGTTTCCAAGTAAACCTAAGCAATTAAAAAAAAAAAAAAAGTTTTATATTGATACATTAAGTTCTACTTAGCTACATCTAGGATAACTTATTTGAAGCTGTCAATGCCAATTGTCTTGTCTTCATAGACAAAGAATTTGAGCCTACAAGAGCTGGGCCGATGCCTACTGGTGATTATCAAAGTGCACGAAGTTCAGCCATGAGTAGGCACAATTCAAACTGAAAGCAGACAGTGCTGCCAAAATTCTGAGTTCAAAATGCAACTAATAAAGTGCCCTGTATGTTGAAAAGCGTTCCAGGATCATCTCAGAGCCAAGTCTATAAAATACATCTGATTAGTTTTGCATTTACACTGAGGTTCAAGAATATTTTTCTACATATTGATCATCCCAAATGTAATTATGGATCAAGCCAGAAAGCGCATATACATTCACTGCATTGCCTACAAAAGTTTTGGTGAAGTTTTTAGTTCAAAAATAAAACAGAATCATCAAATACATCATTCATATGGTGAGGAAACCAATAAACTAAGTGAGAAAATCTCTGTAAAGGAGAACAGGTTCTGAATATGAACAGCTCTATTTTCTTTACCAGTAAAGCAAAAGGAAAATAGAGCAAATGTCTAATAACATCATCTGAATGTAGGAAGATTAACATGTTTTTGGTTTTCCAGAGGGATAAACTTTTGCTGCTGCAATCAGCCACATAGTCTATCTGTCTTGAAAAGTCCACTTCCCAAGTAGTTGTTTATAATTCACCTGACTGCAGGTCAGGTTTTGAGACCTTCACATGACAAGTTAATACTTGCTTTCCTTACCCAAACAGCTGGAGCTTTACATTACTCACTAATCTTCCCTTCTCCTCAAACCATTTCTATAGCTCTTCTCTGTATGATCTCTATTTCTTTAATATTTTGGAAAAAATGAAGGTCCAAGCTGAACATGTGATATTCTACCACAGGTCTCACCAGTGACATAAATCATGCTAAAAATCAAGCCTTTTCTCCTTACAGCTCTCCTGTGTGCGACTGCAATTAACTGATAGCAAGCCTGGACTGTCCTTTTTTGTAATGACGAGCCAGTGGGTTTCAGAGACAGGGAAATGAATATGCTCAAGAGCCTTAGTTCCCATCTCAGTTCCTAAGTAAGATCAAGACGCAGTCTTTTTGTGTTGGTATTTCTGGGCCCTGTAAATGGTCCAGCTTGACCCAATTGCAACTTTAATAATATGCCAGGAAACTTTGCCAGCAGTGAGTACTTTCACCCCAAAAGGCACTTCATCTGTCAAATATCATATTCCAGTTTAAAACCATCAACAGTTTTACAAGAAGAAGTTGCCACTCTCTTTGCCACAGTAAAACAAAACATTCCATAACAATTTTCTCTTTGGAAATTACCATGTTGTCAGTTGTCTAATAGGGGAGGAATTTGGGATTGTGGGGAATCGCTCTCTAGCAGAATTTTGTGCAAAAATACTGGCTAATTGTTTGCAGATTTGTAAAGTTACAAGCGACTGAAAACAGAACCTTTCATTCAGAACCTGGCAGCTGTAACAATAAGCAGCAACACCAGCTCTATCTTTAAGGATCAGGTCAAGATAAATAATGCACAATAATTTTTTTTGTGTGTGTGTGTGTGGAAGCTTTTTACACTATTGGAAAGTGTGAGAGGTCATTCATGTCACTCTGTTCTTGAAGAAAAATGGAACCTGTTAATTATGCATGATTCATAATGTGCTACTCGTATCTGTTTGTCTTTATTTGTATTACTTCTTTGGATTTCTCAATGTCAGCGATGTAAAGATATCTGTATTCAGAGTAAAGGTCATAAAGACTAATCTCAGTTTTTACCATATCGGAGTTTATTCGTGTTTGCATAATGAAGGAGACTGCATGATGAATCATGTATCACAGCTATTATCTAATCTAAATATAGAGGAAAGATAACTGATAGTTTTAGCAAAGGTTCTTTGATATTAGTTAACAAGTCCTGGCTTTTAAAGATTCCTCCACAGTACCATTTAAGAAAGATATATTTTAATTTTGAGCCAACAGAAGATAAACAACAGCACCTCCCGCCCCTAAAACCTACAGGTAACAGTTTTCTCCTGATACCTTTTGTATCCTACATGATTGCAATGTAGAGTTTCCTCAGGAAGAAATCTATGTCTCATTCTTGAGAAAAGCAGTTTTGTATTACCTACCTTTCCTTAATTAGTCACACTAAGTTTCAGAAGTATCTTGGGGAAAACTTTGGTATCTTCTATAAGAAATACTTTTGCAATAAATGTGATTTTTTTTAACAAAAAATGCCTTCATTAAAATATGCATTTCAAAGTCTGGCAATTCTTGACCAGCATCCTTATTTGTTTTCACCTGTCTGATCTCTCCCATCGCCTCAAAGCTTATTCCATCCCTCAGTTCTTAAGCCTAACTCTAATTGGCCATGGCTCTTACATTGCTATGAGTCAAGTAATTGCACTTGAAGTGACTCTTAATTTGACATGGTGTAGAGGTTACCTGAATCAGCTCCAGAAGTTTACAGAATTCCAGCTCTATGAACAGGCAGCAGCAATGTGGAGATGTCAGGTTGTGAGAACTTTTGATGACTACATGATGAATCACAGTGCCTGATCATAGTTCAGTCAGCCAAAAAAGCTATGGAGAACATTTATTGCTTGAGAAAACTAGCTCCTTCACTTACTAAAAAATCTTCTGTTGCCTCCTCCTTTTAATGGACAGATTTTTATTTTTTCCTTTCTGCTGCTTTTATTTGTAGCCTTCCTAACCCTGATTGCAGTATGTACACTCTCAGAACAGCCTCACTGAAAATGACTCTTTGCTCCATATTTCCCACTGGTTGATCTCTGAGGAATAATCTTTCTGAATTATTCTATCTCTCCTACTGCAAATAAGGACGTATTTCACTGGAGATGTACAAGCCTGTTTGAGAACAAAAAAATAACTAGTAATCTATAGCATGCACACTATGAGATGGAAGATGTTCACGGTGGGCTCACCAAGTTCAGAAAAACAGAAATGGTCCCTGGCTTTTCACGGATACATGAAGAATATCACCTGCAGCTACTTCGCCCAGGCTGCAGGGGACAGATCACTACGAGCAGATTGCCCTTCACCTGAACTGTACTTCACCATGACACAAGAAAGTGTATCAGGGTGCTTCTGACAAGAGAGTTAGAAATGCATTTAATAGAAGTTCTCAAATCAGACCAGCTGTTGAATGAAAGGGCTGGCTTTGCACTGACTGGCTACATGGATATACACTGCCAACGGGAAGAGGGGACCTCATGCTATTTCTCCTAAAGAAAAGCAGACTGCTGCATTTCTACCCCTCATAACAGGGCCATCAGTCTCTAATGCGTAAAAGAAATATGCAGCCATGATTTTTGGCACTATAATTATGATGTGCAGAGATACTTCAGCATCAGCATGGGACAGGGTGATTCCTGGAGGTTCAGTATGTCTACTCCTTTGGGTAAGAACGAAGTCCAACATGATTCCAGTTGATTTGGTTAGTGCTAGTCAGGGTGCAAAAGGAAACAATATAAGAGTCAGTGGAAAGGATATGGAACCTGGATCTGGTGAATCTACATGTTTTAAAAGATAACTGCGTGAAATAGAGGCAGAGCGCAAGAGAACTGCCCATATGACAGCTACATTGGATGACATGCATGTGTCAGCCTGCAAGGTCAAACGAGTAAAGCTACATGAGAATGCCACACCAAGTTTTCATTTTTGTTGGTGTTGCTTCCTTCCCCCAAAAAACATGATACAGATTAATTAAATCAGCTGGATAATCTTTTTAGCCAACTACATTCTAGATATTTATCCATATTATGCCTTTCACCTAAGACATCCTCGCTTACCAATGATTATATAGCATGGTGAGATCACTGCTGAGATAAACAGCCAGTCCCAGTTTCCCTAGAAATACATTTCCTTCAAGGCTAAAAAACTCATATTAAGATAGTTATCATAAGTATTCCATTTCCATGAGATAGAGAGTTGTGGGTTTGTGTTTTTTTGGTTTGTTTTTGTTTTGTTTTAATAGAATGTTAGGGGTTGGAAGGGACCTCTGGAGATCATCAAGTCCAACCCCCCCTGCCGAGCAGGACCACAGAATCTAGGGCAGGTTACACAGGAACACATCCAGATGGGTCTTGAAAGTCTCCAGAGAAGGAGACTCCACAACCTCTCTGGGGAGCCTGTTCCAGTGCTCTGTAAAACCCTCACAGGAAAGAAGTTCCTCCTCATGTTGAGGTGGAACTTCCTGTGCTCTAGCTTGTATCCATTGCCCCTTGTCCTATCACAGAGCACAAGTGAAAAGAGGTTGCCCCTTTCTTCATGACACCCAGCCCTCATATATTTACACACATTAATTAGATCCCCTCTCAGTCTTCCCTTCTCCAGACTAAAAAGCCCCAGGTCTCTCAACCTCTCCTCATAAGGCAGGTGTTCCAGCCCCCTCATCGTCCTCGTAGCCCTCCATTGGACTCTCTCAAGTAGATCTCTGTCCCTCTTGAACTGCAGAGCCCAGAACTGATGCTCATGACATAGCAGCTCAGGGTGGATATCCTGGGGCTAATCATCACCTTCTACAAATATTCAAACCAGTACACCAACCAAGTTCCCTCTATACTGCCAGTAATTTCACATGTGTAGTTGAATTACATTTTTCATGCTGTAGTAAGAAGTTATTAGTATGTGCAAAAAGCGAGTGCGTTTTCATTTTAGGGATAAATCTAGAAAATGTAACACACTGCAAAAGGAGGTATGCTGTTATCTCATTCTCAAGGTACAGAGCAAATTTTTGTAGTTTTTTTTAAGAAACATTTCTGTATCAGATTCTGTAATATGCCAATTTTATTCTTGGAGGGAGAGGAGGAGAGATGGTTTTGTGTCAGAATTATCTTTTACTGAGAGACCATTTACCCTGTTTTCATTATCTTACACAATACTCCAGAAGTAAAATAATCATACACTGCTAAATACTGGTAATTTTCTTCCCAACATAAACAGGATTTTCTGAACTTGTATAAACTTACTCTGCTGACAGTTCTCTTGTGGACCAAATGTATTACAGGGCCTTTATGACACTACAATATTTTCTGTCTTTGCTAAGTGGCAGTCAGGGGTACTTCTGGACGTGTCTAACAGTAGTAACTGAATCTTCGTATATGTTCGGGGCTCTTAGCATTTCTCACAGCCCAAAGCATACAGCATTACTTCCAGATTGTTCAGAAGTGCTGCTAATGCCAATGGCAGGTGTTTCTGAGTAAGGAGGTACTGACAGCGGTACTCACACGCTGAACCGACCCACTCATTGTTTGCATTTCTGCCATCATTTTTGATATTAAAACAGACCTTCACAGGAAAGACAGCTGGTCATTATGTGGTAGGTGGTCTCCACATATTTTCTAGTTTTGAATACAAAAAACAATAGAACAAAAAACCTCCAATAAAACAAACAAAAACTACCCTGCATTTTGGACAGACACTACTTTTTAAACCTCATGCACCATTTCTGTGGCAACTGTATGAATTTCACTGATGAGTAATACTGAGGTGTGAGCTGCTGCTTAAACTGCGTACCTGGATGAGACATGGAAATTATTCTTTGTCTTACAGCACGTCAGTAAATAAACCCAGGTGGTAAATACGAATTATTTGAGTGTTTCACTTTAGTTGGAGGTCCACTGACACATCTCAATGCATTCCAGCACGCATCTTACCTTGAGGACAAGAAGGAGAGAGTGGGAAAGAGATATTAAACAAAACTCACACATGCTTTAAGTCTGGCTTATCATCCAGTTCATGAATGATCAATACTTTCAGATACATGTATCTAAGATAGGGAAGTAAATCCTAGAGAGGCAAGATTTTCTAGCACCATTTTGTTACTAGCGAAGATCACAGAAGTCCTTCCTATAATTAAATTCAATACACATACTCAACATAAATGAGTTGAGATAATCACATCTACAGCTGAGGTCTCACCATCAGCCCTGTTTGTTTATAATAATCAGCGATTGGTCTGTGCTTAAAGGGCAATGGAGAAAGGACAATGGCCTTGTGCCCTACTTCAAAAAGAACAGTCCAAGGAGATCTGAAATACAAATGCAGTGGGTATCAGAATATTAAGTATAATACTGTTAGGAAGGTATGATATCAAGTCATACATTTTTAAAAGCTGTTCTTTAATTATTACTGTAGGTTCAAAGCAATAGGTTTCAAGGACGAAGCAATGACTCATAAAGCTGTGAAAGCCTGTAAATGGATCAGGGTACATATACTATTTGTTTCTCAAACTTTGTGAATAATCAATTACAGGAAATTAAATTTCAAAAGTGGACTAAGAAGTGTGTTTGAGTGACAGAAATTTCTAGAAGTTCAGACTGAAACTAAAGCTGAAGCAATTTAACAATCTTATTAGTTCATCTGGAGAAAATAAAACTAGTTTGTTCTGGAAAAATGATGACCATTTTGCTTTTCGGGTACAAATATATACTTAAAAAAAAAAAACAACCAAAAAACTCTGAAAGAAAATCTAAGCCTATTTTCTGCCCCATGGAAAGATAAACTTCATTGAAACTGTTTTCGAGGTAAGTATGGTTAATATATTCCCAGAAGGGATGAAATCCTCTAAAGTTCAAGACAATTTCTCCAGGGAAACTCACCTTGAATAATTTCTTTGTAATTTCCTACTTACCTTTCTACATCATCACTCTGAATTAATCTTTCCAGTTAGCTAGTGGACTACTGAAGAATACCCTTGGCTATGATTCTCTAAGATACTTTTAACAGTTTATTCCAGAGTATAGTTGTAGCTTATTCATGAGAATATCCTGTTATTAGATGGTATTACGTGCTTTATAAAAAAAAAAAAAAAAGATGTGTACACTATCTAATACCTCACACATCAGTACAATACCTTATATAACAAAAAGGAAGTTGCCTTTTTTACATGATTTTATTCTGTACTGCCAATCTTCTTACTACTTGTCTGTGCTTATAAACACATTTTTAAAAATCTCTTGCTTGGAAGAGACCTTTAACTTCAAGTCCATGATCTTAAAGATCTCTCCCAAACAAAATGATTTTATGATTCTAAACAGTTTTCATTATTTGTTCCAATCTAACTTAAAAGCCCAGCCTCTCATTTTCTCCTTTCTTAAACTAGGCAATACACTTGCCATTTTGCACTTGTTTGGGCCTTTATCTGCTCCTGTTTCAAAGATAACTACTGATGACTTGAGCAGCTTCAATCAAATCTCTCAAGTAATCTGGATGTCTTTCTTCCGGATCAGCTGATGTGTAAGCATCTGATTTAGAAGGAAGTCTCTGTTCTGATCTTTCCCTATATTATCAAAGTTCTTTTTCCTTTGCCACTGATGTGAGTTGCTGTAAAATTATCACAGCAGAGCTTTTTAGTTAAGGCTGATGCAAAAAAAAGATATTAACATTCTGACCTTCTAAAAACATCAGCTACGACTTATTTTCCTTCTCATCTGAGAAGCAGACCAGCTCTTTCCTTCATTTTTCTCTTACTACTAAGAAAAGAATCCTACCACTTAGAGAATCCTTCCTTTTATTCTCTCTGCCTTGCTAGCTGTACCAGGTCTCTTGATGTTTCACTTATTTTTCAGTGCAATCTTATATTTACACTTTTTGTACTTTGACTCTTTTTTTAAACAGACTTATTTTTCATGATCGTGTCATTCAGGAATTCATTATTTAGCCAACTTGGTGCTTCACTAATCTCACCATGACTTCTTTGTTTTAGGATAGCTCTTGCTTTTAGTCTTAATATTTTCTCCTAAGTAACTGTCAACCCCTCCAGAATCCCTTTCCCCCTTAGACATCAGATTTTACCTAGTGATTTTCTGAGCTTACTGCAACTTCAGTTACACTTTATTTATTCATTATTATTCTTCTTCTTTTCCAAAAATCACACACAGGACAACTTTATGCTCATTCAGGTCCAGTCCACAGTCTACTAATTCCTTTGATCACCCAGTCCATTACATCATTAAATAAAGTCCACACAAATATTGCATCACACATTATTGTGCGATGTGTTTGGCTACGCATAGCAGGATCATGTGTCTCATCAACAAGAATAGTCCCAGAGGGTCTCATTTATGAGAATTACGATAGTGAGTGTGCTTACCCATGAAAACACCCAAAAGCAAAGTCCTGAAGATTGATGAAACTGGGATGAACTTACCAAATCAAAAGCATTAGCTCTTCTAGTTTCATATTTCTCATGGAAGGTTGTAAAGGACAGAATCTGCCATGAACTGTTACCAGAGAGACACATGTACCTTGACAGAATGGACACATTTCAGTATGTAATTGTTTGCTATTCCTGTTTATTGTATCCGATTTTCTAAATCATAGGCATTCATTTTTTTCATTACCAGCACAACATTGTTGATTCAGTCAGGAAGAGCACAAGAGAACAGCAATTAAAATCATTGATTTTCCTGAACCCTCCCTGAACTGGTATTTTCCAGCTAGAACAAGCAAACAACATGCAAATCAATTAAAATACGCAAACACTACGGTCCATGATTATGGTAAATGATTATTTAAGATTATCACTTTATGAAGTTAGTAAAATAATATTTAACTGATCTTTCTATAATATTAAATTGTGCTCTTGTAAATTGACAGAACTAATAATCAAGGCATTTCCATTAAAGGATGCAAATGTAACACAAAAGCTATATAATACCTTCTTGGTTGCATTGCAATTTTAGTATTATGCACGCCACTTGGCGTTGTAAGTTCTAATAGGAAAGTCTTGGCTGCAGTGCTGTGTTTCCTTCTGTGTTAGCAAACACCAATGTTAGAGCTCAATTAGTAATGACACTAATATAATCTCATCTGCTCTTACTAGCATGCCCCTCTCAGCACACTAAATGACACTGCGAGAAAGACACACTGTACATATTGATGAAGTTCAGGGGGTGGAATTTCTTTGCAGAGAAGAAATTAGGGAGGAGTATTAACTGTATTTTTTTGTCGCATCAGGAATATGGTAATGATGGTGGAGATAAAGTATGGAATCAAGCAAACTCCGATGGATTTTATGTGATTGATATATACTATTCACAACATCATCGGTTTTTTTTCCTTCCACTGTATGCATTTTTCTCCCCTCTTTTTAGAGCATTTAAGCATAGTTTGGATCAGGCCAATAATTAATAAGAAAATAATCCTCAGAAGAAAAGCATTGCTGTTTTAATCAACTCTTTTTTAGGAAACTCAATCAGTAAAACGTACATCCCAAATGCTAGGTAATTACAGCGCTTCTCTAAGATTAGACTAATAAGTACGTATAGTGTACTAAACAACTAATAACCCAGTATAGGAGTGTAATAACTTCTGCATTACCTATAGTCAGCTGCCTCTCAGAAAAGGAAGAAACCTCCTGATACCAACATTATACTCTGCTTGGAAAAGAATAAAAAATGCTTCTGCTGACTCACCAGAACCTCCCTCCCACCTTCTTCTTAAGAAAAACTAGAACCATCCACGATAGTATCCAGAGTGATACTGAAAGGGTTAGTGGGACATCTGAAAAAGGTAGATGCTAGAAAGTTTGCAATATTATTGAGAATTAGCAATCTGGATTCTTTGGACTAAAAATGTTAATAGTGTTGCAACTAGAATAATAATAACTATTAGAGAGTTAACTCTTAAATTAGAGTATGAATGAATTCTTATATCTGTGCCTATTTAGCCTACCCAAACGGCATGGTGTAGTTAAAGTGATACCCGGCCTTTCACTGCCGCTGCACCTTAGATACAACACTTCACTAGAATTCAGGTTACTCTGCAGGGTTCCAGTAAGAGCACTGGGTCAGCTGCAGAGGAAGGGGATTCAAGAAGCCATGCCAGAACTTGAGACCTGGGGTCACAGACTCGTTGTGCAGGACCAGGGCTTGCGCTGTGGAACTTGAATGTGAATTTTTACATTTCCAACTGTGCTGCTGTTGGAAAGACAGCACATACTGTTGCGCTCAGAACAAAGTTCCACTGATAGTGAGGTCAGGAATGCAGAGGGCAAAAGTTCTAGAAATTGGGGATTAAGACTCAAATAGTCCAAAGGGCAGGAGTATAAAACTCTGCAGAAGGAGCAAAAGTAGGAGAGGCTCTTTTACTGATTCTGAGAGCTGATGCTACATAAATGCATTATAGTTACAAGTTAACAGGGACATTACCAACTTGCTTTTTTTTTTTTTTTTTTCCCCAGAATCTGGAAAGTATGTAACAAGAGAGTTAACAACGGGATTGTGTTATGTGTAAAGTGTATAGGTTTAGCTCCAAGAACTGGATCATCTCCTTCCCTTTAAAAAGGATTTCCTATATGATGCTCTCCAAGTCGGACATCAAACTTTCCGAGCTGCGCTCTGTCTCTGTTTCTAATATAAAAATTACATTAGACAGAACTAGGTATTGAATAAGATAAAGCGAAACGGGATTAAAATGCAAAGGCTATCAAAATGTCAAGTGCTCTGAAAGAGAACAGGTTCCAGACAGCTCAAGAGAGGAGACAAAATTTATGCATGGAAGTTTAATTACTACTTCTCTGAACTTTTAAAGACTTTGTTTTTCAAAGCTGATATTCCCTAACAAAAGCTATTTCAGATGTGTGCACATAAATATATATCTTTAAAAATAATATTTAGAATAGTTACTCTTTGTGGTTAAAGTTCATAAAAGCAGGCAGCATAAAAGAAAAAGTGGATCCAAAGAAAGCATGAAACAAGGTAATAATGTTGATTGGTAAAAGGGGAAAAGAGGATAGGCCAGATCCTCAAGTATATAAATGGCCACTTAATCTGGCTTCCACCAAACTAGGCCAATTAACACAGCAGAGAATCTGTACTACAGATTAGAGAGAAAATGCATCAGGCAGCACAGTTTTTCTTACTCTACTGCAACAGTTACTGGTAAATAGCTAATTACCTGGTTTAAAAATCTCTCCTGTAACGGGTACTGAAATTGCCTTTAGCTGGAGAAGCAAAAGCGACTAATAATTACTACAAAGCAACCAGGTCCAATATCTGGAACCTAAATTAAAAGGAAATGACCACCTGACACCAGCATGAATATCCTGGTTTCATCATTAAGCACTACTACGCTACTAAGGAAAAGAGAGTTCAGAGGCATTTGAAGAAACAGAAGGAAATTTTGCTCTATTTTGTTGCATTAAACAATGGAATCTTCAGCAAACTCATTCTAAAAAAAAGTAACTGGCTTCTGGCTCAGCCTCATTTTCTAGACTGGTTAAAAAAGTGATACATAAATTGGAAAGTCATCCATGTTCCTCACATGAATTCCCTAGTTTCCATTTCCCAGCATGTGATTCATGTATCACCACCTTACCTTGAGTGCAATTTTGTAAAGAATTAGTGCTCTAAAGTGGTAAAAGTTCTACTTTGTTCCTTTGACATCAGTATAAATTAACAAAGAAACCAGAGAAGTAATAAAAAGGAGAGGAGAGGGTCTGGGGAGGATAGCCATGTTTCCTCTCTGGAGCTGGCTGAGCATACGCATGGAAGATGGAGAATGATTGCCTTTGCATCTCTTGTTTTGTTTTCTTTCTCTCTTCTTCCATTTCTCCTTCACTTATTAAACTATTTTTGTCATGCTGTTACTCTTCCTTTCCTCTTCCCCCATCCCACCGGGAGGAGGGGGAAGCGAGCAGCAGGGTGTCACTTAGCTGCTGCTGGGGTTAACCCACAACACCCTGCAGCCCTGTCCAGTGTTGCAACTGTGAGATCACTATGCTTGAAGTGAGAATTAAGAACTTCCATCTCAAGTTACATATCCTGGTCTCTGTTTTATTTCTGAAATGGATTCTATTAATAATTGTCTTAAAATCATGACTAAAAAAAAATAATTGTATTTTAAAAGTACCATGTTCCTGTGCATCCTGCTCTAGGCAAGCCTGCTTTAGCAGGGGGGTTGGCCTAGATGATCTCCAGAGGTCTCTTCTAAACCCCTACCATTCTGTGATTCCATTCCACAGTGAGGTGGAAAGGAACCAGAAAAGCAGTACGCATAAGAACAAACTCATAATCAAAGGTTTATAGACAACAAAAATCTATGTTTGAGGAAGGAAAATTTAGGTACCAGAAAATCATGATGATTAAGACCTGTAAATACAAGTTGAGTTACATAATACTGCAGTGGACTGATGGATGATAGACCCAAACTCTTCTGGGTCATGTCAGAAACTCAGAAAACCAGAACCTCAGGCTTGGGAGGTTCCAGTTAAGTATTTGAAAAAAACCTCAACCAAATAAAAACAAAAAATCCCTACCAAAACAAATGCAAACCATAAATTCACTAGGAGAATAGCGCAGCCTTGGGCTAGGTTGTCCTTGCAGGTAGTGGAATCTCCATTAACAGAGGTTTCCAAACCTTTGCTAGACAAATCTATTGACCTTACCTAGCAATAGACTGATGATAATTCTTCAAGTGGAAAGTTGGCCTTGATGACCTGTGGGGCTCCAATCCAGGTAACTCTTCTATGATTCTATGACAAAGTTATTCCTTTTTTCACAAGAACTGAGAACTTCTTTTCTCACAAGAACTTCTGTATCACTGACAGAAGCCAACAGAACTTCAATAATTTCAAGTAGGTCCAACTGAAGTGATGCACTCAAGAAGACTTACTCTGAAGCAGATTTAATTAGAAAAGGACAAGTACAAAGCATCTTATACCTCACAGCCAAATACAAGAACTTATTAGAAAAGTATTGGGGTGAGAGAAGGGAGCACACACAGGGATCTGAGAATTTGACCCCAACAGTCTTCTTATATAGCAAGACTATAACATTGAGATTGTTCTCGGCTGAAGAACTAATCTCACACCTCTAGCCCTAGACTTTGCTAAATCCAAATGTTTTATGGAAAAAAAATAAAAATGACCTTTGTGGTTTCAGACTAGAAAGTGCCCTCTGGCTTGACATAGCCTACTTTCTGAAATGCTTTAGAACAGATCAATTCTGTTCCATTGCTGTTGGTAAGTTATGTAATCACAACAGAAGTTTTCAAAGATAACATAGCTGAACTAGAGCTACATTTTGAGGATACTGTAGGCAACTTCAGAGGGACTTCTCTGTCAATTATATTGAGTTGCCAGTGGGTAACATCTCAAAGTGAAATAGGCACAGATCTGAATAGGGGAATGTTATCCCCAGGTGATGTTGTCCTGTTAATGCATTTACCATGTTTAACTACAGGTGAGAGGCCTTGTTTCCAATGAAATAACTTGGGGGATCATATCCCAAGGAAACATCTGCTCACAATTTGAAAGTCACATATAAACCTTCCCTGCTCCACAGTTTTTGCTGAACTGGGAATTTTATCCATGAGACTTTAAACGTCTTTTAATGGGCTCTTTTAAGGAAAGCCTGTTGTGTTAGCTCTTTTTTCTTTTTGTATATTGTATTATGTTACCTACTGCAACATGAGCTGGTTGTTTGAAATCCTTTACTTGCTTGAATTCTTTACTTTCCTAAATTCTGTTAATGCCCTCATGGCCGTTTTTAAATTCTAAGTTTTGTTATAATACTTGCACTTTAATGGAATGAGAAAGACTGGTGTTTATATGTGTTACAGTCACATTTGTGCTTCTTTGGAGGATTGTTTCTACAGAACACTTGATAAACAGTTGCTGTTTCAGTTCTCTGTGATCTTTGGTGAAATTAATCATTTGAAATATTTGCACCTCACCAACCTTAGACACCTAAACTATCCTTTTCGTTCTTCACCCACTAGAAACACAGCTGGAATTTTCTCACACTTTGTCTATTCCTGGTAACATGGCTCCTGGAATACATTAGAGCACCTGAAAAGAACCTGCTCAGAACACAGCCAACTGCTTGGGTCTGCAGAAACGTGAGAATGTACTTCATGACTTTTCAACTACAAACTTTCCTATTCTGAGAAGGGATTCATCACTTGCTGTGACAGTATCATGCAGTGGCATACTAACTGTTCAATACCAAATAGCAAACATCCCCCCCCCAAACCCTTAAACTGAACAATCATTTGTACTCAAATGGCTCAAACTCCTAGTCTTTAGAAATTTTCATAACTTATCTTGATATAGTATAAATGCTCTTCACCAAGAACTTTCATGAACACAAATACAATCAATGGCAAAATCACTCATGGAAATCTCTGCAAACTGTACTTGGTATTAAATCTCTATCAGGCTAAAAATCCAAACTGCTTTTGCTGACTTAGATTAGTTTGTTTAAATTATCTTCTTCTATGACTTCAGGTATAGCCAATATGAATGAGCTTTTCGAACAGTAACATTAGGTATACACAATCTCTTATCTCGCCTAATTTGAAATGAAGGAACAAATTAACCTTCTGGTTTCTTCTGGAAGACAGTAAGATGAGTTCAACTGGAAGGGAAGAGTAGCACTTGACAAGGTTTTGTGCAAGGCAATTGTTGCATCTCTGTTCTTTTTATTTGCTACCATTTTGAGAACAACTGTTTGCTTTTTCAGGTACTCATTGTGTAATAGAGTATTCTCTTCCCCTATCTTAACCTCATCTGTTCAGATGTTATAAGATACGTAATTCAAGTCTTGAAATCAATCTCATGGAAAATACCTCATTTTAAAAATACCATGTATTTTGTCCCTGCATTACAGTTTTTATCCAGTTATAGCAGGCTTCCCTGAATAATTATGGCTACAGTACTATTTGTATCATTTGACAACTTCACCAGGCAGACCTGTTGTTATTTACTGTTGTAATAACTGGTATAACAGCATGCTACTTTGCAAGACAGTGGCATACACAAACAAGGTTAGTTTAGGAACATTGGAGTATTCTAGGTGGTTGATGCCTCAAGTCTGTCAGTGTTAAAGAGGCATTTGGACAATGTTCTTAACACCACGCTTTAACTTGGTCAGCCAGGCATGATCAGTCAGTTGGACTAAACAATCCTTGTAGGTCCCTTCCAACTGAAATAGTCTATTCTATTTGCAATCATGCCTAATGGATACTGGCACCAACTATGAAGAGAGGATTTAGGAATAACAAAAATCTAAATCTCTAAGCCATTTGTGAATTATAAATAAAGTTTAATGTACTATAATAAATTGTCATTCCAAATCCCACTGACCATGCAGATAAGCAAATCCATGTTAGCTCTGAAGTCTAATATAACCCTCAGTGAAGTAAGTCACTTCAGTTAGTGATTGCTGGAACAGATGTGCAGAGCATTCTTGCTAAATGCACAGACAAAAAAATTATACATATATATACAGAATTAAGAATTTTAATGTTTTATTTCAGCTGTAATGTTTTATTTCAAAAAATCAGTTAACCTCTTGTATTAAGTGCTATTCTCCAACTTCCCCACCCCTTCACTGCATCAGTTACAATGCATGGGTTTGGTACCCCTGTATATTAAACCCTTATAAAAGGACAACATAAGCGTCTCATTTCATACAAATTTTTGAATAAATGGGTGATTTAGAAAATAGTTTAATTCACAGAATTATAGTTTGGAAGAGACTTTAAATATTATCTATTTTTAAGCCCCCGGCCATGGGCAAGGACACGTTCCACTAGACCAGGTTGCTTGAAGCCCTATCCAGCCTGGCCTTGAGCACTTCCAGGGATGGGGTTCCACAACCTTTCTGGACAACCTGTTCAGTGCTTCACCACCCTCACAGTGAAGAGCCTCTTCCTTACATCTCATCTAAAGCACAGAACCACAGAACGCCAGGGACTGGAAGGGACCTCGAAAGATCATCTAGTCCAATCCCCCTGCCGGAGCAGGATCTCCTAGATCAGGTCACACAGGAACATGTCCAGGTGGGTTTTGAATATCTCCAAAGAAGACTCCACAACCTCTCTGGGCAGCTTGTTCCAGTGTCCTGTAACTCTCATCGTGAAGAAGTTTTTTCTCATATTTACGTGGAACCTCCTATGTTGCAGCTTGCACCTACCCTCTTTCAGTTTAAAGCCATCACCCCTTGTTGTATCACTAGATGCCCTTGTAAACTGGTTAAACAGGAATTAATAGATTTAATTTAATAGTACAGTAAACATTTAGGTGCCTACGCAAAGCTAATCAGATCTACTGCAAACGGTCCTATTTTGTACACAGTCCAGCTCCAAAGCCAAAAGAGTTCATGAAATCACTTGAGTCCACATGGCTAAACATTTAATCAGGTAGTTTACAAACATTTAATTTGAATAGTCTTAACATACAGTTATTTGACACTTAGGTTTAGCTCTCAAACCCAGTATCTTCAGGACTCCTACAACAATTTCAGCCAATTCCTGCTGGTTATAATGTGTGAATGTATGCAGAGCTACATGAATTAATCCTTTGCACTATTTTTTCGGTAACTGGTTTTAACCTAATAGTGAGCTCCACTATTCCATTCTGTGTCTGTATATAACAAGCATCTGGAAACACGTATATAACAAGCATGTGGAAGTAAAATCGAAAGCCTGTTAGGCCTTCCTGGTTTTATTCCCCATGTTGGTTTATGTTTTCCTTTAAAACTGACACTAAATCACTTACCAATAATTCCCTGTTTCTCACTGTCACTCTGTCAAATATGTTCAATAATATACAAGTAAGTGAAGAATTGTAGGAGACTTGACCCAGAATTCAAAAGTCAAGCTATGTTTTTTCTAGTGGTTTGATTAACACACCCAACATTAATGAATGCCCTCATTTTCAGAAGTACTTATTTAATTCTCCATAAAGTGAAAAAGAGCTGTGGGTATTTACCGCCCGAGAAAGCTAGGCTAAACTATTTTGTAATTGCACTTAGGGAACAATTTTGTTGTTGATGCATGAAGTGGAATAAAATCCTATTTTCTCATTAAACCAGCTGCATCACCTCCAGAAATTAATGATTGTTAAGAAAAAGTCAAACTTAAATTTAAAAAATCCACAATGGCTAGTGGAATATATCACTTCTAAAATGAAGCGGCACTTCAAAGACTATGGACAGATAGAAAAGGTAAAGACTTTGTAAGTTATAAAATAGAGGATAACCTGACCTCTGTAGGAAAGTTGGATTTCACTTTAGCCTAATTATATTGCAAATCATCTCCTCTCTATTCAGGGTAATTTACTTTAAAAACATGAAAATAGGATGTTTCATCTGAGTGCGTGTTGAAACTACATAAACAAAATTTACATCAAGAGGTATCTAGAAGGGCCCAGAAGCAGGGCGTTTAGCTCTTCTATATTCATGATGCTGTTAGGTGACTCACAACAAACTGATCCTACATCATTTAAGCTAACCTGGACAACTTTGCATAAGGGCCACCTGTTACCTGCCTAATCATCACTTCATTCACAGTCTCTTATTGCATCTAAGCTGCTTTTTAAACTTATGCTATTATTAATTCTATACATAAAAATGAGTTCTGGCAATTTCCTGATTTTCCTCTCACCTGCTAAGTAATAATCAGGTTGCATAAGGTTTCTTATTAAACAGAATTCTTTTAGATGTTCAGACTTTAGCACTGATTTTAGCACAGGGAGCAGATGTTAATAGATTCTCATCAGCTTCTTCAGCTTGTTTTCTGCAGCATACTTCTATTTCAGTATTACATATTCTGCTTCTTTTCCGTTCATTCTTTATTTGAAAATTTTAATAGTATTTTATTGTCTCTTTGGGAAAATGCTATAGAATTTACTGGGGCTAAACCCAGTAGAGTTCTGTATAGCTTTAATTAGTAAATATAAAAGACACTTTACTGACAGAAATTTTAGAAACACTAAAATTAAAAAGACATCTAGATTTCACTTTGAATTGCTGGTATTTAAAAAACCCAACCAACCAAAACAATACAAAACCAACTTCGTAAGATACATAAATTCTACATTCTACTCTACACATGCACAACTAGGCAACTTTCTGAAGGGCAAAGGAATGCTCACGAACCCAGCTGCTGAAAGTATTTGGGAATGAAGACAAGAATAATTGCACCAGAAAAGAAAAATAAAAAACCAAACAGGAAACCTGAAAGGCTTGTGGCTTGGCTTCTCTCAAGTTTGTCATCAAAACAAGTTACTAGCTCATGCTCTGTGTTGTTTTTATTATGGTTATACAGCTTCAAGTTTAGAGATGACTTGTGTCCAACTGATGTAGGCAAAAGCAAGATGTCACTGGCCTACTAGTATCGTGTGGGTTTACAATGGACCTTGATTACTTTTCTGCACAGTGCTCAGCTTCAGAACACAGTGCTAGAATACCTGTGGAATCCATTCCCCTTAATATTTGCATCTGCCAGATGAGGCGCTGTAAAAGAAGCAACTAGCTCAAGGCTTTGTGTTCAGATAGGTACCAGTCCTGAAACTGGGACAATTCTGGATCAGTGCAGGGCCAAAACAGTAGAATCTTTTCATGAGCAAGAGCTTATTAGTGATTTACAGTCATTTTACTTAAGGATGTGATATTGAACCTCGTAATTCACTAAAGAACTTCTCAGGTTTATTGCATTTTCTAAGAAGTGGTAGTTTGCTTTGATTGTTTTCTCAGATCTTAATGGAATATTGCTTTTGAACAGGCAGCATCGTAGTTAAATGCTTCTGAAAATCTTACACAGTTGAAATGCTAAAATATTTTTTAATCTTTGCTCTTCTTCAGACTGTAAGATCATCATTAAAGGAGGAGTTCAGGTATCTATCTGTAACTTAACTATTACAGTGCTGAACTAATTTTAAACAGTAACTTCCAGTACCTGGCACCCAAAGTACCATCAGTCCCTTCTGTTTCATACCCAGATCTGTATTCAACCTCTAACTTGGGCCAAGGGCCCCAGAATGGGACATGTCTGCCAAGAGGCTGAAACAGATTTGAATGGAGAAAAACCAGAAAAAATGCTGCTAATTTCGTGCCTGAACTCTTCACTTCTGAGGCTTTCATTTAAAAGCGCAGTGAGATAGGAATCGACTACAAATGCACAGCTAAAAATCCTGAGTTTGACGTGTATGTACATTTTTATTTAAGGAATGGAGCAAGACTGCATTTTTTCTTTTCTGGCACAGCTGTCAAGATCAAGGAAGAAGTAGCAATAATACTGATTTTGTATCTGTACTGTATCATATGGTTTTCAATACAAACCTCCCCACCTGCCACGGTTACAGCAATTGCAAATAGAATAAAACTCTCAAACCCATTTGACGGGAGACTGTTGTAACTACCCTGTTACACAGATATGGTAAGTTGACCCCAGACAGCAGCCAAGTACCCAAGTACCCACACAGTTCCTCACCCTCACCCCAGCATGACAGGGGAGAGGACAGGAAGAACAAAAGCAAGGAGATCAAGTGTCAAGATAAATGCAGCTTAATAGCTAAGGGAAAGCAAAAAATGAACCAAGATATACAAAGGCAATCACTCATCACCTCTCATAGTCTAGCCAGTCTTCAAGCAAAGGCTACCTTGGAAGCCTAAAACCCCACCTTCTTTTTCCTCTATCCCAGTTTTATTGCCGAGCACACTATTAACATGCTACGGAATATTCCTTCGGCCACTTTGAGTCAGCTGTCCTGGCAGTGTCCCCTCCCACCCGCAGTCTTCTCACCGGGGGAAGCCAGAGTGGGAAAAAGAGGAAGACTTGACGCTATGCAACGCTGTTCAGAACATCAGTTACCAACGCTGTTTATTTTCCCTGTTTCCTTGTGAAGTGGCTCACTAAATATGGTCTTATGAAGTGGGTACTATACTTAGCTCTTAAAAGAAACACTGATAGGAAATCTAGTGTGAATCCCTGCCCCAAAACTAGGTGATGGAAGAGGGTGTGCAAGGGGACTGTGCATTTGAAGAGTACTGGTTTAACCATCTGCACTTGTGTTTGCCAAGTCCAGTAGGTTAAATCTGAGTAACCATCATGTCTGTCCAGTTGGTAACACAGAAGGGCACTACTTTGAGAATCCTATTTGCCACTACATGTGGAGTTGGTTACTGACAGAGAGACCAGGATGGCTGTACAATGAACAGGAGCAAGAACAAAAGCACTTAAAGGATGTCACGACGGGTAACAATATGTCTAAAGAAAGTGAATAGCTCCTGTAGATTAAAAGGTTACTAGTGGTCAGGATATAATGGAGGGTCTAATATTTGTCCAGAAGCGTCAAATGTTCCATGTCTGAAAACATTTATCAATTTAGCTTGTAGAGGCTGGAATCTCACTGAGTGTTAACAGAAGACATCTATTTCAATCCCAAGCATGCTAAACCCACTGAAATTGCCAAGGTTTATACAAGCTATGTAAATATTGTACAAGAAATTGGAATAATTCACAGAATCACAGAATAATTCTACCAAATGTTTACAGCTATCTGTGAGCTCTGCAGAGTACAAGTAGAGATCCACCTCAGATGAATATGAAGGACATTCTCCATCCTGTTCAGTACATCTCAGTACAAACTGGGCCCACCCCCTGCTATGCCAGTACTGTCTTTGTCTTTAATCCCAGGCCATATCCCAGGAACTTGATTTTATCCACACTCTCTATAGGAATTGAAAACAGCAGTAAATTGTTCTGAATTTTGCACATCCCATTTACAGGGGAACTGCATAACTGACAGCAAATTAGAGACTGTGAATGAGGTGGTACCTACACTATGCAAACAACTAAGGAGTAGGACCCTGAAAGGAGAATATTAGCATTACAGATGCATTTATGTACATTCAGAAAAGAAACAGAATATATGTCTAGTATAAGTAACGTACTTTTGTCTTCAGCATTGCTCTAAAGAGGTCACACATCTACAATCAATTCAACTAGCTTGCTAATACTGCAAGAACAATGGAAGTACTATAAGGCAACTCACTTTCTGTTAAAAACTTGTGGTGGAAGAGGCAGCTGTACTCCCAACATTATAGAATGTCAGTGTTCAAACAATGGAAACTTAATGATATACACTCCAGTTTTAATTATTAATCTTTCTGTTTTGAAATGTTTAATCTTAAAAGTGTAATTAGTTGATAGATACCTCTTTTATCTCACTTTCCTATCAAAGTATAATAATTCAACCTACAATTAGTGAACAAATCTATTAAAAAATGGAATGTACTTTGCACAGTCAAATGAGAGTCCTTCAGGAATATTATGAAGGCATATAGCTACAGGGTAAGCACAGATACATCACACAAGGAAGGAAGAGGCTAACCCAGTTCTTAGATTCCTGAAAATCTTTCATTCTAATGCAAGTCGAACAACAGTGTCCAACTTTGTGTCCAATACATTCAGTAGAATAGCACATTCTATTACTGTTTCTTTATAATATTGTCAATATAGAGCTCAGCAACTGAAAGATAAGAATTGGTAAGAACTGCTATAGAATTTCCATATCATGACTTTGTTGGTGCTAAGATTGTTTTTATAGATGAGCTTAAATAAACTATTGAGGAAGTAATTAACAGAAAATTTCCATGTCTAAGTTGTTTTGCAAATGTCAAGAGATATTTTATATACATGAAACTCCTTTAAATCCAAGTAAAATACCAAAAAATGGGGAAAAGGATGCACCAAAGGAAACCAAATGTACTATTTTCCCTAGGCTAAGGAAACAGAATGCTAGACGTCTTATGGACTCAACATCCTTCAGATAACTTTTCAAATGCAATATTTAGATTTTAATTTGCTATGATACTAGTTATGAATAAAAGATTTCTTGAGATATACAATAGTTTGGGCTTTTTTTTTAAACTATTATTCTGTATGAAAGCCTTGTATTATTTTTTTTTTCCAGCCCAGCCATTTCCAAGTTGTCAAAGGATGCTTAGTCTCTGGGGTTACTTTGTCACAGAAGGTAAGATCAAACCAATGAAAAAAATACAATGAGTTTGAACCAGAGGCCAGCTCAGCCATGCAGCAATAAAAACAGCAGCAGTCTTTCCGAAGTATCTGACAGGCTTCATTTGTCTCAGAATAGACTCTGCCATGTCACATGGTCCTGCTTTCCCATCAGCCTTTTGCTGTGCTGCAGCCACTTCTTTGTGTGCTGCCAAAGAAGTATGCAAAGTGATGGAGAACGCCAAGAGATTTTCAAATGAATATGACTTTTAGGAGAATCTGTAAGTCAAGGACCCCAAGCAGGCGTCAATTCCTCTCTCTCTGCCAAGAGCTGTCACTTCCTTGGAAAGTTAAATTTGTCACAAGGAAAGAAAATTTCACCATAGTCTGTTTAAATAACTTAGGGAGTAGAATCTTTTCCCAGGTGCTTTTTCCACACAAAGCAAATGTATCAATCATTTTATTTTCTGAAATAACAATTTATTATCCATGCAGGAGGCCTTAGATTCAATCTGCACACTGTTCTGAGTGTCGTGTCAGATACTAAAATCTGTCATCAGTCTTTATCAAGGAAATAATTCTGTTCTTGTCATCAGATTTTATTAATAAGACTATTTATTACTTCAATAATTAATTATGACAAGTAGTCTGTCATTTGGATAATGAATAAATATTGATAAATTGCATGGCTAATACACTGTTGTTGTATAACTAGCTTTGCAAATGTGAAGACCTGAATGGTACTAAAACCATTCTAAATTAGATATCACACAGCTAGAACTGAACGTATTATAATCAACTAAAACAGTGTCTTTCAGATTACACCTGCGTTGTGGAGTGGGGAGGTTGTTCAGTTCTGGACATTGTAAAATGGCCTGTGTTTTGAAGGTAACAAAAATTTAAATCCTTAAGATATTTAAATACTTAAGATATTTTTAAAAATTCACAATTCATTTAAAAAGTTCAATGGTAAGTGCTTGAAGGGCATTGCATTCCAAGAATAAATTGAAGCAGACCTCATTCCATTCCCCAGTTTAAAACTTCTCTCACTTCTCTGTTGTCTGGAAATCTGGAGCTACTCTGGGTACCAACATTTAAGCATCACATGAACGCAGCTTACATCTCTCTTTTGTCTCAGGCAGTAAATAACTGTGAACAACAAGAACTCTTCACCTCTCCTGCCATTATTTTAACTCATGTAATGACTAATGGTGACTTCCTAGACCTACATTTAAGGTCTAGGAAGAATTACTGCAGCTCCAGAAAGGAATATAGCCCTTATCCGTGGTCTCCAATGGTACATATCACTTTCTTTACAAATTAACTGCTCTTATTTGCTAAAATCCTTGCGTACTCTCTCTTTCACCTATCATATTACTTATACTACTGTCACTAGACACCAATACCACTCATTACCTACGTGATCAATTGAACTATCATCACTTGGTGAAATCCAAAATGAAGACTTGCTAGCAGAACTGAGGAGTCAACTTCCTTGATCTGACAATACAAAGGACTGCAACCGGGTCGGATCTGGTAGCCTGGGATGTTGCTCGTTGTGAAGTCACAACAGTATTCAACACTTACATACCTATAATGTGAATAGCACACTGTGCTAGGATACTTTAAATATCATACATCTCAAATCACAAGGTATCATAAAAAGACTTCATCACTTGAAGCAGTTTAAATAATTCCAAACTCATTAAAATCAGTACTGGCAATATGGTCAGCAATTCTTTGCTTATACCTTTCACTTCACATAACCAAAAGGTTAGTTTGACTACAAAGAAAAACAGGAATTGATTAGCTGACTGGACGTGGTTTGTTCCAAACTGGCCACATGAACTGTTAGAATCTCTCATTTTTTAATCTAAAACTGTTTTTGGAAAATGCACTGCCTCCTTTCCCCCAAATAATCACAGAATGTAACTGAAAGCATTCGCAAATTCAAAACGCATGGAAAATCAGCCTATTTTGAAAACACAGAACTTTGGGATGCCTACAAAAGGAGACTAAAATATTATAAATATGCTGCTGTTCTATTCTGCAAAACTCTCTGTAGTAACCTTGACAATTGGTACATAAAAGTAGGTATTGTCTCCATATAATCTAACAAACCATGAGCTATGTAAGGGTACTGTTAAGTAATACAATCACTTGCATTTTCTTCCTACTTTTTATATAAGGAAATGACAAATATTCCTGTAAATTATCCGAGTCACAAATTAACATAACAGAAATATTGCAATAATAGATTCTGAAGATCTCTACTGCATAAATTTATGTCCCCTAAGAAAATGTTAAACAGATCTCAGTATATAATGGAAACTACCACTCATTACTTCAAGTAAAAAAATAGTCAGAATGCCTATTTATATGCCTTTATATATTATGCTAGTGCTGCCGGGACTGAAAGTGTCGTTAGTAAATACTTATAGGATATAATAATTTATTCACATATTGGTTTAAATTATCTATGATTTATCTGGAAAAAGAACGACCAGAACGTAAGCAAAGGGGCAGCCCATACCCTAGAGCATAAAAGAACTGTATTAAAATATCCATGCTTAATTATGCACTTAGATTTTTCATATGAGAATTGTGAAATATACTGTAATAATTAAATTAAAACTTCATAGAAACTTTGAAAATTAAGTAACATTACACTTTTCATAATTATTTAACACTGCTGAGTTTATCTATTTGCTTAACATTAAGTCTGTAAGTATTCTGGGACAGGCAAAGTAGATTACTTAACATACAGAAAAAAACCTGACCACAGAATTACATTTAAACGGAGTTGATATCCAAAATAAAAACATGCCAGAAAGACAGTTTATAAATTAGATCCTGATTTAGGAAAGATTCATTGCATAGGTTCTAATCTGTGCCCCCAGCTTTCTATTTCCCAAATATCTGCATGCTCTTCTTTATTAGCTGCAAGAAATAACGTACTTACAGCCTTCAATGCAGAAAATGTTCTAGAGCGTTGATAGCATCCTTTCACAGGATTTTTTCCTCCTCCATTTCTCTGTCACTAACATTGTTACATGAGATTGGGAGGTAGACAACCACAGAAGATTTCATTCTCAAATTATCATCAGTTTGACACGCTCATGTTCTCTGCTTGAGATGTAAAGCATATGCTGCACCAAAAGTATAGCAACTGCTCAGGCTGAAAATCATTTCCTCGTACTGAAGAACTCTGTGACTTCCTGGGTTGTTCCCTACATCCTTTTTCTCAGATCTGTGTACTTTAAGATGTGGAACAGCTGGAAAAGCTAAAAGCAACAAGAACATGTGCAGATCTAGAAGGGAAAGGAGAGCTTGAACAAATTGGGTTTATTCTAAGGAAAAAACTTACTAATCTTCAAATATAGAAAAAAAACTTGCAAGGAGAAAGAAAGATTTTACTTAAGAAAACTTTCATTTTCTTTTTAAGCTATCGAGATAGGAAATATTGGAATTGATGATACAGAGTCCTTGTGAGGTTTTCTAGTCCTTATAAAGAGATCTTTTACTGGAGTGATGCTCAAACTTCTGTTCAGAAATGACAGCAAGTACAGCTGAGTATGTCATTGGGCAAACATACCAAAGAAACTCTTAAGGTTCTTCTCAGCTGTGTGGCTATTAAGAGAGAAGAAGAGTATGAGATGTTTCACAGGGTATTGGCTAAAATGTAATGCTATAAAAAGACAGAGCTATTATACAGTCAAAATCAGATAACCTTGTAATAGAATATATAAATTTAATTCATTAATTTAAATAAAATTCCCATTAAAATTATGTGTGTTTTCTAGGACAGCTTTCCTAGACCAAAAGTAAATTGAGACTAGCTAAGATGGTTCTGTGAAAATAACAACACATACATATTTTCAAATTGTTGCAGGTGAAATATGAAAAAAACCCTGCTTTCAAAAGAGTCAGTCCACAAAAAAATTGTAACTATATTGCACGATATCAGCTTTTTGAATTTTGTTAGAGATGAATTACATTCTAAAACTTTCTTTTCATGTTCTTATATACATTAAAAAATTACCTATGGTAATACATACAGCCCCTTCTTATCCTTATAACTCTTTGGTAGCAATCCAAGAGATAACAACTTAAGAGTTATGCAAATAGACACATTGAATTGTAAAATATTACAAGTAATTTCTTCCTTTAGGACAAAAAACCTCACCTTGGAATCAAATAGTTGTTATTTCCTACTGTATTGCATGTAGTGTATGCAGAATATGAGAGCAGAATAAATGTTTTATTGACATGTATTAATACTCACTATAAGGCATTGTTTATACCATATAATGGACAGTTACAATTACAGATAATTTTTTCCCCAATTAAACTTCTGTCTCTCAGTGACATTTTTTTTCCAGTTTTCAATAGTTTGCTCTCAAGGTGAGATATGACATGTGTTTTAGCACTCAGAGATATATTCATAGGCAAGCTTTAAGTCTAAAATAGGGTTTACAATAGAAAGTCTGACATAATCCTAACAGCAGAGTTGTGTGCGTGGCATTATAATGGGGGCAAAGAAGCACTACATCAATAACATGACAACAATAATAACAACTTTCACTTCTTCTAAAGACTTAGCATCTGCTAAAGCATCCCAAAGCACTTAGCAAGCATTATCCTCAGGATCACAAAGAGCTAAAAGGTTTACAACTTCAGAAAGATTATAAAAATAAAATTGTATGAAAATGCAGTTAAATTGAAGAAGAAGAGTAAGAAACAAAGATATTAACATATTAAGAAGTCAATCTCATTCTTAGGAGAATAAAATATTTTCCTATGGAAACCACTGTATTATACTGTATCACATGCAGTGGTGCCTCAAAGGCTTTTTAGCAGTGGCAATCTCAACAGAAAACACGTCGCAGTCGTGTGTATGTCTGTGTCCATTGTATGTGCATGCACATGCACTCACAACACTGAGGGAAAAACACTGCAAAAGCAGTGATAGTACAGGACAGTCACTATCAAGGTAGTATCACCGGAAAGAGAATGTATGATTATATGTTGGAAGGCAGGAGGAATGACCATTAACTTGCAAAGGACCTTCAGTTTTCTCCTACACATCCCTTTTGCACTAAGCCTCACTTGACTGATGCCTACCTCTGTAAGCTTGGGGACAGGCAGCAAAATCCCTTGTGAAGGCTACTGAGCACGTACACAAGTGTGTACACACTCTGTGTTTAGGAATTAGCAAATTTATAGTTTGTTTTCATAGGTAAAAAAATAAACATCTGTGATTATTTTGACTGCTTTTTTCGCCATGGCATACTCAGAAAGGTTGCAAAGCTGCCATCTCTATTATCAGCGCAAAATGATATAAGACTACAGTGAGGCTTATACAATTTTTATCAGGAAAAACCCACTACTGCCAAGGTGAAAGCTATCCTGACTGTACAGTTTAAAACTAATTCTAGAACAGCATAGGAAAATGCTAAACAGACTATGACAGTCTTCACCGAAAGCAAAATAAATCAGTGAAAGAACAACTTCAAAAAAAAGTACAAGTTCATTCATATCAGCTTAGAAAACATCACCAAAGTCACAAGACTTCCAGGGCACTGTATAATATAGAGAATGTAACAAATTCACAGAGTTTGTTTAATAATATTGCATCATTTTAGGCTTTTGTTTCTTAATATTGAATTAAATTTATTCTCGCCAACAATATCATTTTCAATTTTACATAAAAACTTTGAATCAAAGTTCCTTCAGCATTGACTTGTCAAAACTTTAAGTAGCAAAATAAAATGCAGTTCTTCTGCTTCTGACACCTTAGGAAATATTGACTAAGATTTGATGGCAGTTGTGTCACAAATGCAACTGAATAGTGTAGAGGAATACACCTCTAACATTAAATACAAGATTAAAGGCAATGCTTGGCAATACAAACAACTCTACGTAAAAGTTCTAAAACAAAGAATGTTTCCTCCTGCAAGTAATGATGGTAATGCTTAAGGGAAGATCAAAAGAAAGAAACTTTGAAAGGTAGAACTGTGATTTTTCCAAACATGTCCTGAATCAATAATCAATGGCTGGCATATAAAAAAAGAAAACAAACAAACAAACCTCAGTGGCTACATTTTCAGACACTGCAGAACCTTAAAAAAAAAAAAGAAAAAGAAAAAGTCCTGCCTATCTGGAACCTGAGCATATACACATTAATTTATCACATTAAACAGTGACCTACTACCATAAAATAAGGAAAAACCCTACTCTTGAGTTCTTCCTCAGCATAGACTGAGGTAAACAGAAATTTACAATCAACTTCATTAAATTTGGCTTATCTGGCAGACCTTTTTCTTCTAAATAGTGTCTTTAGGGAACAGGTAGTACCTCTCAAATGATGTCACAGCATCAAGAACGCTTTCTCATTAGCTACGAGTTAAAATATCTTTTCCTCTTTAACAAGTACAGTTTCTACTGTACTTATTTCCACATCCACAAACAGTGACCTCCTGTATACCTAACCTTAAGTGTTCCACGTGGTATTATCAGGAGGTATGAAAGCGTGTACTGTTGCAGCCACAGCCACGCATCCTGATACCAGACGTCATCAAAAGAAGATCAAATCAAGAGCGTTTGGTGAAGCATATTCTCAGCATAGTTTAAGATCTAAAGTGTCGCTGCTCTGTATATCAGGGCCAGCAAGATTACAAAGCTTCAATTTATATCCAAGTATGGAATAGACAGTTTTGAAAAAGAAGAGCATTTCGGATTTGCCAGCTTCTCAGACACTCCCCATGGGAGCTCTAATTGTCTGATGTTTGCAGATATTGTTTGCTTTACAGTGTGTGTGTGTATGCATGAATGTATACAAACACATGAACAGAAGGAGAAAGAGTCAGAACTTGCTACTGGGCTATAACTCTCTTCTGTTTTCTTAAACCAGAAAATGTAAGTGAAACCATGGCTACCTAATCTTTTGATATACAGCTATTACATGTAACTCTGAAAGAAACATACACTCTAGTCTTCCTTGGAGACAGAACTATTTCCTCACTATAATTTTAGTATCCCTTAAGGATCTAGTCTGCACAGAGAAACTGGGGTTTGCACACAGATTTGCTGTTTGAATTACACCGAATTGCATACAGCATGCATGTAATAATATTATCTACGTGATTAAAGACAAAAAATTAATCCATGCTCAACTTGTCTTAACTTGGGTTGTCCAACAGGCAGTATATATTATAATACTGACCTGCATGTATCTGTGTATTCATACAGTTTCAGACTTTAAACAGTCACAGGAGAACACTGTTTGAGAAAGGGGGTCAATGTGGACCATATCTGGACAAGCCCAGATAGTGACAGTTGTGTCTTCTTCATGGACTCAAAAATATGCTCAAGGACAATGATGAGGCATATAGTGAACATCAAATTGCTGATACTCAAACTACTGAACACCCATCTGACTTTAGCCTCATTTGTGGTTTGCTTCCCTGGGAATTCTGTCCCTGGGTTTGAAACATAAAATCACTTCAGAGATACTTGTTGCTGCTATACACTTTTTTCATTCTTTCTCCTTCCTCCTATTCCATTTACCAAACATTAATATAAGCCTTTTCAGTTTAATACACTAAGTATATGACCAAACTGTTACCACGCCTTCTAAACCAAGAATGGTAGAAGTATGCTCTTTTAGAAGGTTTCTCCAGCCTAACCTTTATTAACCATTTAGAAGGACACATTTCTGAATAAGTTTTATACTCTCAAAACTTAATTAGTGAGTATCAGGCAAACTCAGTGTGCTTAGTAAGTGTGTTTGACAAAGCTACCTCTACACACCCATTAGGTACAAACATTTCTGAAGTCACACTGTGATCCAAAGCTGTCATATTAAATAATCCAGAAACACTTCAATTCACCATGCGTGCACAATATGTTGTATTTTTCATTCCCACTATGTGCAACTGCACACACTAAGTTCCTATCTCTCCATTTAGACATAATGAAAAATAGTGCATGAACAGCATTAGAGATGGAACCAGAGACGGGATCCCCTCACAGCCAGTATGTAGGGTACTGCGAGGCATATAGATTGTCTGAGGTTTCAATTCTACAGTTTCTTAGGAGTCATCATTTCCACACTTCTTTCATTGATAAATGTATCCCGGATACATTTTAGTCTGATAAAACTTCCAAAGCAATTAAACAGAGATATGGTCAGAAGTCAATAAATGCAAAGATCAAATTCTCTGCTGTGCCTAAATTTAATTATATGGTACATGTATGCATTTAATTCTATGAAGATGAAAATGGAATACCTTGCAATAAAAGGAGCACTGGCATCAAAGTACTCAAATTTGCAGCTTTAACGTGCTTCAAAATACATTCATTTTATCACCATGGAAGAGAGACTTATACAAGAATTTCTAACTATTAAGTCTGATACAAGAATATTCAAGCATTGGTTCTGATAGTACAGAAGTCCTACCAATATCAGGAGATTCAGGGAATGGTTGTGAAAGCCAATCTTATACAGTATCTAAAAATAGGACCTATACCTGAGGAAGCTAGCATGAATTTCTGTGGCATCCTGGATCTACCACCCAGGTTCAAAAAGACTATCACGTGAAACATTGGTTCTATGAGCGATAAAGATACAGAATAATGAAGAAAGGATTATTTTCCGTAAGAAATGAAATGACAAGCATATATGGTGCCCTATCAGCAAATTTATCCTGCACAATCATGGCCCCCAGTATAGGCTCCTGTATCAAAACGGGCCTGTCTGAACTGCCATTTTACTTAGCAGATCAGGAGATTGGTAGATTTCTTATTCAGGATTTCTTCTAAAAAAGTCAGTGTAGAAAGAAAACACATTCGTATATTGTTTTTAGAAATACTACCATGTCTGACAGTATGAATAGAGAGTATTTTTTAATGTTTTGCTATTCTCCCAGTTGTTTCTCACTAGCTCCTCAATTCTGAACTCATTCTGTGATAGGAACATCTTTCCTTTCAATAATTTGACTACTTGCATGCACCACAGTACAAGAGCCTTCTGCAAAGTACATATTTCAGCATTCAGGTTCCTCATTATGTTAGAGTACAAGATGCACATTTCCATGTTATTATTACTCCTATTCTTCATAGACACCACTGATGCAATTGTAAAAAGGCATAAACAGTTAGCAAGAAAATTGCATTTTTAATTTGTATCCTGCATAGTTCAGTATTTATCTTCCAAAAGAAAAATGCAGTAATGAAGATGATTCAGAGACTGGAGAGACCGTTGTTTATTTGAAGAGACACAGATCCTGTACTTACATAACTGGAATCTTAATACATGGTACTTCATGGAACAGGATTTGAGTTTTGGATCACCTTAACATATATAACAATACAGCTTCATTTATAGTCTTAATTTCAATTACTTTAAACTCAATTCACTAATAACTCCAATCAAATATTTATTATCTTTATGTTTCCTTTCTACATTCAAGTATAGTTGAATTTGTAGTAGTTATACAATGGTCTTATGTCTTTGCCTGCCTTTTTGCTTTTTAAAAAAATAGTTTTCAATAATTGTTTCTTTTTCTCCATTTTACCTCCTTTTGGTTTCCTAGTATCTCTGTCATTACATGCCCTTTGTATATACGCTTGCAGATGCATACAGCCATGCCTCCCTCTTTAAAGTGTTGAGTTTCTTCTTCTTACAAAACTTTGCCCAACATCCTCCTCTGAGACATCCCCTCTCCTTGCCCTTCCACACTCCTTCCCATTCCAGCTGCAGCCCCCACAGCACAGCTGCTCCCACCTGAGCTTTCTGTCTTGACTCGGTAACATTGCTATCAGTGCTACTGGGTAAGAAAATGCCTTCTGGGTTCCTCCTAGAATCCTTTCTCCTCCTAGTTCTAGCGGTATTTGAGTATGTTTTAACATTATATATAACAGGATTTACATTATATATAACGGGATTTGCATAATCATGGCTTTCAGCCACTTAGAATTGTTCTAGCTTTATATTTTTTATTTTCATAGTAATGAAAGAAGATTAAAGGTTTATAATCATTCTAATTTACCACTTTGTGCAAAAGGTAAAAGATGGTCCTGCAGAGGGTGAGCACGGCTGAATGCTTTAGTGAACTGACAGCTTCTAGAACTGGTATCCACATGATGGTGATTTTTAATAGCACTTATATCTTCATTTAAATACTGGTTTTAACTATGGGTTAGTAGCAGCATGAGGTGTCATTAAAATTTTAGTCTTGACATAGAACTAAGCAAGCAGTTTGGAGGGCTGTTATATATTACAATTTGTGGGTTTTGAGTGGTTATTTGGATGTCCACTACAATATGCAATGGCCAAAATATTCTCTCAGCAGACATACATTCACAAAACAATTTATTCTAACTTTCTATTCACCCCATTTAATTGCCTCGTAATACGGTTGTCCAAATACAATTTTACTGATTAAATCTTTTCACAAAACCAACAGAACACAATAATGATATGGCTTACTCTACAGTACACTAGTACTTAATGAAAGAAAAATAAAATCAAAATTGTAATTCTCTAGGAAAATTCCCTGTGGTAGACTGACTCTGTCTGGAAGCCAGGTGCCCACCAAAGCTGCTCTGTCACTCCCCTCCTCAGACGGATAGAGAAGAGCAAATGTAGCAAAAGGTTCACAGGTTGAGATAAGGACAGGGAGAGATTTGCATCAACTACCAAAAAAAAAAAAAAAAAAAAACAGACAACTTGAAGAAAATTAATTTAATCAGAGCAGGATAATGAGAAAACTAAATCTTCCCCTCATCCCAGGCTTAACTTCACTTCCAGTTTTCTTGGTGGAGAATGAGGGATGTGGTCAGATCATCCCACATTGTTTCTGCCACTCCTTCCTCCTCAAGAGGACTCCTCACACTCTTCCTTTGCTCTAGCATGAGGTCCCTCTTACAGGAGACAGCTCTCCACAAACTTCTCCAATGTGAGTCCTTCCTACGGGCTGCAGCTCTTTATGAACTGCTCCAGCGTGGGTCCCTTCCACAAGGTATCAAAACCTGCCAGGAAACCCGCTCCAGCATAGGCTTCTCTCTGCACAGGTCCTGCCAGAAGCCTGCTGCAGCGTGTGCTTCCCATGGGGTCACAGCTTTCTTTGGGCATCCACTTGCTCTGGCATGGGGTCCTCCATGGGCTGCAGGTGGAGATGTCTGCTCCACTGTGAACCTTCATGGGCTGCAGGAGGACAGCCTGCCTCACCATGGTCTTCACCATGGGCTGCAGAGGAATCTCTGCTTCAGTATGGGGAGCACCTCCTCCTCCTCCTTCACTGACCTTGTTGTCTGCAAAGTTATTTCTCTCACATAGTCTCTTCTCTCTGGCTGCAGTTGCACAGGATTTCCAGCCCCCACCCCCCACTCTGATGTTATCACAGAGACACTACCACCACTGCTGATTAGCTTGGCCTTAGCCCGCAGAGGATCCATCTTGGAGCCCACTGGCATTGGCTCTATTGGACACGGGGGAAGCTTCTAGCAGCTTCTTATAGAAGCCACCCCTGTAGCCTCCCTACTACTAAAATTTTGCCATGCAAACCCAATACACACTACAACCTCAATATCAAAGCTAAGACTCAAAAAGGTTACTGATGCACTTGGCGTTCACTATGCCATAGCATGTAACAGACTTAGGAGATCTCTGATATAATTTTCATTCTGACTCCAGTTTCCTGTTGCATTTGTTTTTTCCACACGCCTGAGATTTAATTTCCTTACAACAAGTCTTAAATTTGTTATAAGGATGTTAATAGTACAGAGCATGTTGCAGTAGTCTAATCTTTAGTGGTATCTGAAAGTTAAGAAGGCAATCTTCTTGCTGCATACAGATGAAGAAAAGTTTTGCTCCTGACTGAAAGACTGTCCAGTGACAGTGGTGGATTCATAGACTTTAAAGACACGAGATGTCATCTAATTGTCTTAAAATTCTCACATCCATTAATACAGACAATACCCTCAAGTACCTTTTTCCTCAAGAACTTTCATTGCACACAAAGTCTCCTCTGTTGTCCCAAAGCATCAAGAGGCTACTACACAATATTCAGCAAGCCAACTGGTTGCCCAAGTGAGACTTGATTACAAAGTTTCTGGTAAAGTCTATCGTGTTTCTATCAATGCTCCAAAATTGAAACAGTAGAAGAATTGCCAGTCTAACAGCAGTGGTTTCATGGAGGCTTGTAAAATGAAAATTTGATCTTCATTAGTAAAATAAATGCAAAAAAATAATTTGCTCATGAGAGCTCAGTCCCACCCGTATACTCTTGATCATAAGAGGAAAGCACAAGTAGATCAAGTAATTAACATAACCTTTCTAGCTCTTTAATACAATGTCTTTTTCAAATTTTCACGAAGTCTGAATTATCCTTGTTTGGTACTTAATCAGACTACCTCTAAGTACTATAAGCATCCATTTATTTACAAACACCCAATTCAAAGATACAGATTTATGCACCATTACAAATTATGACAGCACCACATGTATTCTAAAGATGACTGTTTCCACGTTACAGCTTCAAGTCCAGGAAACCTCTAGTAAACACAGAGTTATGAACTCAAGGGGTTTTTTTTATTAGCGTTGGGGGTTTTTTCTGTATGTATGTGGTGGGTTTTTTAAATTGAAAAATCCCCTCTGATGAAAATGACATGCCAATTAGATTCCACACTCAGCCTTTAGGTAGCAGAACACCTATATCTAGAATGATTCAGGATTACCGTGTAGCTGTTTGAAAACATATATAATTTTCTTACTATTTTATTTGAATTCTTCATTAAAAAGGCAACCAAACTGCAAAACTGTTTTCTCTACTCACCCTTTTCTGAGCCTTTTCCCCATAGCACACAAACTAGGAACTATAAGTAAGGACTGCTACCAAATCAAATCTCACATCACAACAGAGAGTTAAATAATATTTTGTCATGCTTCTTTAAAATATTGCATTTATTTCCTAATTAAAGGTACACAACAAAATACAAAAAGGAGAAAAGAGCAGACATGAAAATTTAATTTTTATATTACTAGAGCAAGTCTTAACAGAACTGTTGTGTGTATGGATGCTAAGAAAAGGTACACTATTAAAAAAGCATTATTTAGACCATTTTATCTGCATGACATTGTATTCTTCCTATTGCAATGTCTACTAGCACCTTAAACAAGTCTGGTCTCAATTTATGAGAGATAAGAATCACTTTGGGGAACTTAGTATGTTTTTATCTAATTAACTACAGGCTTCCAAGAAGCTTTTGAACAAAAAGTAAATGATAGAAGACAATGTTAGGCATATTTTACATCCTGTCAGTAATGGAAAAGAATCGCTCTTTAACCAGAGTTTCAAACCTGCTCAGAACCCACCGCCTACCATAAAAGCAGCTATCAAAAATGACTTTTTGGATTGCAGGATCTGATCTTAAAGACACTGAAGTTCCTAGAGCTCTTTATTTAAAGCAGGAAGCATCTGTAATTAGATGAAATTGAGCAGAGTGTTTAAAGTTTTCTCTCTTGACTTCCATATTATGAATCACATGATACTATGTGGGTGTTATCTCTTTTGAATAATATTATTCATGATAAGTAGCTAAGTATAGTGATTAAATATCTGATGTTGATATGCTCTAAATATATAATCTTCCTATGGTATCTGCTTTCTGGAAATCCTACACCAACAGCTAGCAGCTGTTCAATGTTGGAATTGGACTAAATATGTTGTTCATCTTACAGAACACTCAGTATATGTTGTGCCTATCAAATATGCACAACCAGTAACATCTGCAACATGAGGACAGCTATAGAAGGTAAGATTAGGCTTGTTATCACCTTATCTTCATCTCAGTTTCATACTTCACTAACAGCTTCTGGTTACAGTATTTCTAGCAGAAGATCTCTTGTAACACATTTGTTCTGGTTTCTGAAAGCAGAACGATACAGTCCCTGAAGGACCATACAGGATGGAAGGGAAGAACTGCCCTGTGAAGATTAAGAGGAGTAATTGAGCTGGGGCAGGGAGGACTGGGGACACACACACACACACCCCCCCCCTAAGTTACACTTTACAATAGTCCTGTTATTTTAATACATTAATTGGGTCACAATCTAGTACACTAGGGTAGCCACCTTTTATAATTCTGAGAATGTATATCTTAGATACACATATTCTTCACTGAGTAGTTGAGAAGAGCGTGCACAGCCACTTCTGCTAGAGATTTTCATCCCATTCTAAAATGTGTTCTCTTTGCCAAGGCACAGTGGGCAAATATGAATTCAATATTAAAGCCCACAATGGGTTTTATGAGGAAAGAGTCATTCAATATATTTTTAGTGTCCTATTTTTAGTGTAATAGTTTGTAGATCCTTATAGTAAGACCAGTTTAATTCAGAATATTAGAGGTAGATAAAACCAAGCTACATAACGGAATAGTAACAGCATGCAAAGGCATGCACATGCACATTGCATACTACTTTTTTCTCTCTGCCAAATTGCTTTTTTTTTTTTTTTAAAGGTGAAGAATATGCTATTGCAGGAATACAAAACTGTAGATCTTAGTAAATGCAATCAGACAAATCTTTACAATAAACTGACTTGGCTCCACTGGCAGAACGACAACTATCCATGTCAATTAGGTCTAGGGCACACCTTTTGTTAAATGAAATCACATCTAGCACAGGACTTTAACAAGTGGAAGTAGAATTTAGGGGTGCAATTTTTCACCATAAAGAATTTTCAAGGTTTGCACAATACTCTGTTGACCTGAACTTTCCTCCAAGATCATATTTCTTTTTTGTCAATAAAACACATTTTTCAGGAAAACCCTTACTTCAGTCTGTTAACAAAACAGTTTTATTTAAGCTCTTACTACATTCTATCAATACAAACTGTGGTGAGTTCTTGGATTTAATTTGCTAAAACCTCTTGCAATTTAAAAATACTAATCTGTAATTCTACTGAAAAAAATGCATTTCATTCATTCTTTCTGTCAATAAATAACGTACTTGTTGGAAGGAATAAAATCCAGGAGACATAAAATTTCATGTATTACTTCTTTTTGTGGGCAAAATGTACTTTTTATCAGATTCTAGTAAAACAATAGGTATGACCCCAGGTTCCATGAGTATGTCTACTGCTGCACTTGTAAGAGAATCTACCACTTCCACTCTCTGAAAAAAGGTGTCAGATATTACAAATAGAGGAATAGGAGTGAGAAAGAAAATTTGGATGGTTTTGGGGGGAAGGATTTTTTGTTTAGTTTTTTTGTTGTGTTTTCAAGCAAATTCTAACAGGAGGGGTATTCTGATTTTTTTATTACTACAAGAATAGAAGTCAAAAAGCCAAGCCTAAAGCATGTTACTTCACTCTTTAGCCTGGAGAAAAGGAGGCTCAGGGGAGACCTTATCGCTCTCTACAATTTCCTGGAAGGAGACTGTAGCAAGGTGGGGGTCAGTCTCTTCTCCCAAGTAACAAGCAAGAAGACAAGAGGAAATGGCCTCAAGTTGCACCAGGGGAGATATAGACTAGATATTACAAGAAAGTTTATTCACTGAAAGGGTTGTACAGCCCTGGAAAAGGCTGCCCAGGGAAGTGGTGGAGGCCCCATCCCTGGAAGTATATAAAAGCTGTGTAGATGTGGCCCTCAGGGACATGGTTTAGTGGTGAACTTAGAAATGCTGGGTTTGGTTGGATTTAATGATCTTAAAGGTCTTCTACAACCTGAATAATTCTATGATTCTACTGTATATTACCTATGTCTAATAAGAAAGAATAAACATGCTATGAGAAATATGGCCTTGAATTCCTTCAATACAGAAATTCCCCAAATGTTCAGTTTCATGCCAGTCACTCCATCTAAAATCAACTGCAGTGTCAACTGTCCTCAAAGCAGAAACCAGGCTACTAAAGTTCACTACCATCTTTTTCATGTAGTAACACCAAATAAATTACATAATCTCCATGGATTATTGTACCCTTGGGTGTTAGGAGCAGGCAGATTAACACTGAGCAGAATTCTTTAAAAATGTTTCTCTGCAAAATAGTACAAAATTTTCTCATCTAATGCAAAAAAAAAGGATTTCAATTAGGCATTTAAATTATTCTATTGTTTTACAAATACGGACACCAGTTCTCTGACATTTCTGTTAATTTTTTGAGATCTTATGCAAACTTAAGGTTTACAATTTTGGTACTGCTAATTTTTAGCTTGATGAAAACCACTTTAGAGCTCATACAGTTTATACTGTACTTTGAAATCTACTTTAAATGATACAGAACACAGGCCACAAAGACATTCATTCAACAGGCTATAAACATAGTAAGAGAAATTGACAGAGACTATTTAGCAATTTTAAACTCTCATTTTAACTTCTCAGGCTGATTTCTTGTGAAAATTATTGGGGAAATTATTTTTACTACTAGGCACCGCAATGGTTCTTACACTGATGTGTCTGACAATATTCACCAATATATTTTCCTACTGATAACAACAGGCAGTAGATAAGACTCCCTTTTTTGTCATGTAATATATAAGTTATTTCATATTGCATATTCTAAGGTCTCTTGAAGTAAAAACATTATGAAAACCAGCTACATCTGCTACAAATCTTGGAAATTACATGCAAGTGTCCTCAAAAGTTTGGGATCATTTCTAACTTATGTGAATTTTTTCTGCATTAATGCATAATTCTGTAGTTACAGAATTTTATTAGCTACAGTAAAACTGTAATAAATATACTTGCTGATCAACAGGTGACTGAATATATTCCCAGTTTTCCTCTAGAAATCGGCAAATGCTTTTGATGCTATGACCTGTTGGAACACTGCAGACTACTCTTTTCTTTCCTTGTACAAATGTCAGAGCTGTCAGACAGCTGAAACATGTTCGCAGATAGAAAGAAACAAATTGATGACCTAAGCACCGTTTCTAGGTCCTGAACCAAGGCTTTTTCAAGATGACTCTAACTTATTAGAACATTTGTTGACTTACCCACCATGGTGGCCCAAGCACTACTGTTAGCTAGGAAATTAAAGTTGACAGAGTTTATTCTGGGAACTGATTAATTAAATGCCTTTCCTGGCAGATCCATTAATATCAACACAGCATGGCATACACACTGACACAGTGAGAGAAATTGCTTTCAACAATAGAGCTCTGTTGACAAAACAGTGCAACATTTGGACCATTAGTAACAGTACAAGAATCCATCTTCTCTATCAATTCTGGCTTTGCTGACAAAAATCTCTAGCAACAAGATAAAAAATGGGCAGGGAAAATAACAACATATACATGTGTGAATTACACTTTTAATAGATCATTTTGAGGTCAATATTGTGAACAGAAAAGAAGTCATGACAGCTAATATGCCGGAAGTGAGGACCGGGTTAGAGGAAGAAGAAAACATCAAAGAAATCCTTCTGATGAAGCAATCAGCTAAAAATAAACTTTTTAATTTAAAAAAATGGCAAAAAAGATTAAAATATGTCAGGAAAACTAAAATCCTTAAATCCAGCCTCGTTTGTGAGAAATGTAAGCAGGATGCTCAAGAGAAGTTCACATCACGGTATTCAGTTTTGTGTGACCAGTCGCTGGTTGATTCTCCTTTAAAATTCTCTTTAAAAATATGGCTAACAAAGGCACTTTTTAAGCAACACAGGCAGATCCCCAAGAGATCCTCATTTCTTGGCCATGCTCTTGACTGGACAGAGCTATCCTGATTTAAGTAATTTGTATGCCTAACTCCTTCCTATCATCATTAAATGAAACACCAGTCCTTCAAACTCTTGAGGATTATGAGACCTCAAGCAGGTCAGCAGAACTAAGGGTCAAATATGAGACCTCTGCACTAAAAGGTATAAAGTATTACAGCCTCAGGAAAAGTTGGTGAACAACACCAGCAACAATCCAGTCACGTCTAGAAAAGAGCAAACTGCAGTGAGTATATGAGGGTTTACACAGACAAATGATATGACTGGAAACTTGAATTCTGGTTCACAGCATACCCTACACCCTAAACTTCTTCCTCTTTCACATTCAGTATCTAAAGGGAATAAATAAATATATATATACACTCAGGAAAAACACACAGGAAAAAATGTAACTGTAAGCTGAGCCATGCTATTATTTCTACTTGCTTCAGGTTTAAATTTCTCCTGTAATATATGTTCACATAGTCAATTTATATGTACCTACAGATATACATGTATGTACACGTGTAAATTCTATTTAGCTGCCTGGCAAGTTCAAGTGAATATTAAAGCAAAGCAGAAAGAATTGCAAGAGGTAAATGATAACTGATGATACATAGCAAAGAGAAAAATATTCACAAATCAGTAAGTCCATCCAAACAGATTTTTGCCTCATGTTTTCACAGTGCATCCTCAACAACATCTGACATCAAGGGTATCTTGTGTTCAATCAATTAGTTTTACTTCAAGAGTTAAGTCCTAAAAACACACGTCCATGTTGCAGAATGGACTTACATCAATACGTGGTGTACTCTGAGAGTGTGCCTGTTAAAGCAGGTGAAGCAAGAAAACTGAGATGCAGTAGATTCAGTGCTCCGCTCTGAGATGAAGATGACACAAACTCGGTGTAACTAGCCAGCTGGATGCCCACCTACCACAGAAACTTCAGGTAGCTCTGAGCTGGCACGGAAAACAGCTTTCTGAGTCCAGTTAGGAAGAGCATGTTGCAGGGCAGTATGAAGAAACAAGGAAAAGCCACAGTAGCATTTCTACTAACCCATACTAGATTGACTGCTGAAAGACCAAGCCTCAGAATTTTGCTTAAAATCACTTCCATCTTATTCTAGGCTATACTCGGACGTTATGAAATGAGTCCTGGGAAAAGTATGCTTCAAATTGTTATTTTTTGATCCTGATTAGTGCTTTCTAAGTATCAGTATTTTATTGATATAGAGAAATACTATATATAATTATATATAGTATGAAAATATGTATGTACAGAAAATATTAAGGAAGCATGTCAGCTGCATTTTCTGCTCTTATTTTAGTCTAGAAAGAAAACAGAAAAGACAGCTCAAGCTGTCTTTTAGTGTAATTGGGATGTTAACAGAAACTGTGTATCTGCATAAAAAATTTTAACCAAGGGTATTCCTCAACAGAATTTTAAATCTGTTTAATAGAACTGATTTATTAATTTTTATATACTTTAAAACACAAATAAAAGATGATAGGACTACAACTCCACTTGCTTTTCCACTTACACGCACTATTCTTAAGTAGAATAAATAAATAATAGCCTCTCCTTATCCACTTTCCGGGTTCCATTTTCACATAAGTTATGAATAATTCAAGAGTATAGCTGCTTAGCTGCTCTCTTGCATGTTACCAAGCTTCTTCTGTCTACATTTAACTTTGCTCATACTCTTGACATCCTAGTGGTAAATAAGTGAATTATTTCCTTTAATTCACACGCTAAGACAGAAGAAGTTTGCTTTTCCCTGCTATAAACTGGTTTCAGCAAATATATGTCAGATGGAACGGATGGGTATCCACCTAATTCTATTAATCTTAAATTTTGCAGTGGAAGTCAGCTTGGCTTCCTTAAAAAATGACAGTGTGTTGGCAGAGGAATTAAAATCAACTTGCGGAAATAATTATTGAATTGATTTTTGATGACCTGCATTACTGAAAAGCTGCAAACCTGAGGGATGTACAGCTGCAAGGATGGATACTGAAGCTCAAGCAGATTCATACATGGTTCTCTAGTGCCTTTTGATAAGTTACATAAATGAAGACTGTTGATGTTCTCAGTGCATTTCCTAGTACTCCTACAACCATTTCCCATTCCTCAGCACAGATCAATATATCTCAGTACATCCACTGTCTAAATTAGGACTTTGGGAACATTCAGAAATTCTCAGAAGCGTAGTCATAGAATGCTAAAAATGTGTGACTGATTAAGTACTGGCAGAATAAGGCTTTTAATCAAGAAAGAAACATAGAAAGACTACAAATACAGTAAATTTCGTAACTTTTTCCTCACTTTGCAGATCAACTTGAAGAGCTGCAGGCTCCATAAATTGTCATTGATATCACAGGCATTGTTCTTCACCTCAGTACAATCATACTGCCTCTGACAACCCAGCACTACAAATAGGGAATCTATGTCTCAAAAATACTATTGTTTCGGGCATATCCAACTTCAGTTTATTCTTCATGACTTATCCTCCCTGATAAACCGAGGCCAGTAGTGCTGGGAGTCTACAGCCAGTTTTACGTGCTAGCCTGTTCTGCACTGAACAGTTCTTAACAGGATTGGGGCACTGCCACATTTCTATCAAAAACATTTTAAAGACTTACATCCAATTACCTCACAATCCCATGACATTGTAAGAGCTGATGAAGCGTTTGCATAATACCAGCAATTTATATGTACTTCTCCACAATTCAGTACATTTATTAGAATTCCATTCTCATGCTTGTGACAAAAGATTTTTAAACTTCCTAACAATCAAAACGCTGTTTTTCACCAACAGGGAAGCCTAATCAAGAAGGTGCTGAGAGCTTCCCTGAATGGCCTCAAATCTTAAAGCAATCAGCAGCAAAGACAGGTGCTCAGCACCTCGAGAAACCAGGCTATGGGAACAAAATATAAAAATGTGCCGTCTGATGCTTGCACAACCAAATTTTGCTGGCCATTTGAAGGTTACTTGGCTATTTAACAGACAGACGCACCATACATAGAGTTGCTGGTGCTTGCCTACTACATGTAGGTGTCTACAATTGGGCATGTAATTCAGGTGATGTTTCAGAACTTTAGCCTTCATAAGTACCTTGTCAGTTGTTACAGTTCAGTACCCCCAGGCAATTGCTGATGTTAACAATTTGAAGATTTAAATCAGATAATTGCAGACAGAAAAAAATCTCATCTCCCCTCTTTTTTCTGAAAAAGTGAGTTGGAAGTCTTCATAGAGCAAGCCTTCCCATAGTTCTACTCTGTACTTCAGAAAAATCAACTGTTTGAATCAGTTAAACTGTACAAAAGCTGGTAATTCAGAAGATACTCTGGAAACTTCTACGACCTTGCAGATATGTAACAAAACAATCTTCCAGCAATGCAGGCACAAACAATAAGCAGGTTTCCAAAGCTGCCTTTTTTCAGTAAAAAAACCTCATTGCAACATGGTATCAAAGAAATCAAAAACCAAATTTCTTTAACAACGTGATAATTTTTAAATTTATTAAACTTCCCTTCAGCACAAGAGTTTGACACACACATGACAGTCTACACCAGATCCAGCAAAAGTCAGTGAGAAAGACACAGAACAAAGACAGAACCTGTTCTGTTTCCTGCTGTTTCCTCCGAAACCAGAACAACTCAGTATTTCTATTACTGCACTGTTCAGTTATTATTCGTATATGCAGTTTTAGTTTACTAATTACTTAAACGTTTAATTATGGCAATTTTAGGTATTTATCTGGGTAAAATAAGTTCCCATATGTAACCTACAGAAAATCCTTGCTTAATATCCTAATTAGTGCCTAAACACCGAAGCCTACATAACTTGACTCTTCTCAAGTTCTACAGAAGACAAATCAGGACCAACAGGATCGTGACCAAGAGCTACAAAACACAGTCAAGGAACTCAGTTTCTTACATCCATTGGGTTAACCAGCAGGATGACTTCTGGTTTTAGTACCATCTTCTCTATCATTATATTTATACCTATAGCTTTAAATTACTACGTAAGGCCATATCCTTCCATTAATAATTTATAAAAGGCTGCTTATCTGAAAACAGCTGCAACTCTTACAAATTTTCAAAGCTCAGCTGTTTGTTTTTTTTTTTCTCTGAAATATTTGCAAACCCATTCCAAATTCCTGCAAAGTTTTCTGGGTTTTTTCTCCTTTATTCTTCTTTCGAATGAACATTCGAGGCATTAGGTTTCTATCTGCAGGATCTTAAAAAGCTCTGAAGAAATACTAAGTTTCAGGACTTAGCACTTGGTACACTGTATTCTGAATTAGAAGTGATAATTCTGGAGGTAAAA
>VZZY01015911.1:155-25582 GCA_013400335.1 Eurystomus gularis
GGGGGGGGGGATCAGCAGAATAAGGCTATTCATGCACTAAAACGATATCAGAATTAGCAAAAAGACAACAGAACTAGCAAAACAAGTGCACCTGGTCATAAGTGCATGCTAATTTTAATGGCCTAGAAATACTAAAATATCAAGTTTTCGAAACTTGGAGAGAACATATACTTTTAACCTTCAGGTAAAATTATAGTGAACTTTATAAAAGTATCATCATATTGCAACAAACAATAGAAAAAGCTGCAACCTCTTGGTTTTTATCTGACTAACGTTTTTACAATAGTAGAATACATTATTTATTATAGTATAATCACATCTCCAGAGCAGTTACACTAGCCTCATTTCTGTCAAATGTAAAAGATGTTTGCAAAAACAAGAACTCGGGATAGCTTGTCAGCCATATCAAAAACATGCTCATTAAATGCACTGGCAAATAAGTTCTACTTATAAACACAAGCAGTCACAAAGCATTTTAATCTGATTTCCTTAGCAGATTGCTTTTTAACAACAACAGCATTATAAGGAAAAAATAGTCTGTAATATTTGTAACCATCTCTTAAATTTAAAACATTACAACAAACAATCCAAACCTCATACATACCTCGTACAGTTATTTTTAAAGATTACTGGCAGTTTAGGCATGAAAATAACCTGCAGTATGTAAACTGACAGAGGACTAATGTTGCAGAGATTCACATTTCATTAGTTATGTGGGTACAGTCTTCAGTTATAGACTGATTATTTTTAATCCACCTCAGGAAGAGCTAAAGGTTTTGGGAATAACCCTTCATGGTGGCTTTCACAGGTACACTGCAACCCACCCAAACACAATGAGCCACAAGTTGAAGCCTCTGTTTTTGAGCAGCTGTACTTAACATTTTACAAGTGTGAAATCATTAGTATGAACAACACACAAATCCCTGCACTTGCTTCACCTCCCTAATACCCAAAGAGCTGATTTACTGCTTTCGGTAAACAGAATGCTAAACATTCATTTTTATTTAGTGACAGATTGTTATTTATGAAGTGTATCAGATACAAGTATTTAGTCAAAAACAGCCTAATAAAAACTCCTTATTGCCTTTCTAACCTACCCTGATTATACACAGCAGCAGTTTACCTGCTACAGACTGCCGGCCTTTGAGCACTACGGTGTTTCTGCTGATAAACATTTCAGCAGCTCAAAAATGCCACATACATGCTTGTATTTTCTCCTGTTGTCTCAGCAATTACATGTTCTCATTTTATGTGTCTATTTTAAAAAGAAAAAAACCAAACCACAATGAAAACAAAAGTCAAGCTCCATGACTAAATATACCATAATAGTCCCCAGAATGTATTTCAACAATATAAACATGTGCCTTCTACACATGTCTTCCATACAGAGCTGGTGCAGCTTTTCTCACTGCCTATCCTTTCCATCTTCTCCTTTTTCCTTTGCTTTCTTTGGGTAATATTACTCACAGGCTTTAGTTAAAAGCACATGAAAAGAAATTGTAGAAGTTCTAGAAGAATAGAAAAGACAAGATAAAGGGTATTCTCTCTCAGAAGAGAGAATACTGCCTCAGAGGAAGATACAAAGCTCAAAGCCAACACTGGTTTTCATTATACTAATGTATTTTAAATTTTTCTATTACAGAAATCAACCCATTAGAAGCAAATGCATTTTCAGAAATTATCTTGTTGTTCCCTGACAGCATAGGCAGCCTTTTAACACACAGGATTTGAAAAGAATACACTACCAAGAGTACACTAATATTTTCATCTTGAGAATTCTTTCAACATTCCAGCATCTACAGTTCGTGAAGAAGTTGAAAAATGCTAAACAAACATTAATAAACCTTGATAAACTTTAGAAAAGTTTTATCAAGGTCTAGCCTTTGTTTCCCAATTCAAAGTTTTCTTCAGTACAAATTAGTCATTTGAATAGTTCCTTTTGCTAACAGCATTTTTATAAAGAGGCAGACAGAAAACTCATTAAGTGTCCATCATCAAGTAGAGCACGCTACTTACCTGCTGACTACTTGGCATGTTGGGTGTAGCTTCATTTAAATATCACTACAAACGAGTGTCACAGTTTCCACTGCCCGCTGTCAAATGCTGTTATAACGACAGTCCAACAGCTAACCGACTGTCTGAAGTTAAAATTCACCAATTTTATTTGCTACTGTTTCTTGATTTCTTTGCTTCTGTTTCTTTCAAGTACAGTTGAGTCATTGGGGTGAACTATTTTGGGGCTAAAAAAAGTAACAATTGTAGGGGCAATTTATACAACTTAATGCATGACATGAAGAAACCTTTATTTCATTAATTCAATCTGTTTCTTCCTTGGATTCTTTTGTTCTTGTAACAGAAGATAAATATCTCTTACAGATCTCACCAGACACAAAAAGGAAAGAACAGAACGAATAAGTACTTCAGAGGTACACAAGTGACTCACTAATCTAAAGCCTCAGCAAAAATATTGGTGCATTTAACAATTTCCACTACAAACTTCATTTTTTCATTCACTCCTCTTCCCACAGATGGGTTAGTCATATCCGATAAGTTACAATGACAATTTGTGCTCAAAAAATAGAATTGCTTTTCCATTCATGAAAGCTAAGTTGAAAAGAAATGTTTTTTATAAGACCTGCCTTCCCCAGAGAAGGAGGGCTTCACAGACCTCACAGTTGTGTGTCCTGCTTCACGTTTCAGCCCTCCTTAAAATATCAGTAAGTGCTTATCTGAGATGAGACAGGGTGGTTGCAAATCATTGCTGCCAGTCTTGTGAGGGAGTTACTACAGAGGATGGCCAATCCTTGCCTAGGCTCCAAGGCATCAGAAATAGAACATCCTCATGGAAAAAAGAATTGTACTAACACATTAGCTCTGTAGCCTCAACCTAGAGCAGCAAGTTTAAGAAATTGAGGAAGAGGAGGAACGAAGACTTTTTAAGATCAGAAGAAAATTTATTCACTACTACGCACGCAAATGAAGTACCTTAGACAATGTTTAAGAAGCATTACCATTTAGATGTCACTTATTAGACTTCCAAAGCGTTTTCTTCTTACAATACAAAGTTAGTGCTCCAGTTAAGCATTAAGAACAATGACCAGTAGATGAAAATCTCCCCATAAATAATTGCAACTGAATTTAGTGTAAGAAGAATGCACATTTTTCACTCCATATAAACTAGTATAACATTACAGCAAAATCAGAAAAGGTTATTTATCCTACAGTGAAGATTAAAAAACCAAATCAAACCAAAACCCAACAATGCTCTGCATGAGAAATTCCTATTCCTGATTTCACTGTCTGAAGGTACAGGAAGATGGCAGTACATGAGGAGTAAGCAGACAGCGTGTGTGCTGCTGGCACTGTTACCCTGGTCACACAGAGCTCAGCCAAGGCTGCACTGCTCAAATATCTACATATTTTTCCAAGTAGAACTAGGAACACAACACCAAACCCATGCTGTTGCAGCTATGTTGATAGCAACATTCAAGATAATTTATACACAGTTTTGTGAGCTATACTCACAGCGATGAATTCAGTACAGCCCATTAAGTCTGTCTGGGAATCTATTAGGTGTATGTTCATTACATGCCATGCTCTACTGTAAGCCACACTACAGTTGATTAGATAATTGTATAAAAGTGAATTTAAATTACTGTATCTTAGTATCTTACTGTAACTGTTCCTGTGAGATCTCATGCCTAAGACTGGACTACAGCTCCATTTCTACCTACTCAAGTTAAATAATATTGCTAAAAGTCATAACTGGAAAAATGTAACACATGTACACTTAAATGTATAGTATAGGCAAAGCAAATATAAGAACTTCTGCTTCCTTTAGTAAAGCTAGTGTTTGAAAGGAGCTGACTTTGTATCTTGCTTTTTTACATTTTAGGCCTGTCATATGACTGGACTAAGATCAAGTCTTAGATCAGTGTTCAGACTGCTAAAGTTCATGTAAATTTTTTAAATTTTATTTCTGTCCTTTATAATACATAAAAAGTATTGCAGTATTTTTACTCATTTCTGTTAGTATAAAGTTCAATATCTTCAGGAAATGTTTAACACTTAAAAAATAATGAAAATATTTCATATGAGTTTTACTCTGTTTAGTAGAGTAGTAAAGGTCTATAGTTTTCCCCTCTGTTGCAGGTTGATTTACTTTTATGGTACTGTTCATATTGTTTAATGAAAAGGCTGGATAATAGGAGAGTAGAACAAACATTCAGAAGTCCAGTGATGAGTTCTGGAAGCAGCAAGTGAAAACAGCAGGTGGCTGGGTCAGGAAAATATAGAGAAGTATGCTTGATAAAGTTTGAAGGGAAGGATATTACTTGTTACTACAAAACTTGCTATTACAAGCAATAAGAGAGGGGAGAAGGTCACGCGATTGGCAAAAGGAGCAGCAATTTTTGAAGATCGTACATATTGGGAGTAGCTTTCTTCCACTAGTTTTAATTTAAAAAAAAAAAACACAAATAACTTTATCTGAACTACCTGAAACTGTTTGTGTTTCAAAGTCTTTTAGAAAAGTCTATTATAAACTAAACCAAGATTCTGCAGGGCCACACATTATTTGGCTGTAACATGTACATGTCTTTACACAATGAACTAGACATACACAGATCACCTATCTAGATGTCTAATTGTCCTTGTGTTAGAGACATTAAACCTCTGGATAAAGTGTTCCCTGCTATGTCATGGACAATTGCATGCTTGAGGCTGTTGGGAAGCATACCTCATGCAGTCCACTGCTCAGACATTAGGTTCTAGGAACACATCTTCCCCCTCCAACACTACGTTGTTTTTCTTACAACTGTATTTCTGATTTTGTCACTAGAAAAACATCTCCAGCATTCTCAGTTACCATGGGAAGCAAACGCTCACATTTCTAAAAGGCACAGTCATACCCCTGAATTAGCCTCAAGGCTGATTTGCCTTTTGTTTTTCTATGTTTTGCTTTAGTGTCTTTTAGGGCACAAACTTATTTCCATTACATTATCCTGTTAGAAAAGAACAGCAGTAAATCTCACATTAAAAGAGAGCATCAAACAGATACTTTTCAATGCTAATCTGTAGATGTCTCCAAATAAAGCCTGACGGGCTTTTTTTTTTTTTAAGATAGTAATTTTTGTAGCTGAAGTGCCATACTTCTGCTGAGACATCCAGCAGTTTACCAGCTCCCACAATTTGTGAAGTTGAGGTGAAATGAAAAAGCTCCTTAGAAGTTTATGACACTTCAGTGGTTTCATACACTAGGGAGGTTAAATTTGAGCTATTCCTATAGAGATGACCCAGTAGGATTTGCTAAGCTTCTAGTTAAAATACACAGAAAGGATTATAAGAATGAGGAAAACAAAGCATTAAGAAAAAGCTATTAGCATTGACTTGCTGATGCAAATGTGATCGATGGGATTGATTTTAATATTTTTTAAATTTTCTTACTCCTCCTTACTCCCAGCTTTTTAGGATCATATTAAATAAAAGCTTGTCTTGACATCCACTGATTTTTTTTCTAATTTAGCAGTATTTCCTCAGAGAAGCAGAATAACAATATTTAATATTTTTTGCAGTCAGTAAAGTGCTGAAAAAGCAGAAAAAGTACTACTTTAAACAGCAATAAAAAGTGCATACTTTCTTGAACAATGCAATACAATGTGTAAAGGAAATGCCAATAGCCTAATAAGGCCAAACTGAACATTAGCCCATCGAGGCTCACTCTCCAATATACTTCACTGCTTGTGTTCCATTTAAAGAGCTCACCTGGTGCAGTAATCTCTTCAGTTTCAATAACTGAGTTTTTACAGCTGTGCAGTCTTGGACCATGTGCCGGAGGGTCATTTCATCAAGCATCACAGTATTCTCCAGTAAGCCCACCAGCTGTCTAGGAGCCTGGTAAAAGTTTGGCGCTCCATAGCTTTCAAAGGGACTGAGAGGGGATTCTAGGTAGTTTGATCCCCTAAAAAAAAAAATTTAAGTAAAAACAGTGACGACAAACCAGAGCTAGAGAGCACTTAGCAAAAAACAAGTGTGATATAACATGGGCTATATTCATATACTGCAGCATACAGCAAAAGATAAATCAGCAAATGTCAATGCCATTTTACTTAAAAGCTAGACTTTCCTTCCCACTTGCATAAATCTCTCACAGATTGCAACCACATTACCTTAAAACCAGTTTGCTCATCAAGATTTCTATAACCTGGCATTCAAGCTAGTCTATAAGAACTATAGCATTACATGTAATTTAAAAACGAATTCATAAGTAAAAAGCTGTCCAAAGTTACAAAAGGCAAGTAATAAGAGAGTGCACATTGAACACATACAGTAATTTCATGAGGTATTTATATCACATATACATAAGTTAGAAATAGTTGGATTAAAATCCATGACAGAAAGAAAAGTTTTGAAAAGAAATAGTTACAAACCTCAGTGATGCTCCCACTCAGACATGCTATTTATAGACATACAACTATTCTGAAAATGTCTTGAACTCAGTACCACTAGAGACTCTGTACAGCCAAAAGAGATTTCTCATCACAGTATTTTAATTGTTTGGGAGAAAAAAGACAAGTCCTTTACCTGTTCAAATCATTTTTACCATGGATATAGTGATCAGTATGGCCAAGATGATAGTGATCCTGCGTATTCCATCGCTGTTGTGGCGTTCTTTTCCAGAACCCTTCCTGATGTTGCCTAGCATTTCTGTCTTGTCTATCATAGCGGCTCATATTTTCACATTCCTCTACAGAAAGCATGAAGGAAAAAAGAAAAATCGCAAATTTATTCCTAAGACCTTGTAAATACAAATGTTTACTATGTGCTAGTAACAGGTGCAGTGTAAAATCTGTGGGGCTTCATTTTTCTAAACTGATCCAAAAAAAGCATGGATTTTAGAACTGTCAGGCAGAGTTCTGTAATGATGTCACGTTTTTACTATCATAGAAATTTGTTACAAAAATAGGAGCAACCTGTAGCAGAAACTACAGAATTCAGCCTTAACAGTATTTCCGGTTTCAGAAATAAATCATTTGGAGGAGGCAGAGCTATGGGAAAGAAAAAAAACCACGCAAAAGTAGCATTTTCCCGTTTTTCTTACTGACAGTATCTTTAGGCCTTTAAAAAAGTTCAAGCAACACACAAACACAGAAGGGCAACGTTTCAGGAAAAGGCCAGTACTTCATTCCAAAACGGAACAGTTTAATTAAAGTACACATATATATAGATATACATCTCTATCTCATCCTACTCCTCTTGTTTTTCAACTTGAGAGACATTTAATATTTATCTGGACAAGAAGCCTGACTTGAAACAAGCAAACAAAATAATCTCTTTAAAAGACTAACTTCTGCAAAGCAAAGCAGATTCCGCAAACTTCTGAAGGGAACAAAAGCTATATTTGGCAACAGCTTGTAAACCACCAGAAACAAAGCCAAAACAACTGCTATCCCTGCAGTCACACACAGCAATAAGAGTCATAACTGCTATGCTGCCATTGCACTTTCTCCTTCACTTACCCAAGGAGCTTTTTTTCCTCACATTGTCAGTCCTTGGCTAGGAGAATAACTCTACACAAGAGAGCACTGTTTTGTTCGGCTGCCTACTCAGACATAGTCGCGCATAAGACGCTCGTAAACAGGCCTTCCTTCCTGCTTAGTTCCCAGCCTGCGTGGTGCTGGGAAGTGAGCCCAGTTCTACCCTGTGATTTAAAACTGCCATCCTCACTCACTGCATACTTGTTGAGCTAGAACTGTTTCTATAAATAGTGTCCAAGCAGCATCCCAGACTCCAAAGTGAAACAAGGAGAGATTCTGAGGACCTGGAAAGTCTTAAGAGGCTGACGTCAGTGACGTCACACAATTACGAAAAGTGTTGGCAAAAAGTGCTGGTAAATATTATTATAACAAATACTTATAACTACAGTTCTGTTTTTGTCACCTAGTTCAATAACCAAAACTCAGGAAAACAAACTTGTTCATCTAAAGTAACCAAAGATTTATTTTCCTTTAGAAGTATCCTTCTACAGCTCATAACACATGAAAATTCAAGTGGGTCTACTCAAAATAAGTCCTCAATAAGTTTATAAGTAATTTTATTATGATGACTTTCAGCTTTGGAAAATGAAATTGAGACATTGAGTAAAGACATAAGGATATCAACAAAGAACAAAATTCTCCTTTTACACACAGTCATATTTACTTAAGGGAAAGCCTGGAGGTGGTTTTTGTATTCTTCTTTTCAGATCCATTTTCCTAAAAATCTAGTCATTTCAAGATAAAACATGATTATAGAAGAGATACCCAGTTTATGTCACATCAGTTTGATATGGAAACCCAACTTTTAAAAATGCCAAAAATAATAAAGTTTCTCCTCCTGAATCAGCAGCTCGCACAGCAGATTGTCAGTTACAAAATATATTCCAGCTACACAGCTATAGAAGTAGATTTATGTTTATTATATTGATACAATTAAGCAGTGAATTAAAAGTAATATTTCATCTGTGTCCAGATTAAACAGCAAAATAATTTTTTATGGCTTTGTGGCAAACATTCACCTTTAAAATGCATGTCTTAACAGTTTTTAAATTAATAATCTGAAATTGAATTACTGATGCAGATGTAGTGCATGTTTTATAAACAAGGAAACTTATGAGAAATTGATCTATCCTTTAAAATTGTTTCTTTGGTTTTCCTAACAGAATTAGAGTTATCCTTATTGAAAGAATATTCCCTAGGCTCAGACTGTTATCCATTCCAGAAAATTAAAAAAGTAAAAAATAAAAACTGCACACCTATCTGGGCTAAGAAGTTGAATACCAGGACCATTGTCAATAAGTGCCTTTCACACAAGTACTTTGGAAAAGTTATTCTGAGATGTAAAAGATGAAGTACTACACGTTGTATGTGTGCACTATTAAAACATTATGTGCCGTTGTTGCAGTAGACAGAAGACTATGTATTTATTTACAGTTTATTTGGCTTCACATCCAACACAGACACAGGAGTCTTCATTCGAACTCAAAAACCCTGAATTTCCCCAAACTTCAAAAGGCAGCTGTATAGTACTCAAAACATGGGAAGCCTTTTTTCTTTCAGTGCCTGTTTGTACAGGGTAGAGCATTACAGTGCTCCACATGCACATTTGAAGATGTGTTACCCTCCACTGAACTTGTCATTCACATGACAGCGACAATTCTTGTAAGTAGGTCAGGAGCACCAAAATGAAATGCCTCACTTTTCCAGACCAGGATTTGAGAAGTTGTGGCAGTAATTTGCCTTACTTTGCCACTGTCATTTGGATTTGTATTATTTTAGTGGCATCTAAGTACCACTATTCTCCCTGTGAAAAGATAGCCAGTAACCTCACTGACAACAAGAGTGCATAAAAGGCATCTTGAAAAAGACCCCACATCTTAAGTCTTTAAGCCTCTGTTACTCTGAATTATATAAAATATATAAAGAGATAATGTCATTTTGTAGATGAATACAATTATCTCACAGAATTACACTGTCATTCACCAAAGCTGTTCCAACATTTTCAAGTGTAGCTGAAGCATGAGACTGAAGGACTAAAAGTTTGAAATTTATTCTACTAAAATAATTTGAAGAAGCTGTGCAACAAGGTAGCATTTTTATAAAAGGCAGTACATTTCTAACCTCAACATTCTTCAAATGCAAAAGCTGTATTTGGAGGAACAGAAACATCACAATTAGTACATTTCAGAAAAGAAAGATTTGTTACTTAAAGAAAAACAATTTGAAGAGTTACTAAAGCAGACATCAGAACAACACAAGTCATATCTCCTAAGCCCATAACATGGTTTCACCATAACACTGCTTGGCTAATTTACTAACCTTTGTCATGAGGTGGGTCCTCAGGCAGGTCCACATCAAGCATGAGATCATCATCGTCAAGATCACATGAATCAAGATTATTCAAGATATCCTGCAAGAAAGAAAATGGGAGGTACAGCCGCTTCCATGATATATCATTTACCCTACTGTCATATATTTATTTCAAAGCTTTCTTGCATTTTTATCACACACATACGCAATGTTTTCAGCAGCCTCCTCTCTTTAGAGGCCAAGATCAGTCTTACTTGAGACCATCTATACAAACAACAATCATCACACCTCTAGTAAAATGACACAATAACACTGCTAGATGAAACAAGGATGGATTAAAACATTTTTCTGCCTGATGCCTATGAAATACTCCAAAGATTTTTCCATATATCCTGCCTTCTTCCCAATTGGAAGCATTTTAAAACTAAATTACTTTGCTCACTTAGAATTCAAAAACAGCTTTGTGAAGAGAAGATATTAAATCACCTTACTTTAGCTCTCATATCTTATTATCGTAGTATCACTGAAAGGAAGAGGGGAAACCTATGTTATCTTGTCTTTTCAGGCTAACAAAACAAAATATGCCATTATCAGCACTAAGCTATGTCACCTTTAGTCTTTAAGATTGTGGTTCATACAAAGCTGTTTCTAAAGGGACCAACAAACTCATGTTGCATGGGTGTGCTATTAGTGCAAGAAAATGCAATGAAGTGTTAGTACTAAATGGAGTTATACACAGTATATACAGTCAGGTATATTAAAGAATAAGAACTGTAGCGTGGGCAAGTCAGCATTATAAAGATGAAACAGACCTCTCTTCTTTTAAGAACGCCAACAGTAGGATAAAACCTCCAGAGGTGAAGGCTGTAGGATATTCAGCAGTCAGATGCTGCTAGCACCATGCTAGTGAAAGCCTGCATCAGGCAACAAAGCACAGTACTTGGTCAGAGAGCCCTGACTCCATTTTACTCCATGATTCAAAGAAAGCTAAACTTATTAATAACAAGTGATTATAACACAAAGTAGGTCTAAGGAAACTGTTGATGGTTATACAGCTCCGACTCTTGAGCTCTGTTTTCCCATAGCCCACAAATTGCTTTAAGGTCCAAGATCAGACTCAGGCACTTCACACCTGCCTCTTTTCTAAGACTCTTATTAGGTTTAACAGCTGCACCTACAGATGATTCGTGGGACCAATATTGAAAAATTTACCAGATAAAGTGTTTTCCTATTTCTCATCAGGTAGAGATCACTAAATACTTATTGAATACTGGATACAGACTGTCAATACACCGCAAAACAATATTCATGCTGGAAAGCTATCCCTTTGCTGGATACCATTTAATCAGATTCATTTAATCAGAGACACAGAAGTGAAAAGGAAGAACATGAATAAGCATTTGTCTAAACTGTTGCTCCAGCTCTTTCTCAGCAGCGTTCCTATAGCATTCACAAAGGATTACTGTATTTCATTACAAATGGTGGAAAGAGCTAAGCATATTTAAAGCTTTTTTTGTGACAAGATGAAAAATACATTTCTGCAAGGAAAGTTATTTGTTGACTTAGGAGGGACAGTATGAGATGAAAATGGTTAATATGTACTTTGTAAAACATGAGCAATATAAAGGAGAGAATAGAATACTTGTGACAGAACCACCTGTTATTTTCTGTATTTCAAAGTCCTACCTGAATTATTTTGTTTACATATATTACTCTAAGTATTTACAGTAAAATATAGAAAAACCTACGTAACAGGCATACTGAAAAATAATAAAATGAACTACGGAAAAGCTTCACAGAAAAACTGAACAAATTTAAAAGAAATATGGATTTAACATTTGGGAGAACAAACTGCCTGTATATATTTACTTCTTTGTTTCCATTAATTTACATTTTTCCAGGAACTAGCAGACTTTTAACATGTATTTTCTAAGCAATTCTGCAAAATGTAGGCAGGTCTGAGAGGAAGCTTTGGTTTGTTAGTTGATAAATTGTTTCTATGCTGTGCTTTGATCTTCCAAATTAGGATGAAAAGATTATTTTTTTCTACTGCAGGTACCTTAATGAGCATGATGAATTACAAACAGTGGTCACAAACATATAAAGAAAGTTGAAAACGTTTGCTATTGCTGTGGAAAAGCATTTTTTAAAGCACAAGATAAAAACGTAGTATGTCAGTGTTAACTAATAAACCTAGATAAGCCATTTGACCATCTTTGTATCTGAACTTCCGAAGTCTAATGATGCCAGAGAAGGCCAGCATTTGAGATGCCAAACATACTTTTCTGTCAACAGCACATTTCATTATGCTTCCCCAATTACACATTCCTGCAGCACACTGAGGCAACTCCTCGCTAGAAAACACGACTGTAAATATGAAGTCTCTGCAATAGCTGGGGCATAGGCAAATTCACTTAAGAGTATTGCCCAGTGCTATCTACTTGGGAAACCTACAAGTAGATGTCAGCAATGTCATCTTAAATAGCTACAAGATAAAAGGCGGGTTTCATCAACACATTAGTACATATAAAACCTGTATTTACAGACTTCCATCATTATTATTGCTACTGTATAATGAAGTTAACTACACAGCAGTAACATTTACAGTGGTTATCATCATGAAGTGATTCTCAGCAAAGGGCTCAAACAGAACAGGAAATAAGTTTCTCACACGCACATCAGCTCCCAGCCTACAGAGTATTACATGTGTCAGCAATTATTAAGTCGCAGGAAGAGAAGAATTCTGTTTTATTTGTATAGTCAAAAAGAATAAAGCATATTAAAAGGGGCAGTTAACTTCACAAGGCCGATTTAACACTAGGTTTTCAAGATGCTACAACCTAGAAAGACTAAATTTGGGACTGTGACATCCCAAGCCAAACTACAACGCTGTCCCCAAGCACTTCCTCCAGAAATGTTTCTAACTGTGCAGGGGCAGCAGTGCTTTGTTCTCCTACTGCAACAGCACAGGAAAAGCATTAGCTGATGATGATCTATGCCTACTGGTGTAAGTAATGAGTAAGCTGAGAACCCCAACAGCAGGGAATACTCATATTGCATAAGGAGATGAGAGAAGTCTAAATAGAGAGGCTAGGGTAAGGCTGGGGAAAGATTACACCACATTTACAAAGTTTACTTCGATGTTCTGCAAATTCTTTCTGTAGCAATTGCCTTCAGGAACCTGTCTTAAAGGTTAATCAAGCACACACCACCACTCACCTACCTTGGGTGTTTTTGCCCAATTTGTTGGATGTGCAGAGTTCAGAATCTTTCTCAATGACTTAATATTGTTATGACTCTTAAGACCATTGCTTTGAAGACTGGGTCCTGCAGAGTAGCTACTTTTATTGAAGCTGAACAAGTTTAAAATTCAATTTAGATTCATAATCATCATAATGAACTGGAGTAACAAAATACTCTTTTTAAAAGTTCAGTTCCTAAAAATTCCTCATACTACACACATCATAAGCTCTCTTCCCCAGAAGAGCAGTATTTTCAGCCCACCAACTTAAGTTCAATTTAGCTTAACAGTTTAGACCCAGGCAAGAGGCCTGATCCTCAGCTTTCCCATTTCTCGAGCTAAGTATATAATGCAATTAAAAATAAACTGCAATGTGCCCAAATTAGAAGAAAGATAGATGTCTACATTTTCTCCCTATTAAACATAAAAGACGCAGACCAGTGAAAGCTTATGACACAATGTATATTACATTGGAATTTTAAAAAAGGAGGAAGTCAGGCACTAGGGTTAGTGCAGAAATACAAAGCAGTTCCAGATAATCAACCCTGAAACAATCTTGGAGAGCATTCATAGAACTGAGAAGAGCCTGAGCTCAAAATACCAATTCTCTCCATGCCAAGGTATGCTACCATGCTTCAAAAGCAATTGCACTGAGGTAGTCATGAACTGTTGGTGAATATTAAGAACAATGTTTTACCTTTTTCCACAGTTAAGAATCTCAGACTTCATTAATTTGCTCTACATTTATAAAGCAGGCTGTTAAATGAAAATAACCAATTTTTGATACTGATTTAGTGAGTTAGGCCTTGTGTCTGATAATAATTCGCTTCTGAAGTCAGTGGAAAATGGAAGTAAAAGCTCACATGCAATTTAAGTATTAAACAGTGATTAAATTGAATACACATACAGAATTTCTTTCGTTTTATTTGCTCTACATCCTGGATTTTTTAAGCCTATATGAAAAATTTCTTTGATCTTTTACTTTCTTTCTCAAAAAAGACCATATGGACAATGTACATTGATCATAGTTCTAATGCAAAGGATTACAACTCCTTAAAAAGTTCAAACAACAACAATATTACAGGACAGATATCACCATTTTGGAGGGAAAAAAACCCACTATAGAAAGCGAATCTACAAGCTCAAAATTTGGCAGCAAAAGATGTGTCATCTACAGCATCAGTATATGAACACCTTTCTGGCACGCCTAGCTTTGATGTTAATATTCACATAATACTTTCCCATGCTACTGACAACGCATTTATAGAAGCTTTATCTGACATTAATATTTTTATGAAATTAGATTACCTTACTGTTAAATCTGGCTGGATGCTGTGAAAAGGTAAACATGCTAGGCTATTTCCAATATGTATTTTCGAAGTAGTTTACTTAAAGAACGCTGCATTAATTACAGGTCACTTTGTTGAATGACAGCATGTTCCATTTATTTGGTTATTCTTTAATCTCTTTGTACAAATAAGCAGTAGGTTAGAATCAAGACTTCAGACTTATAGTTCTTACAGTACCATGCTGTATTCCTTTTGATGAAAATATACTAGAGCAAATTTCAGTAATGGCCGCTATGAAATCAAGGATACTTTATGACTGCCATTAGTTCAAGGTGCTTTACTTATTTTGAACATCGTTAGTCTTTATGGCCAAATTCTAGGCTCTATTTTTCTACATCTGACTCAAACTGGTTTCCAGTTTTCAGTAAGAGAGTAAACAGTTTCTCAGGAACTGTTGAAAGATAAAGAAAAGTCAGTTGTCCATGCAGAAATTTTTTCTTCAGTTTCTGTGTTAAAAGATGTACTAGAAGAAAGCTGGACACGTACATTTCTCTGAAATTGAGATCTCGGTTTGGGCCAAATTTGAACACGGATAGCAAACTTGGAAACTACTGAGAAGCTAATTCACATATGAGAGCAATTCAAGCAATGTCTTAAAGGATGACATTTAAAATAATCCTAAAAATTAAAAACAAAAGGCATAAATAGACACCTGAATAGAATCTATCAAAATCTCCAAAATACCAGAATGAGTTTTATAGGTCTTTTGGACAACTACTTCAGGAAAAACATTTTGAAAATACAATTTTACATTGAAAAACCAAAGTCTTAGAAAAAACCAGCATCTCTGTATTACAACATACTTCTGTGTAAACTTAGAAAAGCAGTTGTCAAAGTCACTAAATCATTTAAAGCAGACACATCCTTGTGAAATTCCATCAGAAAAAAAGAAAAAAGGCAAACACCCTTGTCAGAGGTCACCTTCCTTCTCTTTCTACTACCAAAGAGATCCTATTTCAAATAAAACATTTGGTGCCTGTGACAATGAAGCCACAACACTGTGTTTAACCTAAGTCTGATGCTATGGCAATGAATACATTACTACAAATTTAGCAATACTGATTTTGCCTAATACAACACAAGGGAAAAGAGCAATCAAAGTCAGTCATCCAGGAGAAAAAAAAAAATCTACCTCTTGAAACAACATAGGAGGTAGGGGTTGACACTGGGATAGAGAGCTCCATTTCTAGTCCAATCATTAGGGCTCTAAGAAGTACCTGACAGTTTCAACACAGTTATTCAGCTGACTCACCCAGCAGTGCAAGTCTTGACACTTGAGCATCAAAAGGACAGAACAATCCCGGAGGTACAATTCAACACATCCTTCTAATGCCCAAGAGGACCTTTAGAGCAGGAGCATGGTAGTGCCTTGTACCACTAGCTGTATTTTTTTAATGCAACAAACTCAGTTTCAGAAATTCCCCATCCTATCATTTAGCAACAAAAAGACAAAGCTCTTCTTGAGATTATGTTATTCACAAAAAGCGTTGTTAAGATACAGCCTTGATACCTATAACAATACAGCCTTGATATATATCTCAGCAGCCCAACTGTAAACTCCTATCACTGTACGAAGCAAAAGATTAAGCTGAATAAGAGGCCAGCTACAAGATACCCAGCTTCCAAGGTTTACTGTGAAAAAGTATTAGACAGCATGAAGATTACAAAAAACATCAAACAAATTGATTCATAGGATGCTAGTTCTGGACAACAGAAAAACACCACAAAATAATGGACAGCTTTCAAACTAGTTCTGTGAAGAGAAATCTGGGTATGTCTCCTTCAAGATTTAAGTATCTACTCCCAGACTGAACCTGTCTTATATGCTTCCGTTTTGCCTAAACTGGAGGGCTTCGCTATGATGTGTCAGAAGGGCAAGTACTCCAAAAATCTAAGAGAGAAGGAGAGCTAAAGCCTTTGCAATCATCCCTCCATAATTTGAATTCTTGTTTACAAAAAATATCACTGGAAAATGTAAAACATTCTCTATTCCTCATACTTACTAGGCTTCTTTTAGTTATGATACAACAGCTTTTCTTAGATTACATTTTCGTTACATACAGTGGTGTATCTAAATATTTTTATTTTAAAAAAACATCCATAATTAATCCTGCCAGTATGGCAGAAATACCCACAAAGAAATCTTACATTAACATAAAAAACACTATTTTAAAACTTTATATTAGGTATTCATACTGATTCTCTTTGTGTGATCTGCAGCTAACATGAAAAAAGTATTAAGGCATTGGAGTACTACAGATGAAACACGCTACTACTTTTTCATTAGTAGTTATGTCTCTGCAGTTGCTAAGATCTCCCAGCTGGATGCTTCTGGTGGGACATTTGAACACTACAATCAACATGTGTTTGTATTTTCAAAATAGAATGTATTTTATTGTCTACAAGAGTTCATTCACCTGACAAAGTAGGGATCATTGCAGTGAGTTTGCATAATTTTGGAAGAACAACAAAAATACATTGTGTTTATATGATTCTCTGTGCTTTAATATTTGAAGTAAGAAATCGTACTGTTTTGCATCTGAAAGCAATTCCTGTCTCTATACTGTCAAAGTGTATTACAAGTCTTACACCATACTAAAAGGAGGGCACTATTTCTTACTTCAAACATTCTTTTGCAAATAAAACCTAGATGCACTTTATTTTTAGAAAAACTAGCAGCTAGAGATGCATGAAATTCCATAGACATTTTCACACTCATTTTCTATGCAGTTGCATACGCAACATCTCTTCTGGTGAGAAGCTAAACATTAAAGATTTTTGATTTTCCATTAAAAAAAAAAAGATACTGAGGAGGGAAAAAAAAAAGATGAAAAGAGACCACTGAAAAAAGTTCAACAAGCAGAAGATAAGCTTGAATAAAGGGGGAGAACTATGGAAGATTCTGTCCAGAAAACCTCAAGAGAAGTGAAGAGTTTGTTCGTTTCTGCACTTCTCTCAAAGTATCATTTCAGGTGCTTCAAGGGCGAAAAAAGGAAGTAGCTTTTAAAAACAAACACTAAACAGACTGGGAAAATCAGTCATCTGGCGGGCAGCTAAAGGATAAGTGTGAAAGTCAAACAGGATTCAAGACTGACAGTGCAGAAGAGGGAGACTTCCAGGGTCTTTTTCAATGCTATTTTCAGGATTTCACAACACTCCAGATAGAGATAAAAAAAGAAATAGGAATTCAATACAAGTCTCCAAAAAGGAACATTAAGTAAGAACCAAACAGAACTGTTAAGTGAAGGCTGAAAAGAGACAGAAGATAAAGATACAGGAAGGTACAAACTGTACTATAGGGCTGAAGAGAAAAAAAACCACTGTAAACAGTCATAAAAACAGAGGAAACCACAGGGAAGAGAAAGCATGGAACTCTGCAGGATACCAAAAATTAGGATAGGAAGGGAGTTATTTTTAATGTGATTTGCAACATATAGCATTTAAGATAATTAAGCCCAACATCCAAACAAGTATTCCATCATTTTGTTCATGCTCTGTAACGGAAGTTGCCATGACAACATATGCAACGATAACTTCATTCTGAAAATCCGGGATGTTTTCTGTTTCACTATTCGATATAGTTGTCTTAAATATAGACTTACTATCCCTGAAAACTTTTTTATAAAGGCAGTTTGTTCTACCTAGGTTTACAGAAAGTAGATAGGAAATAATTATTAGGTTATTACCCACTATATCTCAAGAAGCAGCTAGGCTTGCTGCTTTTTAAAGTTTTTTCTTTTAAATTATAAAATCAGATGTCAGATCGTGTAACAAATCTGAAATTCAACAGCGTAATAAAGGGAGAGAAAAAAAACCACAACAAACAAATATGAACCATTCTGTTGAGACTTGACCGAATCGTAAGCAACGGCACCTTCTGAGGAGGCAGTGCGAGCTAAAACCCCCTGCCACAAAAAGCTTTCCTTGGCTGCCATCTAGCCGCCAGCAACGGACCTCCAAAATGTAAGAGAACGAGGAGCAGAGAAAAGCATTTTGACAATCTCTCTAAGGAATTCCAGCTAAAGAACGTTTTCTGTTGTTTTGGTTTTTTTTTAAATAGGCAGATACTTTTTTGTAGAAAACTTTTGTTTTACTGCTGAGCACACTAATAGAAAGCCATCAGCAGTAAGCAGAAATAGTACCACAGAAGTAGCAGAGGCTGAGGAAAAGCAGTCCTTTCTACTCATTGCTTCCAGTGTTTTCAGAAAAAGTCAACCAGTATTAGACGTTCAGCATTACTTTTACAGTTTACCTAATTACGTAATTACTACTGATACTCTTAACTGGCAAAAACAACCGTGAATGATTCTTGCTCCACTTAACAGTGTGAGGTTCAGCTTAAATGGAAATAGAGAGGCTTAAAAGAACTCCCAGCTGAGGAAGGAACCACACCATAATCTCAAAATTCAGAGGAACACTGTGGGCAGTGCTGCTTCCATGAGATCATTTAAGTTGCCTCTATAGTAAGTTTTAATTACCCTAAAAATGAAGCTGGGGTATAATCTGAATACAGCTTTTTACACAACATTAATGTGTTCTATTCTTAACAGTCAGCTTAATATACTTGTTTCTAATTAAAAACAATCATCAAATACCTCATAACTGTTTTTGAGTAATTCTGTTTTGACTTATCTCTAAAGGAACTGTGACAACACTGCAAGCGTCCTGTCACTTGCACTGCTGCAGAAGGAGATTCTCACTACATGATCCTCATACATTTTAAACAGCATGAACCAAGAACACGAAAACATCAAAATGCCGTTAGCTCAGAATCACCTCAGATGTGGAAAAATGGTGCTTTGTTAAAATTTCTAGTCATAAGAAGGATGACAATTAGAGTTACAAGGTGGTACCAGATCGCAGTTGATATCGATGTGGCCTGAATGCAGTGTTCAGTGTTCTCAAAGAGAAATGAAGTTAAAGTGCATCCCATATTTAGAACTGTGGGAACATTAAGACTGAAATTGAGCATACACATTTTGTCCAGAGGGACCAAAGCTGCGTGTGCTACAAAAACAACTGACCTCAACATGTACAAGACACTGCCACCTCCCCACATTTCTGATGCTTCACAGAAGAAAATAATTCAGAAGATTCAACACCAACATTCCTGTAACTTACTGGGACACTGCTTTAGGTAAAAAGGAAAAGTCAACTGTGTGCTGTGCAGGTGGTTTTAATCAAGTTATCTGTAACACATTCAGAGACTCAGATGGGTTAGAGGTATTTCTCAATTTGTTTTACATGTTTTTTTAAAAAAGCTTTTCCTGTTTATACTGGTTATTTTGAAAAATACTCCAAGACTACCATTCTTTTTGGGCATATGTTCACTTGTTAGCTATGGCTTGAACACAGGAGTAACCAAAACAAGGTGTGTGCCTTAAAAATTCAGCAATACAGTTAGATGAAGTACACTAGAGTAATTCAGAAGTCCTTCTGTTATTGAAAAGTGATGCTACTGGTTAGGAAAAAAAGAAAAAAACATGTGAAGGAATAGCTATAAACTCACATTAAAATGTAATACTGGATGTGCAGCTACCAAGTCATAGAACAGTTTGGGTTGGAAGGGACCTCAAAGATCATCTAGTTCCAAACCCCTGCCATGGGCAGGGGCACCTCCCACTAGACCAGGTCACTCAAGGCCCCATCCAACCTGGCCTTGAACTCTTCCAGGAATGGAGCATCCACAACCCCCCTGGGCAACCGGTTCCAGTGTCTCACCACCCTCATCTCCTCTCTTCCAGTTTAAAGCCATTACCCCTTGTCCTCTCACTACAGGCCTTTGTGAAAAGTCCCTCGGCAGCCTCCTTGTAGGCCCCCTTCAGATACTGGAAGAAACTCATACAGGAAACATCACTTACAAGCTTATGAAATAAAAAGTGCCAATTTCAACCAGTATTTATAATCATACTTCACACAACACATCAGCTGCTGTCCTCTCTCCCTCCCTCCACCACACAAATTCAAAGCTGTCATTAATGGCTACCGCAAATGAAACAAAATTACAAGTGAAGTTGCCTTCCTCCATTTTACCAGCCAAAACAGCATGAGATTTACTGTGTCAGTTCTGAATCAAGCAGCTCTCAAAGGCATATATGCTTTGCCATCTCAAATGAAAAAAGGTGATTTGCCATAAAAGCTTGTTCGCAAAATGTCACGCCTCTCAAACAAACATCACAAGGTATTTGTGGCCTGTAATATGGCCATGAAAACCTCTCAACAACATTTGACAGCAGGGACACATACATCACACAAGAGACAAACGCCATCTCATTAAGTAATTCAGTTTCTCACTACCTCCCATGGCTGTAATAGTTCAGTTCTGAAGTTGAAGACTAGAGCAGTGACAGGAGGGTCGACGGTTGGTATTTTCACTCTGAAGGCAGTACTTCTGAAATCACCGTCTCTACTTACATGACATCTCCTTTCTCTGCCATAAGCGGAAAACTCTCAGCAAACTCTGCTGAAAGAATGGGTGAGGAACCCTGCCAGCAGAACACACCGCAACAAGCTTGCGCTCCAAGTAATAATACAGTGTTACCTAGCCGCTGCACAGTTTCCTACTGAAAGCTTAGCTGTGGACACGTTAACCAAGGATGCTCTCCCACTCATTTAAGATGTCCACAAATACTGTCTGTTCATAACAGTCTACATGCAAAAAAGCGATACTGACTTTGGAGGCTCTGAAATCAGAAAGAAGCAGTCTAATGACTATCCAAATATAAACATTTTAAGGCATACCAGAAAGGTTTTTTTTAGAAACTGAGGCTATGAAAAACAAATGCCAGTGATTGATATACTTGTATTATTGGAGAAAGGAAAGCAATTATATGGACCTAATGAAAACTATCAAGTCAGAACAATACAATTCAAGTGAGTCAGTGTCAGATTCCAGAACATGGCATGAAGACATGGACACAAAAGAGTGGAACTTAGATGTGACCTTATGAGCTGAGAGGCTCCCAGCAGCACCAGCTTCAGATAAGTGGCGCAGACATGCATGCCAATGAAAAACACCTTTCAAGGCTTTCAAGACATCTGTATTAGATTCCAATTCCAGAATAATTGTATTTCTTAGCAGGAAGTTTCAACCACTTTATCAAGTTTAGGAAACAGTGTAAGGTAAAGCTCTTTCAACATGGACATGCTAAGCAGAAATGGCAGCTTAGCAAGATAAAGTGTTTCCAAGAAATTCTTTAATATCACAAGTAAAATTCAGACATGGTGTTCACCATTTTCTAGAATGCATCAGTAAAAGCTAAAATCCGCACAGAAGACTTCCTGGGCTACTCAGATGTCTATGCCAAGATTGTCCTACAAACCCAAAAGTCAGGGTTTCAGATAAAGGAGTGTGAAGCACCAAGGAGTTCTTCAGTCTGTCCTGCAGGACAGGAATTTTGGTGATGAATGCAACAAATGAAAATTCTCTAAGTAAAAGCAGAAAATGCAGAACTCCACATTGCCACTGCACATTAGTGATGCTATGTGCTATATAGCTCTGTCCATAAAAATGGTCTTCAGTATGCTGGGCACAGAGGGAAACGGGGAAGGAGATAAAATACAAATTGCAAACTATCCAACACCCTCTGGGTTTGCTCTTAGTCACTTCCCAGGAAGTTCACAGATATTTTGTTTTCTAGTGTGTCCACACCCAATTAGACAGATCTGCTACTGAGAATTTTAGTTACTGCCCATACAGCTCTACACGCCTGCAGATGATTGCTGAAGTGCCTTCATCATTGGTTTGTTTGAATACCTTATAGGAAATAGGTAGATAAAGAAATCACCTCCCCCTACGCTAGTTCTACATCCTCACAGTCAGTCTCATTACTCTGACATACTAATGAATCTAGCATTGATTCACATACCTGTAGAGATTGCCCAGTTACCTCCTCTGTAGTCCAGTTATGTCACAACAGTGGCCAGATAAACTTGGCAGTGACAAGAAAGACTAAAATGTCTGGGATCTCACAGGCTTGTTAGGCAGCATCTTCAGGTGCCAAAAAAGGCCTGACTACGTCAAAATCCAAATTAATATAGGTATGACAAGATTGCCCAGGACCAGAGCCATAATACTTAAATATTGTCATACCACAAGAATAATGCCTTCTCCTTCCTTTCAACCTTACTCCTTCATTAAAATACTGAGTGTCTAGTCACGGAATTAGTGGTCACAAATTCTCTAGCAAAAGAAATTTTTAAAAAATATCCAACCACAAACAAAATTAGAAGTTTATTTACTGATGTCTTAATGAATTCAAGTTCAGAAGGGCAGTGACTGGGGTGAAACTATCCTTCAGTTTCAGGCACAGAACAAATTCAGACCCTTCTTAAGGAAGTGCTGAAGTACACAAACTGCTTTGAGGAAACATCACAGGAACAGACAATGCAATTAATTATTTGTATTAGCTTGAACTTTTGTTAGCCAAAAGACATGTATCCTAACAAAGGAGGAAATGCAATTACTCAACACTGTTCATCTGAGTACTGACTGAAAAAAACAAGCCAAACGATTGGGTTGGTTTTTTTTTTTTAAACACTGTCCTCTGCTTTGAAAGAGATCTTTATTGGTCTTTGCTGAACCACAAATGATGCAGTGATGCAATACACACTGATGATAACACCAAGTATTACTATTCATTTTTAACTCAGCCACCATCCTAAAAATGGACAAATAAGATAGACTCCGTAATACTCACTCAAGGTCACAGAGTGTGGCAAATCAGCAGTGAGGATATCTTTACTCGTAGATCATTGAACTATTTTTTTTATAGTACTAGCAAGTCCACTCAATCTATCAGTGAACAAAAATATTTGGTTGATTCTATCTCTTATTGGCAACAAAAAGAGCAGCTGAATGGTGTGCAAGTCTTTCCTGATTGGCACATCTTCTCCAATGGAGGATTTAACATCAACTTCCAGACAGGAAAGCAAATAGAAGGATGGGGAGAAAAAAAATCCTTAGATGCTGCAAATCTAGAAGTTTCAGTAACAGGTTAAAGATACCATGAAAATCTAAATAAATTCAAGAGTTTTTCAATATCAAAGTAGTGCTTCTGTTTAATTTTTTTTACTTTTACATTTACCTTCACAGTCTTAAAATCTTAAGACATTCACTTCCAATATGAAAAGCAAAAAAAAAATCAAATTTCAACTAGCTCATTAGATGGAAACTGCTTTTCATGTGTGCTTCTTTAACTAGCTTGCCCCTGAAGAACTCATTTTGAGGCTGCTCTTTTCAGAAATTTATAGCAAAAAAAGAAATGTCTGTATCAAGAAAAGACACATACTTAGTTCCAATACACCTCGTTAAATGGATGAAAATGAAGCACAAGACCTTCTGAAGCACAAGACTCTGTACTGAATGCCTCAAATCAGCCACTGCTTCTTATGAAAAAGTTCATAAGAATGCAACTCATTTTCATTACACTACTTACATCACGTTCAAGTCTGCAAACGCTGCTTTTAATTCAGAAAGATTTTGTGTTGAAAATGCTTCCGATAGGTGTTATATAGCACTGCTAGCACAGTATGGAGTCGCTATCTACCAGTTTGGAATTAGCATTGTTCTGTTTCCAAAATAATTTCAGCACTAATATCTTAGTATTACATAGTGTTATGCCGGTTCAGCCATCGTCATTCTATGCTGCCATCAGTTGCCTGATCACCCAGGCCAACGCTGAACTCAGCAACATCCTCTCGCAAGTCTTCTTTCAGACAGTCCTGCCATAGGTTCCTGTGGGCCCAGCTCCTCTGTTGCCCACTGCGGTGCCAGCATTGTCTGCTGGACATAACAGACAGATGGCTCCCTCAGCGGCCCTTCACATGGAAGGACACCACAGAGAGCTCAGCAAGATGCAACCAACCCCAACAGAAGCCACATCCACAACTCAAGCTCCAGCACTTCACTTGGCCCCTATGGATGAATCACAACCTCCATACAGCATATTTACATGCATCATGTCTTCACATTTCTTTAGTTCATCATACTGAAAATAAAATACTCAAGTTAATTCACTATCTCTGGGCTTCTCCTCAGAGGTCTGTTTAACCAAGTCCATCCATCTGGCAAAGTTCTGTAGAAGGGAGACCAAAACTTCTCATTGGCTGCACACTTGTTTCTCCATCAGGCCGGTAACCACTTTAACCTTTCCAGCAGAGCATTCACTTTCTCTTTGCCAAGGTTTACCAAAGATTCGTACCAGACCAGGCATTCAGGCCCAAGATCCAGAGATCTTTTCAGGCAATTTCTCATTAATTGCCCTACCACTACCATATGTTCAGCCAAACCAGGCATTTGGAGATATTTTCAGACATAATTGCCCCACCAAAATCCAGGCTGGGGTCCGGAGAACTACCATCATCCAGACCCAGGACTTTGGAAAACTTTACAGGCAATAATTGTCCTACCATCATTTGGGCCAGGGTCTGGGGATCTATCATCATCCAGACCACTTTTCAAACAATTCCTCAAACACATCATTAATTGCCCTACCTTTCAGGTGATAATCACCCTACCATCATCCAGGCCAAGGATTTGGAAACTTTATGGGCAATAATTACACCCTATCATCCAGGCTAAGGATTTGGAAAACTTAACAGGTAATAGTACCCTACCAACTCCTAGCCTCAGAGTCCAGAGAACCAGCATCACCCAGACCAGAGACCCGAAGAACCACCATAATCCAGACCCAGGTTACAGGCATCATCCCACGATTCAGGCCAGGGTCCGGAGAACCTTTTGGGCAATAATTACCCTACTAATATCCAAGCTCTGGAGCATTGCCATCATCCAGACTCAAGTTACGGGCATTGTCCCATCACTCAGTCCAGAGTCCAAAGAACCTTTCAGGCAATTCTTCACACAGGCACTTTCAGCCATCATATTTCTACAACTATCTTCTTCACACAAGTAAATTCCATTCACAGTCTTTTATTACATGGGATTTCAGGTTCTTAAACATTCGTTTTCTATACACAAACACTTTCTAA
>VZZY01015914.1:0-64879 GCA_013400335.1 Eurystomus gularis
CTATGATCCTGTGATTCTATGAAAGAAGGATGAGGGAGTTAAGGTTATTCAACCTGGAGAAGGGAAGACTCCAGGGAGACTTCATTGAAGCCTTTCAGTACTTAAAGGGTGCCTATAAGAAAGACAGGGACAGTCAAGGGAAGACTCCAGGGAGACTTCATTGAAGCCTTTCAGTACTTAAAGAGTGCCTATAAGAAAGACAGGGGTAGTCTTTTTAACAGGTTCTGTTGTGGCAGGACAAGGGGGAATTTTTTTGAAGTAAAGGAAGGTAGACTTAGACTAGATATAAGGAATAATTTTTTTACACTGAGGATGGTAAAACACTAGAATGTGTTTCAAAGAGAGATGATAGATACCGTATCCCTGGAAACATTCAAGGTCAGGTTGGACAGGACTCTGAGCAACCTATCTTGTGAAAGATGCTGCTGCTTACTGCAGAGAGGTTGAACAAGATGACCTTTAAAAGTCCATTCTAACCCAAAGCATTCTATATTTCTATGATTCTAGAAGTGAAATCTTCACTTGACCTGTTTATATTGCTTTTTCTTATGGTAAATAAATGTTCAGATGGCTTCTTCTGTCAAATACACCTAGAAATGATGCTCCTATGACATGATTAAATGGCTGGTCAAGAATAGAATTTGTTTTCATCTTCTGTGGACATGAAATAACAAACCTCTGAATAACTTCTAGTGCCTGTTTGTGTGATACCCAACATTGAAGTTGTAGATCATTAAAGAGAAATATTTCCAGCCTCAGAAAAGGGATTGTTTCACTGACCTGAATGACTTAGCTGGCAGCACCAGAACTAGAAGGACAACACATGACCTGGTTTCTGTCTGTATTAATTAGCAGAGTTATAATACTATTAGGCACCCTAGAAAATTCAAACCCAAATTCCTGGCAGAGATAAATCCTCCTTCAAGCCTGACCTCGAAGCAGATCATTGTAACCAGAGCATTCTGAAATGCTCACGCAGACTCTCACAACCCTTTAGTGTCTTGCAATTGCATCTTCTGTTAGGTTCTGACTCAGAAATGCACTTGTATACTACAGTATGTTTAAGCAGGTATTTCAATTATACTATCTTAATTTTTTTTATTTTTTTTTTTTAAATTTAGGCTAATTTCATTGTATTATTAGTGCTTTAATACTTGGCAGAATCTAAAATCTACCTCAGAAACCAACATCAAGTTTGGCTGTGGTGGAGTTACATACCTAGTGCATTAAGTTTACGAAGGGGCGAAGTAATGTGGTATTGAAGATCCTTCCATTCTTCCTGAAGAATGAACACATCACCAGCCTTGTGTGTCTTCCACCTTTTTTATTCACTTACTACTTTTGTAACCTTCACAATGAATTTATAGACTTCCAGGAGCTAACACAGGTTCCTTAATGAATTTATGGATTTTCTTTTTCAGTTGGCTCTGGAATCCCTGAGACTATTAATCTTATATTATTTCAGTGTCCATGTTGACAGCATAGAAGATATGTTTGCTTTCACACTCATCCTCTCCTTTATAGGCAAAATCATGTGTTTATTGGGTTTGCTTATTGCCCCTCTGATAACTCACGACTGCAAGATTACTTGTCTTCTCTCCATGCTCATTGCAATGAATGACAGTTCTTCCCTCTCAGTCTTGCCAGTTATATGGTTGCCTTTGCAATAATTCTGTCTAATTTAATATTGCCAGTTATGAACCCATTCTAGCTTTTCTATTTAGTTTCTGCCATCCTCTATTTTTTATGTTTGTGCTCAGTAAATGCAAGTCTGCCCATTGTCTTTCCTGCCAAAGCATACAAATAAATATTTCTTGCATTTAAAATAAGTTTTTAGATGTTTTTATTATCTTTCTTTTTTATTTTTCCTATTTTTTTTAGGATTTCTGTAGCATTTATCAGCTATTTCTATTACATTAACCTTCTTTCTCTTCATATTTTATGTCATTAATATTGTCTGTACTTGGATTACTTTTAGCCTCCATTCTCCATTGTGTTTTAATCATAGAATGTTTTAGGCTGGAAGGGACCTCTAGAGGTCATCTAGTCCAACCTCTTTACACAAATAGGGGCATCTCTACCTAGGTCAGGTTGCTCAGAGCCTCATCAAGCCTGACCTTGAATGACTCCAGGGATGGGGCCTCCACCACCTCTCTGGGCAGCCCATTCCTGTGATCTATGACCCTCATATTAAAGAAGTTTTTTCTAATATCCAACCTAAATCTATCATTTCCTAGATTAAAACCATTACTCTTTGTCCTATCATTACAAGTCCTTTTTGAGTAGACCTTCTCTGCCTTCATGTAGGCCCCCTTCAAGTACTGGAAGGTCAGTATAAGGTCCCCTTGGAGCCTTCTCTTCTCCAGGCTGAACAACCCCAACACACTCAGCCTGTCTTCATACCAGAGATGCGTAAGATTATTTTCTTAATATCTTAATATTTACATTTTCAGTTCATTTATCCATACAGTTATTTTGAATTGCTTGGTTTTAATTTCCTTACCATGCACATTCTTTTTATGTCTCTTCTGATCTCCAGAAATGACCAGTTTCTAAAAATGCTGTGCCTGTGTTATTGTGGTGTTCATTGGCCCTACTAGCCCTGAGCAATATTACTTGGATTTACCATAGACTGGGTGGAAAGAGGAATTATGTTGAGTTACCAGCAAAATGAACAGAATGCAATGTGGAAGCTGAAAAACCTGGTGTAAAATTGAGGCACAGGATCAGAATTTTTCTTTTTCAAAATATAAATTATTTTGCTAATGTTCATTCCTCAAGTTCATTTTTGAAAGCTTACAGTATCCTATAAATGCTCCTTAGAGAAGATAGTATCCCAGACACATCTTTAGATCTAAGCACGTGATTTGGGGGTTATTCATATTTCATAAAAAACACAGAAAAAAGAAACCTTCTAAGCAATCATCCCCTGCATGCAAATTTTAGGCAGATGGTAAGGAATACACCTGGATCCTGAGTTTGGTTTTCCTTTGGTGCCACATAGCAGTAACCCAGGGAGGAAAGACACCCACTGAGGATGGTTTTCAAGCTCTAGCTTCTTGAAATTCTTTGTAATCTTTGTCAGTGTGATAAGATATTTTTCCCACTCTCTCAACTCCTATTTGCTTGAAAGGGATATTTTATCTCTTTTTCTTACATGCTGGCAAGTTTTCCATTGTTGTTTTCTTCTCTTGAGAAGGGTCTAATTTTCTTCTGATGTTGTCCCTGTATTGGCACACAAATTTTGTCTTTTCTAAAGCAGCACTTTTTCCCTTCCTTAGGGACTGAGAAGCTATCATATTAAAACTCCCATTGAAAAATCACCTGTGGTCATTGCAAACAATATTATCGTTGTTGTTTATTTATGTAATGGAAAAAATAAAACTGTTACAGAAGTAAAGGATTTCTGGGGCTGGCTGTTGACATTTCACAGATGTTTAGTGTACAACAGCCCATGTTGCTGTCTTTGAGAGTTTTATCACTCAGTGCTGTGAGAGTTTCATAGGGCATGAAGTTAAAGAGCAGAAGTAATAACTGCCTTTTACAGGTGGGGAAACTGAAGTATGGAGTCACAAAGTGACTTCTTCGAAATCAATGACAAAACTGAGAAATGAACAAAGAATTTCTGATTCCTAACCTGAGAATCTTAGTCTCTTCCTCTCAAATGCTTCATTTCACAAGTAGACCTTGATGGCCATTGTTGACAACATTAATTCACACACAACACTTACCCTCTATTCTGTTTTTCTGGCTGCTATAAGTAAATAATTTTCAGACACAACTGAAAATTGCTTCACCTGTATCTATGTAAATTAACTAACTAATGCTAAACAGAACTTTCAAAGTCACTTTTAGGGCAGGCCATGTTTTTTTTTTCAGTTTCCTAGAACATTCAGTAGTGATTTTAGGGGCGCGGGGCTAATTAGCATTCCCAAACAGTTTACAAGTTCTGTTTAGGCACAACCAGTCAGGGACCTTTCCCAGAATGCTCTCTATTTGGGGCCACCCTGTACTAAATACTAAGAAAGCTCAGTATTACGGTGGTCAGACTTTGATATGGGTTCCAAGGATAATGAGTACATCTCATTTAGTAAATTAGTATAGAGTTAGTTCTTCTGTATTGATAATTTTATTTATGTTTCAAGGTAAAGAATCATATGATTTTTCACTGGCTACCATACAATCAAAATAAAAATATTAGAATAAACCTTTTTGGAATACACAGAAAACTTAATATTTAGCTTTATGAAAAAAAACCAAAAAAAAAACCTGACAATGAAGGAAAACTCTTTTGAGAAGAGGCAAACAATATAGCTAGGAGTAACAGAGAAAAATAACAGCTTGGAACGTTCAAACTGAACATTAGAGATGTCTTTTGCAGGGAGCGGGGAGAAGATGAAGCACTGGAAAAGACTGCACAGATTGCACAGAATTGGAGGTTCTCTGGTTTTGGAGTTTTTCAAGACTCCAGTAAAAAAGGTCACAACTGAAATGATCTACTGTTAGTCTTGGTCCACCTTTTGTTGTACTAGATGACCATCCATCTACTTGATGATAAATCAAGAAAAAACTTATCTGAAAATATGGAGGATGACACTTGATGTAATTTGGGAAAGATTACATTAATGAAGTCCATGCACTTCTATCTATGTGTATCATGTTATTAGTTTTAAGGCTATCTTTCATGGTGGAAACTGCAGGGATATAATTTGGATTCCTTATAGACACAACAGCCACTATGACAATTATTCTTCTAATAATGAAATCGTGGGTGGTCGATCACCTTCACCAGACTGCTTCTGTTCCAGCAGTTCACTCTTGAGATTTTATCTGCCATTTTTTCCATTCTATTAAATTTTTCTCTTAACTATATTTTTTAATAGGGCTTTAAAAGCTCATATTAAAGAATAAAACTTGTAAATGTCAGGAAACATATAAACTTTAGGAGGCGTGTTTCTCTATTTTAAAATGCTGCCAAGAAACTATATAAGTATAGACATACTTATGCATAGTCTCCTAAATGTAGGAATAATTGCTTTTCATCCAGTACAGGAAATACCTTCTGTCTATGATTTTCCTGTGATTGCAGTGGATGAAGGAAGTAATCCAGATTCTTTTGCACTAAATTTAACAAAACAGTGATTATCATTGCACTGCTAACATACCTGTGCAATCATCTGAATAACAGCATGAGGCACCGTTGTTTCCTCTGAATGCACGTTGTAGGCATCTACATTTGGATGTAAGGGTTTTGTTAATGACTCACTGGAAAACAAGGATCCTTAGACTTCTACCTACCTCATCCTAGTTATCAATCTCATTCTCACAAAGTTTCAATAGCCCGGAATTTACTAATATCCATAATACATTTTTCTGCCAAGAGTATACAAACTATTGCTGCCAACATAACTGAAAGTTAGCAGTACTAACAACACCGAGAAATTTTGTAAAAGACCTCGAGCACATTCCTAGAAACAGCTGAGTCACAAAACAAAGACCTTGCGGGGATTTATATGAAATTTAGATGACTTTGTATATATGCAACTCTTGCAATTCTCACATTGTAACTGTAAGTCGCTACCTATCTTTGGAAGTACCAGCACCTTTTAACTATCTTAAATGTCAGCTTTTTCACCCAAGAAAATGAAGTTTATACAGTCATCAGACTACTTCTGTCTATCAGTTTTTCTCATTAATCTTTTGTTCCAATGACTAAAGGACTGATGTCTGTGACAGCCCTGAACAGGATACGCAAGTACAGCCTAACACATCTAGAGCTGCATAGTCTCAGAACCCATGGGCCCATTCAGCTCATCAGCAATGAGGGTACAATGTCCATTGAAGACACATACCACCAGCCAAAACTAATGTTGTCTCTTTATTCACTGCAAAGCTAGTTTATGTAGTTGAAAGCTAGGGGTAGTGGGAAAATTAACAAAAGATATCAGAGAGAGTGTTTCAAGATGATCTAAGGAACCTGAAGGGGTACAAGCCCACGATACCTGATGAGATGTATCCATGGGTTGAAGTTGCTAAGCCACTATCAACATGCCCTTCACAGGGAAGTCTGCTGCCCCCCTGGGGCTCAGGTTAGGGATGTTATAAGGAAACTCCCAGGTCTCATAAAGCCTTCGGCCTATTACCCACTTCTGGTAATGCAGATTGGCAATGATGAGGCCAAGGAGAGTTGACCAAAGGCAATGAAAAGGGACTTCAGGGCACTGGGGCAGATGCTACAAGGATCAAGTGTGCAGGTTTTGTTTGGCTCACAAATCCCCTCAACTGCAAAGAAATCCCCTCAGCTGCAAAGAAAAATACTGAGAAGTTCAGAAAAACACAACAGATAAACACCTGGCTCAAAGGGTGGTGTCAACAGTTCAATTTGGGGTTTTTTGACCATGGGGAGGTCTAAACAGCACCTGGCCTATTGAGATCTGATAGGGCTCAGAGGACTGCAAGGGGAAAAAGGATCCTGGGACATGAGCTGGCAGAGCTCATTGAGCGAGCTTTAAACTACATATGAAGGGGGAAGGGGATAAAACCAGATTGCGTGAAGACGACCCTGAGAATGGCATAACAACATTGGGAGTGATACCACTAGCCCAGCTGAAGTGCAACTGTACATCATCGTGTGCTCCAACTACTTCTTCAGGGGCCCAGCTCAGACACCTTTATGTGAACGCCTGTAGCATGGGCAATGAACAAGAGGAGCTGGAGATGTCTGTGTGCCTCCAGCGCTATGATCTGATCAGCATCATGGAGACATGGTGGAATGACTCCTGTGATTGGTGTGTTAGATTACAAGGGTATAAGCTCTTCAGGAAGCACAGGCAGGGGAGGTGGGGAGGGGGTGTTGCCCTCTATGGCAATGAACAGCTGGAATGCATGGAGCTCCACCTGGAGAGTGATGACAACAAGACCGAGTGCCTATGGGCCAGGGTGAAGGGAAGGGAAGGAGACATTACAGTGGGGGTCTGCTACAGACCACCTGATCAGGAGGACCAAGCGGACAAGACCCTTCATAGACAGATAGGAATTGTTGCTCGTTCACAAGCCCTGATCCTCATGGGGGACTTTAACAACCCTGATATCAGTTGGAGAGACAACATGGCAGGGCATAAGCAGTGCAGGAAATTCCTAGAATGCATTGATGATAACTTTCTCCTCCAAGCAATTGAGGAACCAACAAGGAGAGGTGCCATGCTAGACCCTGTCCTCACCAACAGGGAGGAGCTGGTGAGCAATGTCAAGATCATGGGCAGCCTTGGCTGTAGTGACCATGAGATGGTGGAGTTTAAGATCCTAAGGGCATCAAAGAAGGGGGCTCTCAGCAAGCTTGAGACCCTTGACTACAGAAGAGCTGACTTTGCCATCTTCAGGAACCTCCTTGGTAGAGTACCATGGAACAAAGTCCTGGAGGGATTGGAAGCCCAGGAAAGCTGGTTGACTTTCAAAGATCATCTCCTCCAAGCTCAGGGGCACCATATCCCTAAAAGGAAGAAATCAGTCAAAAATGCCAGGAGGCCTATATGGATGAACAGGGAATTCCTTGCCCAAATCAAACACGAAAGGGAAATCCACAAAGGGTGGAAGCAAGGGCAGATAATCTGGGATGATTACAGAGAGATTGTTCGCTATATCAGAAACCAGGTTAGAAAAGCAAAAGCCCAGGTGGAATCAAATTTGGCCAGGGACATTAAAAATGACAGAAAAGGTATATTGGAGAAAAAAGAAAAACAAGAGAGAATGTGAGGCCTCTCCGGAGGGGTATGGGTGACCTGGTTACCGAGAACAAGGAGAAGGCTGAAGTCCTCAATGACTTTTTTGGTTTAGTCTTCACTGGTAACCACTTGAGCCACACCACCCATGTCACAGAAGGCACTGGCTGGGTCTGGGAGAGTGAAGAACCACCCTGGGTAGGAGCAGATCAGGGCCAGGAATACCTAGAGAACCTGAAGATGCACAAGTCCCTGGGACCTGATGAGATACATCCACAGGTCCTGAAGGAACTGGTGGCTGAAGCTGCTAGGCCACTAGCCATCATATTTGAGAAGTCGTGGCGGTCTGGGAAAGTTCCATAGATTGGAAAAGGGGAAACATAACCCCCATTTTTTTAAAGGGAAGAAAAGAGAACCCAGAGAACTATAGGCCAGTCAGCCTCAACCCTGTGCCAGGTAAAATCATGGAGCAGATCCTCCTGGCATCTGTACTAAGGCACATAAAAAATAATGAGGTGATTGGTGACAGCCAACATAGCTTCACTAAGGGCAAATTATGCCTGACTAATTTGGTGGCCTTCTATGACAGTTACAGCTCTGTTAGATATGGGAAGGGCAACTGATGTCATCTATCTAGACTTGTGCAAGGCATTTGACACTGTCCCACATGACATCCTTGTCTCTAAGATGGAAAGACATGGATTTGATGGATGGACCACTCAGTGGATAAGGAACTGGCTAGAAGGTCGCACTCAAAGTGTTGTGATCAACGGCTTGAAGTGCAGGGGGAGACCAATGGCAAGTGGAGTTCCTCAGGGGTCTGTTCTGGGTATGGTGCTGTTTAACATCTTTGTCAGTGACATGGATGGTGGCATTGAGTGCACCCTCAGCAAGTTTGCCGACACCGCTAAGATGTGTGGTGTGGTGAACTCTCTCGAGAGAAGGGAGACCATCCAGAGGGACCTTGACAGGCTTCAGAAATGTGCCAATGCAAACTGCATGAGGTTCCACAAGTCAAAGTGCAAGGTCCTGCATCTGGGTCGGACCAGTCCCAGGCATGATTACAAACTGGGTACAGAGTTGGTTGAGAGTAGCCTTGAAGAGAAGGACTTGGGGGTGTTGATTGATGAGAAGCTCAACATGAGCCAGCAGTGAGCTCATGCAATGCACTCATGCAGCCCAGAGGGCTAGCTGTATCCTGGCATGCGTCAGGAGGAGTGTGGCCAGCAGCTCAAGGGAGGTGGTTCTTCCCCTTTACTCTGCTCTTGTGAGACCCCACCTCGAATACTCCATCCAGTTCTGGTGTCCCCACCATAAAAGGGACATAGATCTGTTGGAATGAATGCAGAGGAGGGCCACAAAGATGTTCCAGGGGCTGGAGCATCTCTGCTATGAGGATAGGCTGAGGGCACTGGGATTGTTCAGCCTGGAGAAGCGAAGACTCCAGGGGAACCTTATAACTGCCTTCCAATACCTGAAGGGAATCTACAGGAAGGCTGGAGAGGGACTTTTCGCAAAAGTGTCCAATAACAGGACAAGGGGAAATGGTTTTAAACTGAAGGAGAGTAGGTTTAGAATAGATCTTAGGAAGAAGTTCTTCAGTACAAGGGTGCTGAGACTCTGGAATAAATTGCCTGGAGAGGATGTGGACACCCCTTCCCTAGAGATGTTCAAGGCCAGGTTGGATGAGGCCTTGAGCAACCTAGTCTAGTTGAGAGGCGTCCCTGCCCACGTCAGGGAGGTTGGACTAGATGATCTCTAGCTGATCTCTCCCTTCCAACCTAAGCCATTCTATGATTCTACGATTCATATTTGAGAAGTCATGGCAGTCTGGCAGAGTTGCCACAGGCTGCAAAAGGGGAAGAATAACCCCCTTTTTGTAAAAAAACCCCCTCCCTTTAAAAAGGTAAAAAAGGAAAACCTGGGGAACTACAGGCCTGTCAGCATCACCTCTGTGTCCAGCAACATCATGGAGCAGATCTGCTAGGGCACATGGAAAATAAAAAGGTGACTGCTGACAGCCAACATATCTTCACTATGAGCAAATCGTGCCTGAAAAATTTAGTAGCCTTCTATTATAGGATTACAACATTGGTGAAAAAGGGAAGAGCAGCTAACATCATCTACTTGGACTTGTGCAAAGCAATTGACACTGTCCCACATGACATCCTTGTCTCTAAGATGGAGAGACGTGGATTTGATGGATGGACCACTTGGTGGATAAGGAACAGGCTGGATGATCACACTCAAAAGAGTTGCAATCAATGGCTCAATGTTCAAGTGGATATTAGTGATGTGTGGCATTCCTCAGGGGTCAGTATTGGGACCGGTGCTGTTTAACATCTTTGTCAGCAACACAGACAGTGGGATTGAGTGCGTCCTCAGCAAGTTTACCAACAACTGTGTGGTGCAGTCAACACACTGGAGGGAAGGGATATCATACAGAGAGACCTTGACAGGCTTGAGAGTTGGGCTTATTCTAATCTAATGAAATTCAACAAGGCCAACTTCGAGGTCCTGTGCCTGGGTCACAGTATTCCCAAGCACAAATACAGGCCCTGCAGGAGAAGGACTTGGGGGTGTTGGTGGATTAAAAATGGTGTGTCCCAGTGATGTGTGCTCACAGCCCAAAAGAGTCAATTGCGTCCTGGACTGCATCAAGAGCAGGTCGAAGGAGGTGATTCTCACCCTGTACTCTGCTCTCACGAGACCCCACCTAAAGTACCGTGTGCAGTGCTGGGGCTCCCAGTGTAAGAAATACATGGACCTACTTGAGTGGGTCCAGAGGAGGGCCACAAAGATGATCAGGGATCTGAAGCAACTCCCCTGTGAGGTGAAGCGAAGAGAATTGGGGTTGTTTAACCTAGAGAAGGAAAGGCTGCAAGGACACCTTAGAGCAGCCTTCCAGTACTTAAAGGGAGCCTACAGGAAAGATGAGGAGGGACTCTTTATCAGAGAGTGTAATGATAGAATGAGGGGTAATGGTTTCAAACTGAAAGAAGGTAGATTTATATTAGATGTTAGGAACAAATTATTTACTGTGAGGGTAGTGAGACACTGGAAAGGGTTGCCCAGAGAAGTTGTGGATGTCTCTGTCCCTGGAAATGTTCAAGGACAGGCTGGATGCGTCTTTGAGCAAACTGATCTAGTAGAAGGTGTGCCTGCCCATGGCAGGGGCATTGGAACAAGATAATCTTTAAGGTCTCTTCCAACCCAAACCATTCTGTGATTCTGTGAGGTTGAAAAAGTACAGTGAGAAGAGGCTGCAGGAAATATGAGTTCACACTGAAGTTTGATTCAGTTAAGAAGTCAATCAATCACTAATCTCTGTGGAAATCAGTCTCTGTGGCTTGCTGCAGCCAGAGATTCCTATGTATCTAATATTCTGCAGCTGGTAAGTCTGACTAGCTCTATGGCTAGGTTACATTTAAACCCTGTCCACAACATACAGTGGAAAGTCTTTCCTGCAGAAGGACTCAATGTTGAAGATATTCACTATGCTCATTTAATAGAGCATGCTTCTATTACAACTTGGAAACAGTTTCTTTTAAAATTTGGCAAAAAGAGACAACTTGCCTATCTATATTAAAAAGCTCCATGTTTAAAACTCTCCAAAGGTACGAAAGACTCATCTTGTTCCTTTTTCTTCAAACATAGACTTTTCAGTGGAGTGTATTTCTTACTCTGGAAAAGGATGAGAGTGCAAGATTCAATTCATTTCTTTGAAGTAGTTTACATTTAGTTTAAAAAATTGGTGATGTTGTTAAGAAGGGAATGAAGGGAGTGTATGTTATATCTTCTCTCAGAATGCTTAAGCTTTTTATTCACTGATGGTTTAATGCAAATATATAAAGAATTGTTACAAAAACCTTGGAAAAGTTATGATCTTCTACAACACAGGATGAAGCAAAATGTTATATATCTACAAAGTTTCGAGGATTAAAATATATACTATTAAAATATTGATTATGATCTATACTCATTTTTTTAATGCAAGTCTTAATTAATATGTCAATCAGATAAAAAAACACTGAGCACTTAAAAGTCTACTTCTGGAAACTATTACGTGAGTAGTCTGAGATTTCTTATGGATAATCATATGTTTTTGCATGGGCAAATACCTTGAAAAAGCAAATGTGTATAAGCAGAATTTGTCTGAGAATGGGTGGAGACTTTGATGATTTTTACTTGCAGGTCTTGAAAAAGGCTCAGATTAAATTGTTTCCTGTAGTTTAGATTGTCAAACAGAAATAACTGAGATTATTCTCTCATAGAAGTGGGGCAATGGTAAGTTATAAATTGTTAGATATTTATTTAACAACACTTGGCTATAGTACATAATAGTAAAAACCATATGAAAATGCCCTATACATTTTTATTGACACAAATATCTCACTTATAGTTCAAAAAATTACAATTAAAAGTCTGAAGTGAGTTTTAAAAATTTTCACACAAAAAAAGCGTCATAAATGATTTTGTAGATTATAGGAGTCATTTATGTATGTAAAAACCTCTTCATTTTATCTCTTTTCAGTTCTGTAGGACATTCCACTAAGTCTAGATGTACTTTACATTGGACAATGACTTCTTAAAGAATACCTTTTAAATGTCTAATCTGTATTCATTTACCGTGCAACTGACTCATTGAAGTTAATTAATTAACTGCATTGAATCTGAACCACTGAAAAGTATGGTCTCATAAGGTCAAAACCAGGCTGTAATTTAAAAAAAAAATAAATTCTAGTTGTCCATTATATATGTTCAGAGGAAGTAAAATAGTTTTCTGAGTTCTGCAGTATTTGCTTCTTTTCTTCTGGCCCTGTACATTGGTGGTGGTTACTGGCAGAGCTACAACTTCATTTGATTTTGATTAACAAAAAATAATGCTCATTTGTCATCACACTGTCCTACTAAGACATTTTCTTTCAGTGGTTCAAACAATTGTTATACTCTTGATTGTATAGCTTCCATCACTTCCTAAATTGTTTGTCTTATTGCAATTGTAGGATCATTAATAATTCAAAGCGAAAGATGAATAAGTAAATAATATGGGATACAATTTAGCTGAGTTGGAGTTTCCATCAGCTATGAGTCAACATTTACTGCTATCAAAAAATATTCGTGACTTTGATGGAATAAGAGTAGGAACTGAATTTGGTCCCGGAGGATAGATATCTCAGTAGGGAAAAAAAAAGGAATGAAAAAGAAATTTAGGGCTTCCTGAGCACATGTAGTTTTGGCTAAAAATAAACAAAAGTCTCTCATGTTCCTGTGTTTTGAAACAAAAGGCTAGTGTGCCTCACATACTCATACCTCAAGATTACATCCAGACATGTAGACCTTCAGTCTTCTCAACTGTAAATGAAATAATGTAAGAATTGCACTTTTTTCACTCATGAACTTATATTTACCTTGTGGGTTAAAAATATTTCAGTTAACAAAACATGTTGCATGTATTGCACTGGCCTATCCAGCAAGTGAAAAAAATGGGATATAGCCCATATAAATCCTTAAATGAAGACTTTTTTTTTTTCTTGGCAAACAATACATTCGTCAGTGTTCAGAAGGTGATAAATCAACTTCAATTTTCGACAGTTTCAGTCTTTCAGTTTGCAACTATTCCGATTATCACAAAACATATAATAAAAAGTTGTCTTTGAGGGACCAAGGATTTTAAAGGCATGCAAACTCTCTTCTGTTTTGCCCAGATAGATAGATGAACATTGAGGGCACCCTCAGCAAGTTTGCAGATGATACCAAGCTGGGGGGTGCAGTTGATATGCCTGAGGGACAGGATGCCATCCAGAGGGACCTGGACAGGCTAGAAAGGTGGGCCCAGATGAACCTTATGAGGTTCAACAAGGCCAAGTGCAGGGTTCTGCACCTGGGCTGGGGCAACCAGCATTATCAGTATAGGCTGGGAGAGGACATACTGGAGAGTAGCCCTGTGGAAAGGGACTTGAGAGTGCTGGTGGATGAAAAACTGGATATGAGCCACCAGTGTGCAAAGGCAGCCCAGAAGGTCAATCACATCCTGGGATGCATCAAGAGAACTGTGGCCAGCAGATCAAGAGAGGTGATTCTGCCCCTCTACTCTGCCCTGGTGAGACCTCACCTGGAGTATTGTGTCCAGTTCTGGAGCCCCCAGCACAAGAAAGATGTGGACGTATTGGAGCGTGTCCAGAGGAGAGCCACCAGAATGATCAGGGCATTGAAGCACCTCTCCTACGAAAACAGGCTGAGAGAGTTGGGGTTGTTCAGCCTGGAGAAGGCTCCAAGGGGACCTTACTGACCTTCCACTACTTGAAGGGGGCCTACATGAAGGCAGAGGAAGGTCTATTCACAAGGGTTTGTAGTGATAGGACAAGGAGCAATGGTTTTAAGCTAGGAAAAGATAGATTTAGGTTGGATATTAGAAAAAAGTTCTTTAGCATGAGGGTCATAGAGCACTGGAATGGGCTGCCCAGAGTGGTGGTGGAGGCCCCATCCCTGGAGTCATTCAAGGTCAGGCTTGATGAGGCTTGAGTACCCTGACCTAGGTAGATGTCCCTACTTGTGTAGGAAGGTTGGACTAGATGACCTGTAGAGGCCCCTTCCAGCCTGAAACATTCTATGATTTCCATAGATTTTATTTGTTGATTTTGAGTTAAATGAATTGCAACTAATTCAAAAGTCTGAACCTCAGAGATGCTCAGCTTTCTAGGACAAAGAATGTGTCTGTCATTATTTTTCACATTATATCTAGCATAATTGTTTTTGGTGTAGGTCTCAAATATTTCTAGGAATCATGGTTGTTCCATATGATTCCATACACAGCAAGGAGGATACATTACCCTGATCTACCATAACAGAAGAAGAAGAATCACAGCACTGAAGATCTTTCAAATAAATAAGAATCAAATCCTCCTGGCCTTTAAAAACATAACTGCCTTTCTAATTTGAAGTGAGTTTAGATTTCAGGTTTTAAGGCCAGGAGACCTTCTTCCTGCATAATACTAGGAACAGAGTTTCACCAAGCAATGTTGGTATCAAGTTCAGTAACTTGTCACTGAAACAGAACAGCTTTGAATCAAAATCCCCAAGTGATAGTAGAGTATGTGTCATATTCCTTTCAAAGCTATTACAATCCTGAATCGCAAGAATATGTTGAATTTTTTACATTCCACTCATTTCCATTTTTAATTGTCTAGCTTCTCTTTCAGCCACTGAATTGTCTTAACACCTTTTCTGGATTAGAGAGCGCTCTATCTCCTCACTGTCCGTGTACCATGTAAAAATCACTGATCAGGATCACATCCATAAACTTTGCTGATGTAAATGGATGGAGCTTCTCTTAGTTTCCCACAACAGGATGTGTCTTCCAAGGACAATGATCGCTCTTGGAACTGTCATATAATATCTCCGGAGAGAAAGACAGTTTTCCTGTGATGGTGTCACTTATGCTAAATGACAATGCATTAATAAAAAATATTTTTAATTCATTGGAAATGAAAGAGTTTGGTTGTCTCAGAACAATAACCAAGATTTTAAGTAAAATAATTATCCTTATTAGGGTTTAGAGTGACAGTACAGGATGTGACAATCTTATTTTTAGCTATGTGTTAAGAACAAAATTCTCAGCTAGCTGCCGTGTCACTTCTGCCTGAGGAAACATGAAACCACAACTCCCACTTATCAGTTACAAGGTACACAGTCTGTGCATGTAAGAGTTGCTCTATGTTTTCTCTGTTGACACTGTTCTACAGTTTATGAATAATTAAACATTCGTTGCAGTAGTGTGGAAATGCAGATAAACTCCCTTTCTGTTCAGTGTCTAACAGCCTTGGAGGCTCCGATCATTTGTACTTTGTCTCAGCAATAATTTAATTCCAATAACAAAGATTCAGGAAGACTTGTTTTAGAATAACATGTAGTTAGAAAACTCATTTGAGATGTGGGAGACCCATTTTCTAATCTTCTTTCTGGCTGATTTAGAGTTAGCTCTTTCGTGTAATGCAGTCTAGGAACAGCATTTACTATTTTCACTGCCACATTACACTGAGAGATTAGCCTTGGGCTTTTCATCTTCCACTATCCCTAACTCCATTTTAAACATCTCTTTCCAAACTATACAATCATTCACACTAGAAGACGCACCTTACAGCATTCATTGCTCCTAGAGATGTACTATGACATTTGATTTCTTTAAGGGGTATGTAGGCTGATCATAACTAGCGATTATTTTTGCTACTTTACCCATCTTAAAGATACATGCACAATCTTTTTTCAGTGCAAAAAAAAGTATACTTTCTTGCAAGTCATTCAATAAAATATTGTACAGTTCCCAGCTTAGACAGTAAAATTGCAAATACGTCATTTAAACAGTGCGGTAATAATTCATCATATAAATCTACTTTGAGGTGTTTAGAATAACAATTTTTGACAACTCAAAGCACTTTATGTATTAATTATACTATTTTAGGAAAAATTTTGTTAGGACTTGTCAAATCTGGAGCCTGCCACAACTCCACATTTGCAGGTGTAGCCAATATTTAGGTTGAACATGCATTCCCCATAGGCATTTGCTATCTGTTAGATGCTCTGTAAAGCTATCTTGTCCTGATGAGAGTCACGGCCAGCCCTGATACCCTCCTGGGACGCCCTGGAGGGATATGATGAGTCAGGTATAACACAGAAGATTAGGAAAGATATTTTACAATCCACTTAGGTTGTGTGTTTACACTGTAGTGCAAATCGTGGGTGTGTAGATGAATGCAGTGGAATTTGGTGTGAGGGTATGTCAAAGTGAGTAGCTTGGAAGGAAGGTCCAGAAATAAAACAGACAGCTAATTAAAGGGGACACTTTCCCTAATCCAGATGTATTATTTCAGCTTGTTAAAAACTTATTTGACAACCTTTAGGTTTAATCTAGTATTCTGAGGAAAACAATATAATCCTAGCTAGTATGTCCCTTTAAAGCACAAGTGTAGCTAACATCAAGGTTTCCTTAACATGTTCAAATGACCTCATTTACTTACCTTCTTTTTACTATTAAAAAGGACTCGGTCCTTATTGACTTATTACCTAATCAAGGAATAAGGTTCAAGCAGTTTTCACTGCTATTTATCACCTAAAATGACAAAAATATCTTTATTATCAATAAGAGATAAATTAAACATGATTAAAAATTCAAGCATAACAGTTTGACATTATGTACATTCTTTTAAATGTATTTTATCAAAACTTATGTTTTCCATGGAAAAAGACTGACTTTTCCGCAATACAAATAAAGCCAGAAAGCAATATTATATATTGGATCAGAAAAATTTAAAATACTGTTTTCATTCTTTAGCATGACACACACAGTTGGACTTGATTTACTACCAGCTGCTTTATCAACTGCAGAAGCTGCCATCTTGAATGAGATAATTTAATCAATGTAGGGTCTGTATCAGCAACACAGAGAATATGGTCCATGTACTGTGTATACATATGTATAGTCCATAGACTGTATATACGGGGCAGAATAAAGTGGAGTCACAATTGTAACACCTATGAGATGCTACCTTGCCAGGCTGCACTCAAATATCTGTTTTGACTGGAACATTTTGGTTGATTTTAAATTACATATTTTGCCATTTTCCAATTTTTAGAGGCACGAATATGTGGAAATATCAACATGTAATGCAAGATTTCAGATCAGAAGTGTGCTTTTGAAACAAATTTCCGCTATTCCTACTTTGATTCACTTTATGGAGTGCATAAACTGGAACCCTTTTGGAGGTAGTAAATTGAATGGTCTGGCTGAGTCAGTGGGACAAAACTGGACTTAATCTAAAACAAACCCTTTGTGTATACAGTGTACACAGAAGTTCTTTGGCAAAAACTCTTTCTTCTTCAAATGTTAGGTCATAATTCCTTAATTTAAATGAAGACTTAGAAGAATCATAGAATCATAGAATGTTTCAGGCTGGAAGGGACCTCCAGAGGTCATCTAGTCCAACCTCCCTACACAAGTAGGGACATCTACATAGGTCAGGGTACTCAAGCCTCATCAAGCCTGACCTTGAATGACTCCAGGGATGGGGCCTCCACCACCACTCTGGGCAGCCCATTCCAGTGCTCTATGACCCTCATGTTAAAGAACTTTTTTCTAATATCCAACCTAAATCTATCCTTTCCCAGCTTAAAACCGTTACTCCTTGTCCTGTCACTACAAACCCTTGTGAACAGACCTTCCTCTGCCTGCCTGTAGGCCCCCTTCAGGTACTGGAAGGTGTTTCTCAGGTACTGAAATGTCTAAATCAACTGAATAGGTGGGATCTGTTAGAATATGTCATCTTTCAGAATGCCAGGAATAAGATCCGCTAAGGCTGTTATTATTACAATTTTTAATATTAGTGTTTCTATTTTCCTTTTTCAATAGAACTCCATTCTGTGATGAAACTTGGCTCTGACTCAAAACCAGGAGGGTTCTCCGTGAAAATATTTAACATAGTTGATTATAAAAATCCCAAAGTGATTTCATCACTAAAACAGCTAATATCTTGAACCATGGACTTGAACTAACCACAGAATGCAGCAATTCAGCAGCATTATGCAGTCTGAACACGAAACAAAAAAAAAATCATCTACATCTGATGGATAAAAGTTCCAGAACAGCAAACATGTCATCTTTTTCAGGTTTAAAGGGAACAGAAATTTCCAAGTAAGTGTTGTGGTTATGGACATACCGCACTTGTAAAGGGGTTCAGCAATGAATCAGCCTTTCCCCCACACCCAGACACCAAATAAACCTGTTTGGCATGCACTAGAATAGGACCAAACAGTACATGAACAAGTGAGCAGACTTTACATCTGGCTACAAGTCAAGTATGTAGTCAAAACACACCTATCTGTGTAGCTGCACTGGTTTTGATCATGTACTTCAGCTTTGGTATCAAGCTCCACCCATGGTGTCATATAGACTCCAATCCAAGCCATTAATTTAAATTGTTACACCTTAAGACCTCATTTGAGAAAGAAAAAGAATGCAATAATAAAGAAAAATATTTATTATTTCTTTTGAATTACATTCTACAAAAAGATGCTATAAAGCACAATGAACCATTATAACTTACTTTAACTGAAGAATTTTTCTAGCTGCAGCTATTTCAACATTTCGTTGTTAAAGAATAACATTTTGACATCTTGCATCTCGCCATAGATATATGCCCTAATTCCCTAACAGTATATTTTATGGTATGTGGTCTACTCAGTTCATTTTATTCTCTCTCTTTTACCACATCAAGGCAACAAAAATTACCTTGCAGAACAACAATCGCTTGCTAGATACATTCCAATAATCTGTGTATATTTTAATTTTAAATTACAATGCTAATTACAGTGGAGGTTAAGTAGAATGAAAACTTCATCCTAGGATTCTGTGGTGGCCTCTTTGTGATTGAATATTCTGGACTGAGCAAGATGAACTCTATGTTGGGAATTTTACTTCAGACTAGGTCTAGCCTGGTCCCATCAATTATATTAACAATTATTATATTTAGAAATGTTGATATTTTAAAAGAAGACCCACTTCCTGGTTTGCATTGCTCTGAAGATATGTGATATTTCTGCATAAATCAACAAGATATGTCTGTGTAAATTATTTTCATATACTTAATATTTATTGTATTAGTGAATTAAAAAGCAGGAAATTGGCACATATTTCAATTACATGAAGATAATATGAATTTTGTTCTTTCTCCATGTTCACCTCCATTGTTAATTTTAAAACAAAATAAAAGTTTAAAAAAGATATTATCTTATGTCTGTTTCCATGGGAAATACTTAGGTATGTTAGTAACAGGCAAATTGAGTTTTAAATTTCTTATTTATTGAATGCCTTCTTTTTTTTCACTTGATTGTTTGTCCTGGTTTGACCTAGAACAGAACTGATTCTGTTCAGTGGTTTTACTTTTCAGCTAAGACTTAGTAACTGCACTTTCTGAAATTAATAGCATTTTTTGCAGATAGTGCCTGCTTCTAGAAGTGATAATGCTCAATGTATGCAGAAAGGCTCTTACATGTACTTACTCCTATGGAGACCAAGGTCACTGCTAAATCTTGTGTACTGTGTTGGGAGTGCAGAAAGTAAAAAGCCACACCTGCAGGGAGGAGTGGGCAGGACAGGTGACCCTAAATTGATCAACAAAGTATTCAATTACATATATGTCATATCTGGTATCAAGCTAATTTAGCTTTCTTTTCCAATCCATGTCTCTCTCCTTTATTCCTTTTCTTTACCCCTTTGTGAAGGGAGGGGATTAATTGAGAGTGTCTGTCATTTATTGAGTGGGCAGCCCAGCTCTAACCCTTGACAGTGTTATATATTATTCCAATGATATTCTCTTTCTTGCCTGCATTTCTACTAATTTAAGGTACCTTAATTAAAGAAAAAGAAGAAAGCATAACCTCCACCAGGATAATACTTGTGGATAACAATTTTAGAGGTCGAAAGGCTGAGAATTTTTTGTCACAGAGAGGAAGAAAGCAAATTTAATAATTCATAGTTATAACAAAAAGTTTCATGGTATAAATTCTGATCACAGAGAAGAATAATTTACAAAAAAATTGGAGATCAGAGTTTTGTTATTGATCCTTTCAATCTCTGGAGTTTTGGATCCTTGCACTAACTGGGGCATATTGAAATAAGATAAATGAGTATGTTGTACTTATTGTCTGTTTTAACTTTGACTAATCTATGCCACAAATAAACATTTTCACACAAAAAAAATAAAGTGCCAATCTTGTCAAATATTGTTAAGCATTGTGGTGGGTTAACCTTGGCTGAGTGCCAGGTACCCACCAAGCCACTCTATCACCCCCCCTTTCCTTCCCCGCTCCCTCCTCAGCAGAGCAAAAAGAAAGGGGAGGAATATAAGATGAGAAAACAAAAAGCAGTTTAATAATAATAATAGAAGCAAAGCCAAGCAAATCCGCGCGCGGAAGCAAAGCAAACAAAGTTTTATTCTCTACTTCCCATCAGCAGGCGATGTTTGGCCACTTCCTGGGAAGCAGGGCTCCAAGACGCGTAGCGGTTGCTCTGGAGGACAACGGCACGGCCCCCCTCTCCTCCTCCTTCCCCCTAGCTTTATAGCTGAGCTGACGTCATATGGTATGGAATATCCCTTTGGTCAGTTTGGGTCAGCTGTCCTGGTTGTGTCCCCTCCCAAGATCTTGCCCACCCCATCCCACTGGAGGGGTGAATGCTGGGATCCTTGCTCAGCAGTAGTCACAACACAGATGTGTTATCAGTACCCTTCTAGCTCCCAGCACAAAACAGACCCAGCTCAGCCAGACCCACTACAAGCATTTATTTGTTTATCTTTCTAGAAGATAGAGGATCAAATATAACTTCTGATATTCTCAAATTTTATACATGGAATCTCTTTCATGAACTTAATTTCATTCATTGATTGTACTGGTGATGCAGATGTGACTCTGGTAGTAGGGTGAGGAAGGATGTGTTGCCTCTTCATGACCTTGGAGTTTCTGGACTCATTTACTACCAACACATACTTCTGTTTCCAGGACAATGAGGTTTTGGTTTAATTGATAGATTTTACACTATACACGTAATTAGTTCTTTTTCACCATGAAGCTGGAACATACCTCTTGAGAAAGTAAAACGTTCTCTACCTTCTTCAGTTCCTAAATGGGCTTGCTTAGTTTACCAGAGTATGATCAGTTTTCACTTCTCTAAAGTCTGGCTACTTTGCTATTAAAGCTTTTAATGCACAATTTTAGCAGGTAAGAATAATAATAGTCTGTTCTTCAAGATTCAGCGGTGCCCAGGTTACATATCTGACAATAAGCATAATAATTTCTATACTATGACTCATCTGTTCCAATAATCATCTTCAGTTAAATTTTCCTGAATGGTGCAAGCTCTGCAATGTATTACAAAGAAAGAAATTCCGGCTATTGTTATCATTCTGCAATTTTAACACATTTTGTGCTGGTGCTTTTGCTGTGATATTTACATTACCCTACCACTGAGGAGTGCAAAATAGGTCATGCTGTAAGAGAACAGAACAGCTTGATGGAGTATTGGGGAAAAAGCTACATTTTATAATTAATGTATAATCACATTACTTACATACCTTTTAATGGTTAAAGGGACTATTAAAGGCTAGATGCTAAGCATTTCAATTTGTATTACTTTTAGGTAGTAGCAACTAGAGATAAAAGTTCAGGACATAAAGGAAATAGACTATAGTATGCATACAGTAAATGGAAATGAAACAGATGTACCTTTGTGTTCATAAAGCCTTGCTTGAAGACTTGCCAAACTTTAATGTAAGTTTGTATTAAGTCATAGTGCATATTTTTTGAGGTAGATGAAAAAGGAACTATAATACATTGTGAGGTGGAGGGGTGAAAAACATTCTACTTGCTAAATGTGTGATCTGTTATCATCCAGTTGTTTTGATTTTACCAGATTAAAAAAGGGAACCTTTACAGCCATGAAACTAGACAGATTTCAAAACAATGCAAAGTGGTTCTTGATTCTCAATGCAGACTTGAGTACGTGTCACCAACACAGAAATGGTGACAGGGAGCCCTGTAGAAAAAGATTAATGACTCTAGAATTTACCAGCTTGGTGCTTACACTGCACTTTCAGTGTGCCGGGATAAACTGTTTGTTTTCCCTTTTAGATTACTTACTACTGCTTGATTTACTGGGCAGCAGAGTGAAGACAAGTTTTTAAATAACTGTGGCATGGCTACCATTCTTCTCAGAAGGCAACTGAACTTGTAGACTGAAAAAGATTACTTGCTCTGGGAAAATAATGTAATACTTCTTGCTGCCAGGATTTTCCTCATGAAACATGGTCTTAAAGGATATTTAAGTTGCAACTCAATTCTGATTTTGAATATCTTTGAGTTTCTTTGGCCATAAAGAAAAAAAATAGTGAGCAATGAAAGGATCTGTGAATGGATCCCTGAAAAATTAAATAGATAACACCTTTCACCTATATAAGAATATAAGCGCAGAAATGAAAATGGTTATTACTGGGTTACAGTGAGCTTAACAAGCTACAAAGACCTCACAAATGTCTAAGTGGCTATGGTACAAGGTGACATTGGATGAAAATTTGCTATTTGGTTATTCCATTGAAACCCCATTGTTTTTAATTCAGATCCTGTTGGGGAAATGTATACAACTTATGTAAAGGAAGGGCAAACTGATTTCTTCATATAATGATATTACAGGTGTAACTTCACTGATATTGAAGGAGTCCCACCAAAGCGAATTTAATTCATTCTGTTCCACTTAGAGACTTTAATCCTTTTCAAAATATTACAGCTCCTGGCTGCACCCGATCTTAGCAACCTCTGTCCCACTTAGTCTCATATTTGCACTTATAATGGATTTTGTGAAGGAACTGTCATTCCGTCTGGATAAATTGAACGTCTTGACAAAACGTTGCAAACTTGTGACTGGAGAAAAGGTTTAAAAACTGACACGATTTGAGACATTTTAACAGGCAGAGGGCTTTCTGAGAGAGGCTTCATAATATAAATTCATCTTCCTGATTAATCAGAAATTGTATTTACTTGATATAAACTATTCTGAGTGTGCTTAAAGACAATGTCAAGTTTGTATTGTTCTAGTTATAAAACAAATCTTTCAGAAAGACTTTTTCCATATGGACAAAGGTGGGTGGTCCCCTGGGGGAGGAGGAGAGCTCACAGCCTCTTTGTGATTCCACTGATGAATCATCCAGGGAGGTGAGACATGGAATCAAGCAGAGGTTATCCCAAGTTTGACTTTGATATTATTTGCATAACACTGAAAGGAGAAATCTCACTTTTTAAGCAGTTTTGCTTAGACTTTTCACAGTGAGTGAACAAAGTTAAAAAGAAGAAGCAGCAAGTGCCCCAGGCAAGTGAAAAAAAGAAGCAAAAAGAGGTGCCATTACCCTCTAGAGGACAGGAAAGAAGAGGGTCATTTTTAAATAACCTTACAGGTACCAAGCTCAGCTATGCAGAATGACAATCGTGGCTTGCACACTGTAAAGAAATTTATAAAGACTGTAGCATGGCTTTCCTTAAACCTCTGTAATTTATTTACACAGTTGCAGGCTAGTTCCATTAGTCATGAGTGGTGGAAAGAAACGAAGCTGCACTGTATGTAGATGAAAGTATCCTAGTCAAATTAGCACAAATATATCTCATGTTTCAAAGGTCATTAGGGTATTCCAAAAGGATACCACATTTTACTATGAGAAAGTGCTGGATTGTCATGTGATTTCCATTTTGGTCTTTTGTCTCAGCAAGAGTATATTACACTACTGGTAAAAGCAATACTTTATCTTTTAGAATAATTTTCATGTGAAAAATAAAATCTCTTATAGGTTGACAAGAGCACAGTGTTTTTGCTGCCTTTGTCTACATTAGACTTTCATACTATCATTTAACAACATATTAGCTGAGTATTCAGGTCCTGCATATAATCATGTCACTGCAACGGCATGACGGACTCTTAATCTGTTCCTTCTACTGGGGAGGAACAATTTTGTGTACTTTCCTCTAAAAAGCTTCTTCCAGCTGGTGGCCCAAACTGAGAAGTCTACAGCCAAGGTTGGCAAGCTACTTTACTTCCATTAGGATTAATACACATCCTCTCAGGGTCAAAAAGGGGTAAATAGGACTCAGGTCAGCTTCAGCTGTGTCAAGATTATTCAGTTCCCCTGGAAAGTATATGTTCATGCTGGAATACCTCCCATAGGTGCTGGAAAGTGTCTGAAGGATCCTCGTCTATGCAGACATTTAATTAGATGATGGTGCAGTTGTAGCCTCAGAAAATTCTTTAAGTGCTGACTGCTGACAGCTGGTATCTTATACCAAGGGCAGACTTGCTAAAGCTCTGCCTTGAAAAGGGCTCTTTGCTTACCACATCTTTGGCCTGACTCAGTCTGGAATTTCTATTTTCCCTCCTCTGTGGGTTGAACCTAAACCTTGACACCCTCTATATTTATAAAGTGCAATCATAGCACACCAGGCCTTTCATTTTGCCAAGTTTAAGCTAAGTTCTTTAAACTAGATTCTCAAAATCACTTACTGACCTGGCAATTTTTTTTTCCCCAGTGCCTGTGTGCATTCCTTTTGTTTGCATGTGACTTTATGCAAGTACTACATTTGCACTCTTTGGCCGTGTCTGTGCCAGCAAGGATAAATGTATCACTCTAGGTGAATTCTCATTATTAACGTAATTATGAGAAACACCACAACATCATAGATTAGTTTAAACTATGTGAACCCCTTAGATGTTCATTGAAAAATAGAGAGTTTCATGCTTTCCTGCAGGAAGGGATTTCTGGTTTTAGATCCTAATTAGCCTGAGGGGCAGGAGTGCAAATACAGAATATGTTTAGGACTTCATATCAGCTTTTTCTAACTTGAGAGTGAACATTCAGGGCTTTTGCATAACATTCTGAGGAATATACTTTCAATTTTGTTTGTGGTCAACATGTACACTTAACATATTTCTTAAATGAGCATATAGTAGTAAATTTAGGGATGAGATCCAGCTCACCCCATTTAAATGCCTTGAATGTACGTCAACTTTAGGCTTGTTGCATAAAGTTCTCTTTAAAGTTTCCTGTTTTCGTGAAGAACATTCAAGTTAAACCCTGTTGAAAGCCTCCTGAGAAAGATGTGATTTATTAAGATTCAGCACCTTAATGGTGAAATTCCTGTCACCCAACATAGGATTCCAGAAAATACCTACAGATAATAGTAATTATTTATTGGAATGGAATAAATTGAGATTGAGATGCTTATTTCCCTTTATTTTACAATAATGTTGAATCAGTATGTTTAAAGAAATATATGCTCTATCAGTCCAACAGCCTGTGTGGTTCTCCTACATTGGTATAAGTCCACTTACAAATACCTGAAGTCATTCAGTCTACACTTAAGAGGTATATATTGAAGTAAACAAGCCTGTACAATCTCCTGTACTAATTGAACTTAGTAGATTTTTAAATAAATGTCATGTTTTAGGCCCAGCTAGCAACTAAGCACCACGAAGCCACTCGGTCTCTGCTCATCCCAGTGGAATGAACAGGAGAATTGGGAGAAAAAGGCAAAACCCCATGGGCTGAGATAAGGAGAGTTTAACAGAAAAACACAAAGAGAAAAGAAACAACAGTAATAACAATAATGCTAATGAAATCCACCAGCAGGAGCAGGGAGGTGATTGTGCCCCTGTACTTGTCACTCATGACATCACACCTTGACTGCTGTGTCCAGTTTTGGGTGCCACAGTATAAGAAGGACACTGAGGTGCTGGAACGGGTGCAGAGAAGGGCAACAAAGCTGGTGAGGGGTCTGGAGAATATGTCATATGAGGAGTCGCTGAGGGAACTGGGATTGTTTGGCTTGGAGAAAAAGGCTGAGAGGAGACTTAATTGCTCTCTACAACTACCTAGAAGGAGGTTGTAGTGAGGCTGGTGCTGGTCTCTTCTCCCAAGTAACTAATGACAGGACAAGAGGTAATGGCCTCAAGTTGTGCCAGGGGAGGTTTAGATTGAATATTAAGAATAAGTTCTTTACTGAAAGAGTGGTTAGGCATTGGAACAGGCTGCCCAGGGAAGTGGTGGAGTCACCAGTCCTGGAGGTGTTAAAAAAAACTAGTGCTTCAAGACATGGTCTAGGGGTCAGGGAGATGTTGGACAAAGGTTGGACTAGATGATCCCAGAGGTCTTTTCCAACCTAAGTGATTCTGTGATTCTATGAAATAATATATAAAGCAACACTCAGAACCCAGACTGACGGAATGTTTCTTTCTTAATGAAAAATGACAAAGCAAATAGACTTGTTTTTATTTATTTTCAGAAAAAAAAATATTTTTTTTTATCAGTTACTTTTATTCTTTTCCTTTTTTTTAAGCTCTTGGAAGGACAAGGATGATGGGAATCCAATTTTCCTGATTAAAAAAAAAGGGAGAAAACTACACCTACCCTTATGAAATAAATGTGAAAAAAACTAGAACAAGGAGAGAGGGTCTAAGCAACACCGAAACTGGTGTGCAACAATATAACTTATCCATGTGCTTTTAAAAGCCCACTAAAATAAGTAAAAACTTTCCCACTGCATCACAACCCATTTGTACAATCTGTTTGTGCCAAAAACCTATTTATCCTGCTTTATTGCTCCATAGTCGTCTCAATAACTTAACATTCCTTAGAACAATTTTCATTTATATCTGTATCTAAAAAATTGACAAGTATTTATGGAAGAAAATGTTTTAGAAAAAAAATGAAGTTTAATCACAGAACTATGATGTTTTGAGATTAGGACAGTGTCTAATCTCCAGGGGAACACTACGTGGGAAATTCTGGAAGTAAACCAACAGTAAAATTTCATGTACTTAATTCTGTATCCCAAAGGACCAATTCTGAAGAAAAATTTAGGGATGTTTCTGCCACTATATTTTTTATGAATGGGTCTCCAGTGAAGGGGGCAATAAATTCATTGCTGCTTGGGGTTTGAGGCAGTGAGTGAACAAAATATTTTAAAACCAGTACAATTATATTTTCAAATATATTGTACCAGGAGTTCTTACCTTAGCTCCAAATAAATTCACTTTGCCATATATATATCTGAATCCACTTGTCATGTGCTCTAGCATAGCTCTAAGTTAAAGGTTCAAGACAGGAGACCTCTTTTTTTTCATGCCTCTAGAATGGCAGCTATCAAGAGGAAAATCTCTAAAGTGACCATATGTCTTTTCCTACCCTTACTCCCACTTCCATTTTTTATAATGAATTTACCAATTAAAAGTAAACATTTTGTTGGTTGCTTGTTTAAGTTCAATAATTTTACACAAAGCATCCTGCTTACAGAAAATATATGTATTTTAATTGTGTGTGTTTCAAACTCTGCTCACATGGTCAGGGTCATCTTCTGGTTAAAGTAGAGATTTGAGTCAGGAAACCCATGTTTTAGTTATCACTCTGTTATTGATTTACTGTGAGATTTTGGACATGTTATTTTCCCTTCTGTGCCTCAAATTCCCATATACGGAGGATGACAATATCATTTATTGTGGTTTTAAGATTCTTTTGGAATCTCCCAAAGATGCTCAATATTATGATTAATTATGACTTTCAATATATGTATAGAGTAATAAACATTGACCACATTTATATAGCAAAGCTGTCTCTGGCATTTGTACAGTATTCAGATACGAGAGAAAGAGAAAGAGCTATTTCAAATGTTAATCTAACGGGATCTGAAATTTGAGACAAAAGAGAGAATGTTGTTTTTTTTTCCATAGAGAGTTGCAGCATTAAAAACCACAATTATTCCAATCAAAAACTAGTCTGGTAAGTTTTATCTTTTGATTAATATCTCCCTTTGTTTCAAAGAACAGCTGAACTAAACTTACGGATACTTAACTAAATATAGGTTACTATGAAAGTGGATAGTTGCTCTCTGAAGATACATTTGAACAAAGATGGTATGGTTATGTTTTTGATATTTAAAAAAATAATTCTGATTTCAGTATCCATTGCAATGTACTTAAAAGACTTCTTAATAATTTAAATTATTTTAATCACATTTTATTGTTATATGGTATAAATGGCTATACGGTATAAATGGTTATATGGTATAAATTGCTAACTTAAGTTTGCAACCTTGCTTTTAAAGATCCTCCAAAACTGGACCTTTTAACACAGAGCACTAATGACAGCTCAGAAAACCAACACCAAGAATAAACACACCTGCATTGTAGTCCTAGTGTTAGTTTGAATAGGAAGTTGGGATGCTATAATGATTTTTTTGCTATCTATGTTTAAAATACAATGACTAGAAAATGAAACATTTTTTCTTATAAATATTTCTGCTTCAAGGGCAAAATGAAATGCAAACATAAATGTAATTCAGCTACAGACAATAAATATGTAACCAGTTATTTATCAGTCTTGTTTTAGAATTAGAGAAAATTATTAAAGTTGCAGGACAATAATTCTAATGGCCATGTTGTAACCTTGTCTCATTCATTGATACAGAGGAAGTAAGATTTCCACCAGTTCCATTACACAGATCACGTAGGCTTGAGCTGGGCTGGGAACACAACCAGTGTTTTTGACAGACTTGTCACCATGAATGACAACACAAAATGACAAGCTCTTGTCCTGGGTTGATCTTCAAGTGTCAGCCTAATGGTTTGCTAAGCAGAAAGGTTCATCTTATGTCTGTGTCTCAGATGTTCAAGTTCACCCAGTTATTTCTGTCCTCTTTGTATTATGACAACTGATACCTCTGGTACCACATAACAGTTGTTTGTTTGGGGTTTTTTATTTGTTTGTTTGTGTTTTTTTTAGTAACAATTTAGTAACAAGTAACAATTGTTCTCAGTCATTATGCAGATTCATGTGAAACTGGTTTCCCACTCCTAAAAAAGTGGATTAAGAAAATTGCAAAATAAGCATTATCTCATAAGATTAACAACTTCAGGAAAATACGCATTATATAAAACTGATGTTCTATAAGACAACATTAGATAAACATTAGGCCATACGTTTCAGTAGCATTAATGCTAAAATTGCTTCAAAATCTTGTATGAAAGCTAAAATTACCTTTGGTATTGAATACAGTGAGATTGTGCTGAACCTAAAAGAACCATTGTAAAGCAAAAATGAATATTTTTAACGGAAACATGAAAAATATCTGGGTAAAGTCACCCACCATATAATGGTATTGGAAAAAATATGCAACTTACTAGAGAGAAAATAATTATTGCTCAATACAAGCAATAGTTTAATATCATCAACCCTTCATTATAGATCCCAGCAAAACAGTCTGTGTGTGTGTGGTTTCCATCTCACATAACAAAGGGCTTGACAAAATTTGAGTCTCTTCTCTCACAATGAATTTCTCAGTATTAGCTATTAAGAAAATATTAAATATTTAATAAAATGAAAATATTAATTACTGTTAAATAATAGACATTGTCTAAATCAATAATTAAAGATATGCTGATTGAACAATTGTTTAATTGTTGTTCCTATATTTAAATTACGGTTTGCTAACTTTCATACACTTTGGTACGAAGCCTATTCAAGGATGTGAGTGAGGTTCATTCTTTTAGTATCTCAGGTGAACTCTTAATTTCATCAGAAATAGCCTAACATCAAGGTAAAGGACTGAAATTCAGTGAAAGACAATCACCCAATTTCTTAAAAACACGCATTAGCAGAAACTGCTTTTTTACATTTCTGATAGGATTTTACGATAGATATATTAACTTTTAATAGGGAATCTACAGAATGATTCAACTGACTAACTAGTATGGTTGCAATTCAGTTACCTATTGTTGAGGTTTATCCTCAGGTGGCAACTAAACACCACACAGCCACTCACCCACTGCTTCCCACCCCCACCCCTCTCCCATGTTGTGGGAGTAGAATTTGGAGGGAAAAATATGAAAACCCTGTGAGATAAGGACAGTTTAAAGAACAACTCAAAGAGACAAGGAAACAACAGTAGTAATGATAATACTGATGAAATAATAAATAAAGCCACAAGCCTCTACTGGTACCCAAGATGTGCTTTTCCTGCTCCAGCCACACACTGAAGCCACTCACTGAAAAACAGGCACTCCTTCCCCACAAGCAGGCCAACCCTCCCCTTATATAGGGGGCATGATGTTGGTATGGCATCAAATATCTGTGGTGAACCGACCACATGATTTTTTCTGCCTTATTAAAACAGTGAGCAAAAGAACTCGATTTCCCATAAATCCTCCAGGAAACCGGAACCGAGATAACGCCAGCCATAAATATCGAAAAAGAAAACAAACTCTCTCTTTTCCGCCTCACTGCACAAAGGGAGCACATCGCTCCTGCTGAGTGCAACCCCCCCCCCTCCCTCCGCCACTGCCGGAGAGGAGCGAGGAGGAGGGGGGGGAAACTGAACTGAGCTGTCAGCGCAGCCCCCTGAAGAAGCCAAGCAGCCAGAGAGGGGGGAAACTGAACTGAGCTGTCAGCGCAGCCCCCTGAAGAAACTAAGCAGTTAGAAAGAAGGAAGCAGCTGCCGCGGAGAGCCGCCGGACAGAACTGCTGACTCCCACTGCTCTAGGAATCCGGGGGAGAGAAAGAAGCCGTGAGCTGCCGCCGGCCGTAAGGTGCGCAATCGTTGCCACTGCCGTGAGCCGCCGCCACGAGCCAAAACTGAAAGAATCCAGAAAAAAAGCTGCAAGCTGCAGCAAGAAGAAGAAATTGCAACAAGAGGCCATTGGAAGCCGCGTGCTACAGAAAGCCACGCCGCAGAAGGCCACGTTGCCAGAAAAAGTTGCTCCAAGCTGGGAGCACCATATTGAAGAAGAAGTGGTGCCGAAGAAACTGCACCGAAAGCTGCACTGCCAGAAAAGACGTGCTGCCAGGAAAAGCCACTCCAAGCTGCAAGAGAAGGAGAGAGAGAAAAGCTACAAGCTGCTGACGTCACTGGAAACAGTCCAGGTCTGCCGGTCGGACATCGTCGCCGTTCCACGGAGACCATCACCAAACGCCGAAAGGGCACATGCACGCACACACACGCACCATCCACACATACAGGTCGTATCTTGACATAATTAAGTCCTTATTTGCCCTTATCTCTCGGTGGGTGAGAGAGGGAGTGAATGGGTGGGCGTGGTGTTCTTTAATATTGTAATATTTCCATAGAGTAAATAAGGTTTTATTTGAATATATTTAGTAATAAACTTGTTAGATACTCTTTCGGTCTCCGTGTCTGCTTGCGAGCTTGGTGGAGAGATGTCCCAATTTACCCTCAACCCTTCTCCCTTTGGGAGGTGGTCGGACCTCTGCGCGCCCGACCGCGACAATATCCCATTGGCTGGTTCTGTTTTTTTATCTTGACTGTGGTCTCTCCCAGCTGCAGCCTCTCCCAGCTGACTGTGAACATTAACCCTATCCTTGCCAAACCCAGGACACCTAGATACAGATTTTTGCTGTCACATTAAACACCCCAGATTATCTGAATTATCTACATGGATCTGGCCGATGTGACACATGATCTACAAGTGATGCCCATACATTTTTGGCGAGTAAGGTAGCGGCCAGAAAAGGTACCCTAGAACTTTTAAAATACTAGAAAAAAAGTGTATGTGTGTTTGTTCTCTAAAAATCGTTGACTCTTAAGATTTGATTTCCACTGGGAACTTAGATGGATAATATAAAGCCATAAAATTTTAGAAACCCTAAAAGGTGGTTGCTGCCAGAATCTGGATAGGAATCTCACCATTTGTGGTCTATGATACAGGAGGTAAATAACATCAACAGGTTTGGATGTAGTGCAGTTAGCATCCAGAAAGGCTGGAAACTCCTTTGAACTTCCATGATCTAAAGATCTAAATAATAAGGTTGAACCTTCAGGGGATCATGGATTTAAGATGCCTGGAAACAGACATTTAAAACACAGAATCAAGATTATCCAGAACTTTGGGAATATGCACAAAAATCCTGAGGAAAAAATGTGTGTGTTTTATTTAATGGTAGGTTTGGACCAGGAAGGGAATAGAATCATAGAACTGTTTATTTTGGAAAAGACCTTTAAGATCATTGAGTCCAACCATTAACCTAGCACAGCCAAGTCCAAAACTAAACTATGTCACTAAACACCACATCTACACGACTTTTACATACCTTCAGGGACAGTGACTCCACCGCTCTCCTGGGCTGCCTGTTGCAATACTTGATAACCTTTTCAGTAAAGAAATTTTCCCTAATATCCAATTTAACCCCCTCCTGGAGCAACTTCAGGCCATTTCCTCTTGTCCCATCACTTGTGTCTTGGGAGAAAAGATTGACTTCCGCCTCTCTATAACCGTCTTTCAGGCAGTTGTGAAAAGTGATAAGGTGTCCCCTCAGCCTCCTTTTCTCCAGGCTAAACAATCCCAGTTCCCTCAGCCACTCCTTATAAGACTTGTGCTCTGGACCCCACAACAGCTTCATTGTCCTTCTTTGGACATGCTCCAGAACCTCAATGTCTTCTTTTTGTGGTGAGAGGCCCAAAACTGAACATAGTATTCGAGGTGCAGCCTCATCTGTGCCAAGTACAGGGGGCTAATTACTTCTCTAGTCCTGCTGGCCACTCTATTTCTGATACAAGACAGGATGCTATTGGCCTTCTTGGCCACCTGGACACACTGCTGGCTCATATTCAGCTGTCTGTCAATCAACACTCCCAGGTCCCTTTCCACCTGGCAGCTAGAGGAGAGGTCAAAGGTCCGGTTGAGAATCTAGAAAATTTTAAGCTAATTGTTAAATGTCTGACAAAAAAAATTAATTAAACTTTGAACATTTCTGAAATTCCAGAAATGTACCATCATCTTTTCTTTTAAAAATGGAAATGTTCATGCCAATAGATATTTCATCAGGTTCGGACCAGGATGTACATTAAAACATAAAATAATAGTAAACAATTAATGCATCTGAGAAATCTAAATAGAAATTATCTGAAATCAAGGTACAATTAGAGATCTAATTAGGAGCTACTGATTACAATGGTAAATGTAAAATAAGTATTTTAAGACAATTGACCAGGCAGATCAGGGAAAATAATTTTGTGAAACCTGATATTCTGAAGTCCATTCAACATGTACTATATTCAAGATATTAATTACCTCTTTCTAGCTTTTGTCACTCCTGCACTGAAGTTCTTATGTCACCAAAAAATCCATTCAGAATCTATGAGATTCACTATAAAACAAGCTAGTGAGCAACATTGGATATTTTATAGTGTATTGACCAGGTTAAAAACACAAACAAACAGAAGAAGAAGCTTTCTTTGACCTGCTGTAATAGCTGGGGCTTATTTCAGGGTAGGCAGTTTTACATCACAATACAGGTAATGGAGAGTTGTATTTATCTGTGAGTGTGACCTAACAGTCCAGTGCCTAAACAATTTCTTTTTTTCCACGAAGTCAGAGTAACTTGCACATATGGAGAAATACAAGCATGTTGCTTCTAACATTTCCTCAGTTTTATTTTATTTCTCTACGGGGGCACCTTTGAGCTGTAATGTTTTCAATCTACCGGATGAGTTTACTGCAGGTTGCAAGTAGAGTTGTTTTTATTGCTCTTCTGTCAACATAATAACAGAGAAATTAGAATTAAGGTCATGTTTCAAACTTGTGATTGCTTCCTAGAACACTGAGTGTAATACTGAGGACTTAGAAGAGCAACAGAGGATGTTCTTTGGTGGTACATTTGTCTGACAGTTGCAAGAAAGTATTTCACATTTCTTAGCAGCAGAAAAGGTTGCTGTCTGCAAACTGTTTGTTAAATATTGTTCTTAAATGGCAGACATAATATTTACCAAAATTACTAAATACATTTTGCCATTTATTTATTTATTTTCTACTCTACCACATTTTATCAAAATTTAAAATATTACAAGAAGAATGAAACACCTTTTGCATGGGAAATTTTTTTGCTTTTCTAAATCCTACTTAAAAAAAAATACTTATTTAGTCCAGGTGAACTACAGTTTAGCTAGAGAAAAAATGTATTGACAGTTGAACAAATAACTGCAAAACCACTTTGGACATGCTGAAAATTAGCTCAGAAGAAAGATATGGGTTTTAGCTTGCTTTCATTAGTAGTGGCAAAATTCACCTCTGACTTGATCGCATATGTGGCAAAAGAAAGATTAAGGATTAAGAAGAACCATGTTATTATATTCCAGATTCACTAGGTAGCTTTCACTTTTGGTTATTAAGAAAAGAAAAAAAAAAAAAAAAAGGAAAAGAAAAAAAACTGAGAAAATTAAACTCACCCTATTAGATTTCAGTTTCCAATTTTTTTTTAGGGACTCCAGAGGAAGTAGAAGCAGAAAGTGAGGTGTCATATTTTATCCCTTTAGGAATCCTTGCTAATGAGGAAGTCTAAGGTAGGTAAGGTATATTCTCATTTCAATGTATGTTGCTCCCTCCAACAAAATTGGTCTAAAGCTTTTGAAAACTTTCAGTCACTGGTTTGGAGAGGATCATAGTGATGAAGTATTTTGCACAAGCTGAAACTCATGGTAGTGACTGTAAGTCAAAACTCTGAACTGTGGACCAAGGTGCTAAGACCATGGTCGTCTACCATTTACCTTAATGACATAAAGTGATATTTTTATAATTACTGATTATATCTCAAAATCTGAGCAGAACTTTCCCACTGTTATCAATACAACAAAAGGGAACTGGAAATAATGGAAAAAGGTGAGACAGTGCATATCAGAGATGGAAAATGCACAGAGTGTAAATGGTAGCAGACATTGATGTAGCTAGAAGGTTGCTACATTTATTTCTGCTGCAGTAGGTGCTCCATCTGCAGAAGTATGAAAAAGACTGGGGCCTTGTGAAAACATGTTATTAGTTTCCTTTTTCCCCTGGATGATTTTCATTTTCCCTGTAACATCTTGTGCTACCCAACAGAAACTCAACTCTTTGGTAATGTAATGTGACCTTTTCACAAGTTCTTACTAGTTCGAGCTACTTTTTCAAATTAGTATATGAAGAAACAGAAGTATGTCACATGGTCTCCTTATGTTAAATTTTACAGGCACATAAAAGGAATTATGGTTAGAGAAATATAGCCTAGCACACACTGGGTGCTAGGTGATTTGCTGGAAGTGGTGTTAATATCTACATCAAGCTCCCAAGTGAAGTGTGGTATTCCCTCAGTTTCCAGAGGTTATCTGTGGAGAAGTGTCCCATGTTCACTGGAAAACTTTAGAAGACATCACCTTTCCATTAAGGCAATTGAGTGGCTAATAAGTTAATTCCGTTGTATTATATTATCAAGAAAAATCACAGAGGAAGAGTAATTGCTTTTGATTCTTCTGATGTCATTTGTTTGTGTAATCAATGTTGTCCAATACATTAAACAGCAGATTTTGCTTAACATTTGTTTCTTAATACTAAATTAACTATTGGGTTTTTTTATTTATTTACTTTGCATTACCAAAGAGGCATTAAGATCAACAGAACCTGTTAAGAAGGTTTAAAATAGAGCTTGAAAGGAAAAAAAGATGAATATTTGTTCCCTTGTATAAAACAAAAAATGCAAGAAGACTCTAGACATTTTTTAAGTGTGGAGCTGTTGTTTGTTTTTTTTTTTCTTGCCTTTTCTGTCCTAGGCATTTTCAGACATTCCATAATTTAATGCCAAGTTTTGAGTCTTTAAATAAAGTTATTATTTCATAACCCTCTCAGTAAACAGTTTGAGGTTGTAACAATAGTAAAATTATGTCTAAATGCACAGTATGCCGTAACAGTGCAGACAGTTTTGGTTTTTCTTTTCCTTACAGCTATCTAAACAAAATTTGGAAGGGAAAAGCCTGTATAAATATATCAATCTAGAAGTGACAAGGATAGCTTTGCAAAACACATTTTAAATCAGTGAAATATACATTTAACCACTATGAAAATATACACTTCTCATTCCTGAGGTAGGCAAGATTCGAGATCCTAACATAAGATTTAAAAGCCTTAAGAAGAGTTATAGCAGCATATTTAAGGGGCTGATCCTACTTCTAGTGTAATCAGACAGACTTTTTCACCAATTATTTTAAAAAAAAACAGGAATTGAGACCCAAGATTTCTTGTAAAATAATTCCTCTCACACATCTCTAAATCTGTGTAGTCCTGCTGTTACTGTCTACATATTCATGCCTTTCCCTCATAAAAATAGTAATTTGTCATTTTATTTCTTCCTGTAAAATCCTTCCTTTATGAAGTAGAATTTGCTTGTAATGGCTTAGGATCAGACATAGAGAAGGAAGCTTTTGTTACACAGCTTGTAGCAGATGGAAAAACACCAGCATCATAAAATATATGGAGGCTGAGAGGGGACACCATGGAGTAGGGAGAGGGGCTTGCTATACTTTCCTTTGCAGACCTTTTAATGATGACCTACTTAAGGAAGACATAATTAGTACTCAGGGAGACTCTGTGTTTCTTTTCTGGATTGGAATAGAAAGACTGGGCATTTGAAACTACCTGGGTTAGGTAGTCTCTTTCCTAAAAACCACCAATATGTGAAAAAATCCCACTGATTTCTTTGGACTTTACATACTTCTTCCTTAAATAATTCTTATGCAGCATAGTGGAAGACTATCTATGCATAGATGTGGTCTTAATATGCTATTTGTACATGGCAGTCTTCATGTCCAGAATGTTGTTCAAGAACTAATGTATACCAGAGAGCAATTGGTCTTCTAATTCCTGAGCTCTGTCTTGGAAATGCATGTTTAAGCCTCTAAGAAAAGGCTTTACTAAATGGTGATCTGAGTTCCCTGAGGTGAAGTCTGAAGCTGATATTTATTCTGTTCTGAAAAGGAAAAGAAATAAACAGAATACAGGAAAAGGACAGAAAAATAAACCTTCAAGATGTACTGGTTGTTTCTTGAAACCTAAATGGAAGTGGACTTGAACCTACCAAAAAAAATCAGTTCTTTCCCTCATGTTTCTGCAGTCTGTTTGTAAGGATAAGAAATAATTTAGTGTCACACAATTCCCTCTCAATTGACTGGTTTAAAGATGATTCCAGTATCTGGCATGTAATCTAAGGCAAGTAAGGTGGGTTACATTTTGCAGAGACCTTAAGGATTATTTCCTAGTTAGATAACATCAAGAGGAATGCTTTTTAGCAAAGTTTTCCTCTGAAGTCATTGCTATATTGATAAATTGTTCATGTCAGATTTACAATGCTGTTAATGTCAGATTTCAGAGTCTTTGATTCTGTGGAACTCTTTACAACCTTTTCACTGTCTCAATGAATTCCAGCACAAACGCCTCAGTGCAGAAAGACTAAGATATGCAGATGTATTGGAGAGCAACAGGATATTAAGCTGATTGAATGTTTACATATTTACTCAAACTGCAGAGCTACATACTGTAAGTGTGAAAGTGTCAACCTATGTGAAAAAAATCTCAATGGTATATCCTTTCACTTAAGAATATAATTGTTACATATCTATCAAACTCAGTGAAGTTCTGAAACTTCATTTCACAAGAAGCTTTAACATCAAATTTCTCACTGTTTGTTCTCACTTTGTCATTAATGGATAGGCACTCAGGTCCAAAACTCCATTTTTTTGAAATGGAAATATTTTTCACATTTAATGACCTATTCATACAGTCCATAACACATTTGTGAGTATAAAATCAAGGTAGAAGGGATGTGTTGGGTTTGACTAGAGGAGTGATGTTTACATCCTGAAGCTGTTGTGCTGAGATTTTACTCCATCAATACCTGATTTTACAATTCCTGAAAGCTATAATTTGAAATTATGTTGAAGAAGCAATAACTATCAAGTCCTCTGTAGAGGAACAGACTGTGTGGCAAAATTTATTTAATTTCATTTGAAACAGTATCACTATTTTTAGTTAATTTAAGTTTGGACTAACATTTTCATGCAGAGACAACCAGGACACAGGCTCAAATTGACCTATAATGAAGACTAAGCAGAGTTGCCCAGTAAAATGTGGCTAAAAATAGTGTCAGCTTTAGAGACAAATGGGTCTTGTACAATGCAGTTGGATAAAAGAAATATGGCATGTATTTGACTATGTGGATTAATTAGATGAGATTGGGTTTTGTCAAAGGGAGGAGTTCCTCTGAGGAATAACACAATGAGGAAGCTCTTCTACAGACTAGCAAATAAGACAGTGGCTTGGGATGTCCAGTGTGGTTCCTGAGATCTACTCTTTAAGCCATGTATCAGAATAGAAATATGAAATTGCAGAAGATCCTTTTGAGGGATCTGGAATTATCTCCAAGACAACTTCAGATTTCTTAGTATGGCCCCACAGATTATTGCTAGAGAGTTCTTTGCTGCATCACCTTTTCAATAATCTCTGAGCATGGGGAGATCAGAACAGAAAAATAGCTCAGCACAATCTGGCTACAGTTTTGAGAACACAAGCTGAAGCTTTCTACGGTTCATGCAGCAGCTCCAGTCATCAAGGGTTTGGGAAACTTCTAAATATAAACCACTCCTAAGGGTAATGGTTCAAGTTCCATGCACAATGGAGCCAAAATTTAATTCAGTGGCTTTGAGTGCTCATAGTGATGTTATATGACCATGTGGACTTCTAAAGAAATCTTTTCCTAATGGAACTGTTCAGCAAAAAGGAAGAGAGAAAAAAAAAAAAAAGTGACGTATCATATTGATTCAAAAGGTTGTTGTTCTACCTTTTCCACTTTAAGAAAGGGAAAGATGAAAAACTGTGCGTAGGATGACTACCCTTCCCCCACACCCAGTTACAAACATACAATGTGTAAGAGAAAAGAAATAGAAGGTGAAAAGGATGGATTAAGTGAGAAATAAGAATACATACATTCTTTCCGTTCTTCAAAACCACAGGTTTTTGCAAGAATAGTGTCTCTTCCCCAAAAGCATCATTTTCTGGATCTAAAGGCTGTAAAGAATGTAGAGAAACTCTTTATTATTTTATTTTTAGTCATTTATTCTTCACTTAATTATCTTTTCTCTTTCAGGTCTTTCTAGCCCCCAACTCAGAACTAATATTCCCACTTCTCCAAGCAAGCAAACTGAAAAACCAAAACAAAAAAATCCCACCCAAGCTCCCAAACAAATAAACCCAACCAGCCAGGTACTCCTCCCACTAGATCAGGTTGCTCAAGGCTCCATTCAATCTGGTAGCCTTGAATGCTTTCAGGGATGGAGCGAGTTCCTCGGGCAACATATTCCAGTGACTCATCATCCTCATAGTGAAACACTTCTTCTCTAAATTTAATCTAAATCTCCCCTTCTCCAGTTTAAAGGCATTACTCCTGGTCCTATCACTACAAGCCCTTGTAAAAGGTCCCTCCCCAGCTGCCTAGTTTGGTAGTCATCAAAACTGTCTGAAAAATAGAAATGATGGAGTCACCACCCATGGCTGTGTTTAAAAGCCATGTCGATGTGGTGCTTAAGGACATGGTTTAGTGATGACCTGGCAGTGCTCTGGCGGTGCTGGTTTAACGGTTGGACTTGATGATCTTGAAGGTCTTTTCCAACCAGAACAATTCCCTGATTCTATGAAGTGAAGGAACTTGCGGTGTTAAATGTGCCATTGCTGGCTTCACAACTTTATTTTATTTTACTGTAGAGTAAACAAGGCACTCAGACACCTTCATACTGAAGATACTAGGAGTATAATGAACTTTAGTTGGATTCAGGGTTACTTCATAAGTGAAAGCGGTGTCGCGGTCGGGCGCGCAGAGGTCTGACCACCTCCCAAAGGGAGAAGGGTTGAGAAGGTTTGCCTGTTAGGCATACCATTGATCTACTGAGCCACCGGCAGGGAGACGGCATTAAAACACCAGTTGACATCTGTATTCCCCCAAGGGCAGCAAGGAAAATGTCTCCTGGGAGAATTTACAATATGTTAAAAGACTTGGGTTCATAGTGTAAGCATGAGTGACTTGTATTAAAGGCTGAACAAGCAATAAAAATTCTGAGTTTCAATGGAATCCGGGGGAAAGAGACTGTTCAAGGAGCCTCCATTTCCATTGTGAAAATAACTATGGAATATTAGAGGAATAGCAGGTAATGTCAAGAAAGTACATGCTTAAAACTGAAAGCTCTCTAGTAATTGTCTTAAACAACAACAATCTGAGAAGAAAGCTCATCTATGTGCTGGAAAATATACTTTCAATGAAGTGGTTCTGGGAATTGAGTCAAAATCAGAGAATAGTTTCAGCCACAGTTAAAAAAAATCCGCAAAAGAGCCACAACAAAAACAAGGAGTGAAAGAGCAAAGTAGTGAAAGAGAGAAAGAGAGGAAGGCAGGAAGGAAGGAAGGAAGGAAAAGGAGGGATGGAGGGAGGAAGGAAAGGAAAGAAAGGAAGAAAGGAAGAAAGGAAGGAAGGAAGGAAGCAGGAGGGAAGGAAGCAAGAAAGCAAAAGAGCAAGAGAGCAAGAAAGTAGGATGGAAGGAAGGAAGATTTTCTTATTATTGGTACTTCTAGCATTTTTGTTTGGAAGTTGTGAGGTACAAAAACCAGCACTTAACAGGCTGCATACAGTTAGCAAAGCATCCCAGAGTAAATTTCTATTTGTTAGAAATCACTGCTTTGAAAATTGGATGGCTTAGTTGTGATTCTACAGACGACTGATCAGTCTTTCATAAGAAAAATATGAAAAATATGTATGTTAGGATGGCTGTTTCCATATAAGCTAGCAATGAACAGCATATATCCTCTTGGAAGAGCCCTAACAGGTAGCTATAAGGTACAATCCAGGCCAGTTAAAAAAACTCACATTTGGATGACAGAGATGAAGGAGAAAATTAAATTTCAACAGGTATTTTATAAAGTATCTGTCTAAGACTGCTATAAGAAGATCCTGAGAATAAAAGGCACTTCCAATCAAAAAAAAAGACAAAAAACAGAACCTGTGGGAGTTTGCAAACAGACAGCTGTAACTTGATCTCACCAAACACCAGCAGTTGTTAGAACTTCCCCGAGACATGAGGAAGTCCCTTGATGGTCCTTTTCATAACTACCTCTGTCACGCGGGGATAAAAAATGCAGAATGAATCCCATGTCTTTGCCTTTAATACACTTCTAAAAATCTTCTCTTTACAGGAAAGATCGCAGTTTGGCAGTTTCATAGCTTTTCTGGCTGCATGCTTGGGAAAGAAAAGAAATTAGGAAAAGATTCAAGTATTTCTAAGTAAGCCTCACTTGACAAAGATTTTACATGCCGATAAGAATATTAATGCTTCATATTCAGTAATTTCCCACATTTAATTACCGATTCTTCAAAAAGCCTTACCAGTGTTACTACTTAAACAAGAAGTAGAAGAAAATCAAGCTAAAGCATTAGTGAAGCTTAACTTTGCCTTCACTAGGGAGTTATTTGAAATTCTTAAAAGTAGAAGTCATAATTATTCTCCCAGTATTCTTCACTTCTCATTGAAGAGTGTCCTGGAAAATCTCTTAGTCACTTGGAAAAATTAAGAACATTTCTGCTTTCTATGGGAAAGAAGATTGTAAGGCATGCCAGCCACTGAAACCCAGGCCTCTACAATGTCCTTTTGTGGGCTTAATCCTACTTTTAGATAATATCAAAATGAAATTCCTATTGCATTAATGTTATACCCTTGCTAATATCAAATGAGGTTAGCTAAGTAATTCAACAATCTTGCATGAGCTCAAGGGATTAATAAGGTGTCATGATTTGTTTTGAAGTGTTGCCAAATTGTCATCTCCATCTTTTTTTTTTTGCATTGGACTGATTACATTAATAATAATGCAACAGTATGAATCTAATCTCCAAAATCCTGAACTTTACAAAGCAAACAGTTTGCTGATCCATCAGTATTTATTAATCACACCAATTACTCTGAGGCCAAACACCACAATTACAGTGTGTAGTGCTAACACCATAGAGGCAGGGAATTGATTTGTGTAACCCTTCAAAGAGCAAGAGGCTCTTTTGAAAGAACACCTATGCCTGGAGGCAGTGGGTTGGAAACAGAAGGGTTTTAAAATAGTCTAAAATGTCTTATACTACAAAGGCATAAAACAAACCAAATAAGGTCTCAGATGGTCACAAATTTGTATGAGTTTATCCTCTCTGCATAATCTCTATATGATAATTACCCTAAAGTTTTAAATTTATTACAATGCTCCCTTGAGGAAAATGAAATAAAGGAAAGCAATTAGAGGAACAGCTTTAGAATGGGAAAGAGTTGGAAGAATAGGAGATTTACTATCTATCAATCCATCTGTCTATCTGCCCATCTAATCTGCAGTATATTATCCTTTTGTCTGCTTACCTTTTTTTTCAAGACCTGTTGATATCATCTACTCAATGTATGAACAGCAAGCTATGAAATACTATGAGCTGTAATATAACTATTAGCTGAAGGTCTGTCCAGTCTAGAAAAGTATGTCTGGGCACTGCCTTTAAGAAACATTCTCCTCATAAGGACAGACTTTAATGGTACCAGGCTCAAGGCATTAGCAAATAGGATTCTCTCTTGTGCCAACTTTAGAAAAGCTTCAGATATTTCTAATAAAGCATATACAGTTTCAGTCATGACTTATGAGAAGAATATTTTAAGCTTGATTATATCAGTGAACAAGAAAAAAGAAATATGCATATTCATTAAGGACACAGCTTTGCATCTGTTTGGAAAAGGTTCTCTAAGATAGATTTCATTTTTTGAAAAAGAGCCTTTTGCAAGTCTTTGCTATCATTAAAACAGGTCACACCATAGAATTTTGTTATTTAAACTCTTATTCAACAGATTCTGCTTAAGCATAAATTTAGCTTTACATGCATAGTATAAAAGTGTTTGAGGGAGTGGGATCTCAAGCAGAAGAAGTAAATTTCCAGATATCATAAAACTGATAGTAAAGACAGACATATAGCTCTTATACTTTGCCCTGGTAATTCTACTTCACTGTATTGTATGCTAGAAATACATGAGGTATGAATAAAAATAACTCTACTAAGAAAAATATTGTAGTGATTGCAACAGACATGTAACACTCTTCATATCTTTTCCAACTACATAAAATGAAAAGCAAATGAAAACTGGCATGAAAGTATTTAAAGAGTTGACAAAGATACATTGCAAATTTAAAGTAAACTGAATAAATAGAAATGTTATGTTCATCTAATAGAATGGGAAACAAAGGATAATAGACTCCTGCTCAGAATTTAAATTAAAAACATGCATCTCTAGTTAATTTTTCTAATATTTTTTTAAAAATAAAGTATTATTAACATTTTTTCACTGTAGGTATAATATATATAGACTCATGAGAAAATAATTCTGACCTTACTAATTTTGCCACTGTTTCAATTTTTTTAAAAAAGTGATTTTTAAAAAAATATTGACTCATATTTCAGATGTATTATGCCAAATGAATTTGTAAATAACTCATTTACATCTCTGCCTTTGCTTGCAAAGGGCTCTCTTGAAGTCTTTCTATGAACTATGTCTTTCTTTTTTTTCATATACTGTGTTTGTTCCCTGGTTTTATTAGGTGCTAACAATTCATTACCTTCTGATTGCTCATCAGACATCCTTGTTAATGAACCAGAACCCTTATGGACAGTACACCTCCTGCAGTTCTAAAACACGCTTTCTACTATTCACTGAACTGTTTAACTAAGTGAGAAGGCAATAGCTTTGATTTACCTTTAGATACTGATGAACAGAACTGCTTTACAAGAACTTTTGGGAGAAGCTTTCCTGCAGTTTCATAGATATTCTTGCTTTTCTAATAATGACATACTCATTTAATTAAAAGAGATGACTGGGTTATAATTGCATTAACAGGTATTTAATTGTTACTCTGCTTATACTGTAGTTTCTTGAATGTTTATACAGCTTCCTAATTAAAATTTATGCAGGCAGCAATAAACATGAAGTATGGATGTTAGTTATTTAGCTTATTAGTATAACTCTTGTAATAATGTCATATTTGAAAATACAATCTGTTTATAACACATGTGGAAAAGTACATCAGATTCCCAGTTGGTATTGTTCAATAAGGGACTTTGAAACACTGGTCTTCTAGTACAAATACAGAAAGCATTTCAAGTCATGTGGAATGGAAGGTTATTTAAAAACACAGGGACAAATGCTATTGAACTAATAATAACCAGAATTCACTGTCATAAAATGATATTTTCTATAGGTACAGCAATTTTCTATCTATTTCTTGTGTTTAAAATCATGGAGTTGTATTGTGGCTATGTTTAATGAAAGGAGTTATTAACACTTAGGGCTGAACTTCTGGCAGCATTATGCCAGACTATGGAAGTGGTTATGGAAGTGTGCAAAATAAGCATTTTACCATTTCTTTATTATATATTCAGAATTTGTACACAGACTTCAAAAATACAAAAATAGTATGGGACCAATATCTAAACTAGCCATGGGTTAAGTACGAAAGGACAGATTAAAGCTGATCATTTTAAAAACACAGAGATGAAAACATTTAATTAAGTTCTTGACTGCGGCAAAAGTCTCAATAAAAGCAGTGGAAAAATAAGAGCAAAAGGCCCATTAAGAATGGCTTAATATGCTAAACATTGGAAAAAAAAAAAAAATCTCCATTCCACTAGCATTTGCTGAAACAAACCCTCTTCTGCTGTCACCCTTTCCGGGACTGGCCTTAACCACTCCTGCCATACCAATGCCAACCAGGAACCTTGTCTTACTTCTGTCCTTGAACAGCTTCCTCAGATGCGGCTGAAAAATATTACAACCTTTTTGCTGCTGGATATTCATCTTCTGAGAACTGAAAATATTTTTGACCATGTCAGGGGTTAGAGCTGGGCTGGCCACTAGACGATTGACAGACTCTCTTTCAACCCCTCTTCCCCTAAAAAGGAAGAGAAAGAGAATATGGGACAGTGACCTACGGATTGGAAAAGAGAATTAAAAGCAGCTTTAATGAAAATAACAACTATAAAATGAAATATATACAAACAAATATAAAACCAGCATCAAACTCATGCCTCCTGATGGCAATTGCATCACTGTCAACAATGATGCTGTGGGCAGGGACTGGGAAAGTCCCAGACTGGACTCAGCAGCACACAGGAACCAGATTCAGGAGCTGGATTCTGGAACTGGATTCAGGAACACACAGATCAGGATCAAAGGTGAAACTGACAGAGTCCACTGAGTCTGCAATTGAAGAAGAGCTTGACCCTTGTGATCCCTCAGCTTTATTTTCAATATGATGTTTATGGGATGGAATACCTCATTGGTCAGTTTAGGGTCACCTGTTCTGTCCCCTCCTCCCTGCAGGTGTGGCCTTTCACTTTCTTCACCCCCTACATGGTACACAGGATTTAGCAATGAACTTGGTCTGTGCAGGAGCAAGTATAAGCAAGAGCCTTTTTGCAGACTAATCCCTGGTAGTATCTATAAACATCAAGCGTTACCACTTCTGGAAGCAGACACTGTCTGCAAAAATATGCTGTTAACTTCAGAAAGTGGAGTTAGTTAGAAGAGACTTAGCTGAAAAGTAAAATCACTGAACAGAATTAGTTCTGTTCTAACTTAAACCAGAACAGACTGGTTCTGTATGTAATTTCATTTTATTTATCCCCTAGGATGATTTTTTGGTGTGTCTCATGGTGCCTATAACACTTTGCTTATTTACCAGTAAGAGATCAAACATTTTTTTCTGTTGTTGAACGTTCTTCGCTGGCATTCTGAATGAAAGTCCTTCCTTTCCTGCCCTTCCATTTCTTCTTCCCAGAAATGTAATATTACGTTGCAGCCAAATGCTGATAATTTCAAGCAGTAAAAGTCTGCCTTTGCTTTTCCATCTTTTGTCCAAGGCTAAATCCATCATAGTATGGATGCTCTTTCCCTAGGTACATTTTACTGCTTCTGCAAAATGAATATTAAAATTTAACTTGTAGTATTTCTTCATCAGCCCATGAATAAAGTTTATCTTTGTTTCCATTTTCTTTTAGCCTTCTTAGCAAATCTCTTTGCTTTTTCTTCCCCTTTAACAGAAAAAATAAGCTTTTTCTAGATTCCCCCTTACCTTTCTGTAGAGATGCTATGTCTATAGACATGATTTATTTTTAAAATTAATACTCATCAGCTGATGCATTTTATGATAAGATCTATTTAATGTAAAGTCTTCTATAAAAATACTAGACTCCAGACTTTTGGCTGAGTGCTTTATCTTCCAGGTAACAAAGGACAGACAGTGTTCCTTCCTTTTTTAAAATTTATTTTAGATGACCAGAGCACAGAAATCTGTGTTTAAACTAGGTACACAAAAATATAATTATATCAAATGAAGAGATATTTATACTTCTGGTGTGCAATATTTTTCATGGTAATGAGTATGTCTAAAACAGAGCAAATGAATCATGGCCTGAAAATGCATATTTATGAAATGCTATCCACTGTCCTTGTCTGCATTCTTTCCCTCTTTCTCTTCCCACCACCATGAGGCTGACCTATGATGCATCCTTCTGTTCTCATTCTCTCTAATCTAATGTATATTGACTATTTGTTCACAATACAGAAAATACATACATCCACCTTACTAAACAATCTGTAGCCTATAACCTGAAAAGTAGGACATCAGTTACTACAGGCTGTGAAAAAACCATTTACAATACATGTGGCTGAGGACAGAAATGATTTTGGGTCTCTCACTCACTTGGGAAGTACTTGCCATGTGTACAAACCCATATTAATGGCGATAGTGAATAGAGCTGTACTTTGCAAGGCAGCACAGTCTTGTCAGCATATAAGTGACCTAACCTCTATTTCTAAAATTTCACAGATGACCACCATTAACTGCTGCCTCTAACTTCAGGAGGAAACTGGAAAACCAGGAGGCATACTTGGAAAATGGTGAACTGTTGCCCCTTCATGCAGATATGCTGACGAGATGATAGAATCACAGATAAGCAGGATCCCAAATTCCTCAGAACTTCCAAGAGTCAGATGTTTACAGGTGCTCACACTACAGTCTTAGTACATGAGGAACTTTTTTATATTGAAATAAATTGTTCTATGGAATTTATCCTTAATAAGGGACTTTTTAAGCTGCCTCCTGCAACTCAAACCCAGAAATCATTCCAAGCAATGTGGAGTGAAAGGTATTTTGACAGTACAATATCAACTAGTGTTTAATAATAACCAGCTGTGTGATACTCATGGTACTTTTTCAGATTGCAGTTGCAATTAAAAATGTGGCATCGTTTGTTAAAGAGCTCCTTTAGTTTCTTTTGTTTTGTTTTGTTTTGTTTTGTTTTTTTCCCTTTGGTCATGAAGTCTACTTATGTGTCTAATTTTCACTTGTAAAATGAAAATTTATCATAGGTGAGTGATCAAATCACAGGATTTTCCATGAAAGATTGTGAGTCTATTTGGACTATGGAAATAGGAAGTCTGCAAGTACTTTAATTCTGTAGATACATAAACAAAAAGTACACAATATTATCTGTTATGAAATTCAACCACCATTCTACATCTGGAAATTTGATGAAAACTGTATTCCTCTTTCACTCCCTCTAGTAGTTTTATGATCGAGTCTGAATAGAGACAGTTGAATATACAGTTGCTCTGAGGTCAAGGGAGTAGAGACATGATAGTTCATATAAATTATCTGGATTACACTACTACATTGCAAGGATCAGTGCCTTCTTAGGAAATTCTCATTGCTTAACTTTTGCACTTTCACTGCAGATACTGCATTGACACTGTTATAGAGAACTTTGGTTAGAGCTTATCTCCCTTAATATGATCATTCAGATAACTTCTATTTCATTTGGACAGCTTTTATACAATACAAGGCTAGTGAACCTGATCTTCATTATTTCTTCTCTCATTTTCCTTTGTGCTCCTTTTTAAACTCCAGAGGGCTGATTGTTCCATTCACTTCAAGGCACCACATAGTGAAAAGAGCAGGCAACATCACATGCAGTACAGTAAACTGCATCAAATATACAATCCTAATATTCTGAAAACACCTATTTATTAATTTTTTAGAAAGCTATGTAAGCCCTGAGTCAACATCTACACTATTTAAATCTTTGAATGACAGGTAAGTTAAAGGTGTCACACATTATGTCCTGATGCTACAAGACTTTAATGTGCTGAACTGTACTGAACAAGATTTCTGTGAACAAGGAAGGGGAAGATGGTTAAGCCTTTTATTATCCTTAGTATATAAATACATGAATGTGGTATATATATATATTGTTAGAAAGTTACTTACTTTCATACGGGTAATAAACACATATTTAGAACTTACACTCCACTAGTAACCAGCCAACTCAAAGGCCCTGTTTACTGGGGTTTCTTCCCCTTCCTCTTTTTTTTTTTTTTTTCCTTTTTTCTTTTGCTTTGTTTGTCCTGTTTAGCTAAATAATAGAAGTGTGGCTATACAAAAGCAAAAGGTTGCACATTAAAAGAGAACAGAGAATCTGTGTTAGACATTTTCCTTCTAGCTTTAAATAAATAAAAACCATACCAAACCAACCAAACAAAAAACCCCTACTATGCTAACTTTCTTAAATAATTTCAGTACAGTCCAAATGCATTGCTCAGGAACATTTAAATCTCTTGACAATAATAGCTGTGATTCTTCAACTGTATCAATAGGCAATCACTTTTTATGTTTATCCTCCATTTATGCCATAGCTTAACACAGTTCCAGAAGGATGAGATGTTAATAGCAAGAGTATAAATTACATGACTGAGAAGAAAGTTTCAAGGACAATCAATTTTCATGGTTCAAAGCAACATTCTTTGACCAGTTAGCTCTATGACTGAGTAATTCTATTTTGTAGCAGTGAATGGCTAGATCAGTAGGGTGGATTTTAGGCTCTATTTTCCTCCAAAGACTGTATGTTTGGGCCTTTTTGAACACTAGTTCCTACACTGGACTGTGATTACAATGTTAAATATTTAATACACTTCAAGGTGAAAAATCCTAATTAGATTAAGTCAGCATGATCGCTGTTGATGCCAGTGGAGTCAATACATTATTTCTTTAATGTATTTCTTTATAAATTAATTTGGTTTATTGCTATAATTTTATGTTAGTTCATTTATGAATTAAATTAACTGATGTTTATGCTATCCAACTTTCATAGCATGGAATAGTAAAATTAATAATTGTGGTTTTGTTGGAATCCCATGTTAAAATATCTTACTAGGTTGTGATATTGTAATTAAATTTATTTTTACATCTCACTTAATTTTTTAAAAAATGAAAATGATATAATATATTATTTAATTATGTGCATTTAAAATATTATTGAAAATTACAGACTTCTTAGCATTAAGGTAAATTTAGAAAAATAATTAAGAGACATCAGGTAAACCGTAATGACTAGACTTCACTGGACATTCCTCCCTGTAGCTGCTTTACTTTTGGTAGTCACAGTTGAATTCATGTTTGAGGGGTCAAGTGAGCTTGTTTGAACTACAAGTGTCCATGCAACAGACTCATACAACAGCTAGATTCTGTCAGTTTAAATATTTTTTCTTGTTTTGGCAAAAATAACAGCCAATCCTTGCCAAGACTTGTGGCAGCTATATGTGTTCCTCTTTAGTATGGAGAAGAGGAGACTGAGAGAACTCATTGCTCTCTACAACTATCTAAAAGGAGGTTGTAGCGAGGCTGGTGGTGGTCTCTTCTCCCAAATTACTAATGATAGAACAAGAGGAAATGGCCTCAAGTTGTGTCAGGGGAGGTTTAGATTAGATATTAGGAAGAAATTCTTCACTGAGAGAGTGATTGGGCACTGGAACAGACTGCCGAGGGAAGTGGTGGAGTCACTATCCCTGGAGGTGTTTAAAAAACGAGTAGATGTAGCACTTGAGGCTATGGCGTAGTGGCTAGAGAGATGTTAGGATGAAGGTTGGACTTGATTATCCTGGTGGTCCCTTCCAACCATAATGATTCTATGATTCCTGTGCCCACTACATGTTCCCATGTCCAATTCTCTAGCATCATTACTGCTTCCAGCTGGCCTGTGTTTCATCACCCTGTGACACTTCATCAGGTCACCATTTCCTTGAACACTCAGACATTTATCCTATCCTTATCCACATCCAGGCCAGTTGTGCGGACTGGCTTGTCTAAATTGTATTTCAGTGGCAGGCTCCTGTGTGATGTGCGCCTCATTGAATGCACTGAGCTGCACGACCAGAAACACTTGCTAAAAACACAAATGAGAAAGAAAATAAAGAAGGGGAAATTTGGCTCAGACCATTTATTCTGCACAGTCTGAGACTCAGTACAGGGTGATGTGGCATTGCTCCTGTACACCAACGTACACATCCTTACTGGACAGTTGCTTGTTCTTTCACACCAAAAGTTTGACTCTGTCCTGCCTGTACTTGGAGAAGTCAACCTCAGCTTTCTGTTTCAATCACAATGTCCATGGGATACCTTTCCAAGATTGTCATGGGACAGCGTGGATGATGAAGACATGTTTGTAGTCTGCTAAATTACTTTATACTGCTTTTATGAAGCCAGAAATGTTCCATTCAGACCAAAGATAAAAAAGAAGATGGAGGTAGGGATGTGTCTTGTGGATGCTGTTTTAGGAGCACAATATTCCTAAGAAATAACTGTGCATGTGCCTGTACTCCTTCTGCCATGAACACAGAATAGAGATTACCAAACGTGCTCTGCTCATGCAGCAAGGGCCCTGGCAATGACATAGCCATTTTCTATTGCAGTACTTTAATGTTTGTGTATTTGGTGATTTGTGCCATGTCAGTACAAAGTAAGAATCACAGAAAATAAAAGTAGGTCTGGAAAGACCTTTATAGGCAGATCAATTATACCTCTGTCACTCCTTATGGATCTTTCTGAAGAATCCAATGATGGTGACTCCACAACCTCCTGAGATAATCCATTTCATCCTGCCACTACCTTTACCTTCATAAATGCTTCTGAATAATTCTTTCTGTACTTCCACTCAGCTATTTTTTACCTTCTGTTTTTGCCTAATGAATTTAATCATGCTTTTTCTTCATCCTGTAATTTCAAATTCTGATCTCATTCTCCAGCCTGCCTGACATGCCTCTCATCACGTTGTTTGAAAATTCAAGAGATATATTTTTTATTGCATTATCCAGGTTATTGGAGCAGCTAAATGGATTATTGAACGCTAAACATCTCTTGTAAATAATGACTTGAATGAACTGTACCTTGTGCTCAGTAGGAAGAAGGTGTGCTGGGAAGCTCAGTCTGTGGGATCAGATATGAGAGGTAAAAAACAATCAGAAGAGTCATTCTCTTTGTATTTGTCAAACATGGAGTTCTTATCTCATTTCTTGCTTATCAATGCATACATGTGCAAAGTGTGCATTCCCTGGCTCAAGTATGGTCCTTCCCATATACCACCCACATTCATGCATTGCATGTACTATTCAGATTAATTACCATAGTTACGTGAGTGTAGATAAAAGCATGCTGGGGGAAAACCAGGAGGATCTAGGATCTGTCAGACCAGTTCCCACAGACAAACTACCATCTTAGTTTACTGACTTATCAATGGCCTTGGACTCAGAAATTCTTCACAGCTGTCTCAGGTGTAGATATTTGAATTTCTAACTCCTGTTACTGTAGAGATGAGGTCTATCCAGTTCAAAAAGATTCATGATTTACCTGGTAGACACTTCCCTCTGACAGATCTCATTCACTGTAAAATGGTTAAATGTGCTGTGATGCCCAGGAAAGTCAAATTAAGTCCCAGGTCTGCAATTTTTTAGACTTGCGTTTATTAAACTACTTGTATGGGTCACTTCCTTGGTTATGGTTTGGTATTGCTCTTTAGAAGTTTTGCCAGAACAAGGTCTTTGCGCTGAAGCATTTTCTCACTGAATACTCATGTCAGACAGGTTGATATTAGAGGGCAAGGATGAAGGTACAAGGTCTACTGGAATATAATTGAAAGTCTATGGGTTAGTCAAGTCAGGGCTGACCCCAGAACTTCCATCCTGCCTGTAGGACTGAAGTCAACTTCAACTTCCTGAACCTTTCACACTAGGGGAGCCAGTGACCATGTTTGAATATGTATGAGCAGGCTTGTAGAAAGTGAAGCTAACAGAGAAGTCAGGATCTGAATGCAGTCATGATATGAAGTTAACATGACTCATGCATATCAGAGACATTGCATATGTGAAATAAGGACTATCTCCTTTAAACTGGCATATACCAAAATAAGAACAGTTCTTTTTCCAATATATATTATGGAGAGAATTTTTACTAAGAATGATCTAGCATTTTTTTTTAAAAAAAATATGTTTGATATATTTTTGATAAATTATTCATTTTGGGAGTTTAGATAGTGTATGTTTCCTTCATAATGAGCTGACATATAGACTACTATTTAAAAAAGGGGGGGGTTTTGAGTTGCATATAAATTACGGCTCATTTTTAGTACTGTAGTGGTAAGGAGCGTTTTGGTTTGGTTTTTGTTTTTCTCCAAACTTCAGTTTTCACAAGAAGAAAAGTCAGAAAACACAACTATAGTTAAATCAACTGGCTGACACACCTTTGAGAAAAGAAAAACAAAACAAAAAAAACACCTTAGAAAAACCAATTTTAGAGTGCCTTATGAATTTCTCACCCTTCTAGAACATTTTAGAGTATTTTTAATTTACAGGTTCATTGATGACAGATTACTTCATTAATTATATTTTCTTCCACTCTATTTTTTTTAAATGTCCCTACTGTGAATGGCACTGGAAAACAAAGTGATATATTATCAAGCTTGGAATTTTGTAAGATTAGCCCTGTTTACAGAAGATGAAATCAATATTCTTTTAAATCATCCTGTGCTTGAACTGGCATTTTATACAGCTTTTCAGTTGCTGAATGGCAAAGTCTTACAGTGAGTGTATCTGTACGATATATAATGCCTCTGAGAAATAGCTAAGGTAGTGTTACGACATGTTTCTGAATACAGCACCATTTTCTCACATTACAAAAATATTGAGACACATGCTTTCATTGTGTGGAAAGTACAGATTACATATGTAAAAAAAAGATAAGATGAACTTTGGGCTCACCTTTTGAAGAGAAGCTTTACATGATGGAATATCTGCCACAGAGTCAGAGTTACAGTATTTGGCAGCCTAGGTGGGAGGGACAGCCAACATTTTCCTTAGTGCTACTGTTGCCAAAAGATGCTTCCATTAACTCACCATAGTGGGGATGAAAACCAAAGTCAGGACATTTTCAGAACTGGTCATTAACGGCTATTGCTTGAATGTTAGATGCTTGTCCTTAGAAAATAATGAAAGTATTCCAGAACAGAGACACATAAAGTTGATAATACACTTTTCTAAATATGAGCTGAAAAACAATCAAGTCATGTATGTAAGAAAAGTATAAGGTTGAAAGACTGTATCTCAGATAATTTCATTAAAGCAAAGGACTAAAAGGCTAGTAAAGTCAGTGTAAGCATTACTATTTACTTTAGAGATGGTTAGATAAAGTCCTAATGTCTTTGCTCTGGGAAGGGAAAGAGAAGGAGAGGGAAATGAGGGAGAAGTGAATTAAAGACTGAAACAGGAGGTAAAAGAGTTTTGGTTGCAAGAAATGCCTATAGACTTAGAACTTGAACCTAAAATCATTTATTTTCCAATTTACACTGCAGGACCTAACACATGAGGTGTTGTAGAAAAGTATTTTACTACTTTCTGTGTAATTTGTTTATCAATTCCAGGATACTTTAGCATCACGAAGCATTAATAAATATATGTATAAGTGCTGCAGCCTTTTAAAGTTCTCCTAACCCCTGTGGAGAAATACGGTAAATATCCTTGACAACTGTAATAACTGGACATTGTTAGAGCACTGCTAACAGAGAGGGTTAACAGCTTGTGCGTGTACAAAATACTTGAATTCAGACAGAAAGCCATTATTATGACCTTGCGCTGACCACATTCTATGAAGTGTTACATGATCAGGGACAGGGAAGTTGCTTAATGGAAGTTATATAGTAGCTAGATGTATCCTTGTCACACTTCATCTAAACTGATACATTGCAATGGTCCGCACTGCTCAGACCTGGCAATTACTGTCCAATTCCAATCTATTCCACACTGCCACTATAATGAAAAATAATTAGGAGCCTGAAAATGAGTTTTCACATGAAATGGTTTCAGTGCTTGGACACAATCGCCTTTGGCAGATGGCTTTGGGTTTGCTTTAATATAATAAAGACAGTTAATCATCTCTAAAGAGTGCACAGAATGAATAAACTTTTAACACTACTTTCTCCTCTGAAACTCTCATATTGATCAAATGTTTAATACTGAAGTGTTCATGTTTCTATGGTTGAGTGTTCTTAAATAGCTGATATGAAGGAATATGCACATGTTCTGATACACACTGAAGAAGAACCAAATTAAACCAGGAGCCAAATTCTTGATACTGGAGTTTATAAACTAATATCAAAGACAAAAATCAACCAACCAATCAGCCAAAAACCCAAAACTCTCTTAAATACTGTAAAAGTACAGATTTTCAGAGTGTTTTCATTAACTCTGACTAAGAAATTATTGCTTACATGAATTGCAGGAAATAATGTGACATAGTAGTAAGATTGATAATTTTCATTTCTTTAAGCTCACTTTAGGCTTTCTCTACCTTTGCAGCCAAGGTAGAGAAATAGACACATTTAAGGTGCAATTGGCATGACCTGCATGAGATGCCTACTTTTGGTTGAGATGAATCACACCCCAGAAGGCATATCAATTTCTCTTCCCTGACTGTAGCCCAGAGTCATTAGCTCAGATATAGATGTCAATAGTATTTAAAGTTAGATTCAATAAATCTGCCTTGAATAACTGTTTGATTTTCATTAAACTATTTGCTAGGTTTTGGAACTGTTCTGTGAATTTGTATTTAGTACACAAGTTAAGAAACACTGACCAATATCTCATCTATATGATATAAATCATATAGCATAACAATCCAAATATAGAAGGATGGATAAAAGTCTTTCCATTTGCATCTAGGGAACTCTGAATTATACGCCTAAGCAGTAGTACAAGAAAACTGAAATATTGTTCTCCTAACAAACATTTTTAAAAAAAAGGAAAAAAAAAAAAGCAAAAAAAGAAGCAAATCACTCTTTTCCTGAAGAACTTACAGAAACAAGACAAAAACATGGTAAAAGTTATATGACATGTTAGAAGGTGAAGATAACAAAGACTATGTAGTTGTGTAGTTTTTGATTATGGAAAGCAATGTAGATATGACCACCATGAGGAAAAGAGTATAAAGAGGGCCAGTGTTACTGTTAGAGAATAATGGGGCTGTTGAGATAGAGAACAGATCAAGCAGCAAGAAAACTGAAAGTAGGAAAGCCCACCAAAACTATGAATAGAATTACAGATGTCCCAGAGTCCTTATTTTGTCTTCTTGGTATGGTTCCTCTCTGCATCTTTTCTCCCAGGCCACAGGGCAGTGGGAATAAGCAGCATGTCACTTTAGTCATAATCTCAGTCAGAAAGAATTGCTTTCCTTTGCAAACATTTGGTTACAATGTCCCCAGTGAGGCTTCTCTGCAGAAGTCCTTGTCTTTGATTGCTTCTGTAGCAGCTCAGTTATAAAAATAAGGAAAAAAATCAATCCAACAAACAAACAAACAAAACCAAAAACAACAACAACAACAACAAAAAAAAAAAAAAAAAGAAATTGGTTTTAATGAACAAATCTCTTAACAAGAATCTACACAGGAGTCTGGACTATATTTTTTACCTTTCAGTTCACTATTAGTTAGCAGAAGAAGAATAAAAATAAACAAACCATAGCTTTTTTACATTGGCAGATGTTTTAATTGGGCATCTTGATTATTCTCCCCTCTGTATGTTTGTAATTTGTTATTATATTCATTAACAATGCAATTAATTTTAAAAATAAAATTTATTGAGTACATTTAGCAAATTATTCAACCAGTGCTTGGAAGCAATATTTATCTGGCTTGTTGTTGTTGTTTTGTTTGGTTTGGTTTTCTTTTCAATGAGGTAAGAATTTGGTATCTTATAACCATGTATGTCACTAGGAAAATAATGTTGTATGCCAGTAAGCTAATTAATACAGATAACTAGAAACATTTAATATATTGTTTTAGATTGAGAAGTTTTACAATGAAAAATAATGGAAACCAAAAAAATCTCTTTTCAACTGAATTATTAAGTAAAGCTCTAAGTTGTTTCTTACACAATTAGCAATCTCTAGGTTTTTCTTTTGCTTTTACATCATTACATTTTTTAGTCAGTCTTGACAACTTGTAACCTCTTTTTAGCTACTTCTCCTTCATCTTTTGATATCTTTTTATAAGTAGAAATAATTAATAAATCAAGTAACTTGATTGCATATTTCTGTTTCATTCTAAACCCCATAATTCTTTATCAATCAAGCAGATTTATTAAAATACCTCTTTTGAAGAAATGTTGAATGCAAGTTGTAAGTGGCTTGAAGACTGATGAGTGTAATTCACATAACAGTCCAGACTTAATCTTATTTCTAATACAGGGATCTGGACAGGCTGGAGCGATGGGCTGAGGTCAATTGTAAGAGGTTTAACAAAGCCAAGTGCCGGGACATGCACTTTGGTCACAACAACCCCCAGCAATGCTACAGGCTTGGGGAGGAGTGGCTGGAAAGCTGCCTGGCGGAATAGGACCTGGGGGTGTTGGTTGACGGCTGGCTGAACATGAGCCAGCAGTGTGCCCAGGTGGCCAAGAAGGCCAACCGCATCCTGGCCTGTATATGAAATAGTGTGACCAGCAGGAGGAGGGAGGTGATTGTGCCCCTGTACTCGGCACTCATGAGACCGCACCTTGAATACTGTGTCCAGTTTTGGTCACCACAGTACAAGAAGGACATTGAGGTACTGGAGCGGGTACAGAGAAGGGCAAGGAAGCTGGTGAAAGGGCTGGAGAGCATGCCCTATGAAGAGCGATTGAAGGAACTGGGTTTGTTTAGTCTAGAGAAGAGGAGACTGAGAGGAGACCTCATTGCCCTCTACAACTACCTAAAAGGAGGTTGTAGCGAGGCTGGTGTTGGTCTCTTCTCTCAGATTAGTAAAGACAGGACGAGAGGAAATGGCCTCAAGTTGCNCTGGAGGTGTTTAAAGAACGAATAGATGCGGCGCTTGAGGATACGGTGTAGTGATTAGAGAGATGCTAGGAGAAAGGTTGGACTTGATGACCCTCTCCAGGGTCCTTTCTAACCATAATGATTCTGTGATTCTGTTATTCAACTATATTGACTCTCAACCCAATTTTATGTCATAGCAATTTTTTGCATACCTTTTTTCTGTGTGGTGTCAAGGTATTCATATATCTGATACACTGATCCTTTTGCTTTGATTTTTTTTCTAATTGTGGACCTCACTGCTCTCTACAAGATTGTATAGACTTTACTGACTAACTTAACATATAGCACAAAAGTTATGAAGGAAACTGCCTTTTCACACTTCTAAATCCCTTACAGTGTTTAAAACTCATGTAAAATATCCATTTAATTTCATTGCCTAAAGAAATTTCTGAAGAAACTCCATTTTCTGCCTTCATATTCCTTGACATACTTTTACAAAAAAGAGCTCTGAAACATTTACAAAGGAATCTTATCAATGTATATAAATGTCTTTGTACACAGAGGTTACTGCAAATTATCCTGATAGCTGCTATATATCCACAAAGGTTATAGTTAATTTTTATTTTCTGCAACTAGACAAAAAATAGCCTGGAGGACCTGTTGATATAGCCATTGAAAAATTTACTTGTTTCACAATAAGTATCCTTGCATAATTAATTTACTGAGCAGCAGTGCCAACTTGTGGCACCATGTCCAGCTTTTTGCTACCAAGTGTGGTTCAGATACTGTTGACACTGTTGATTTTCCTTGCCTTTGCTCCAAGAAATAGGTGAATAAAAGAAATGGAAACATAGATAGGTATGCTTGAAGAAAGAGTGGGGAAAATTAATTACAAATCTTTTTTTAAAGGACATGCATTTTTAAGGTGGTAAGATAATTTAAAATGCAGTTCATGTTTTGGGTTTGTATTTTATTTTCCCATCTTTTTGGACTCATCTCCAGAGCACGTTGCCTCACCATGAATCTGAAATACTGCATGCAAAATAATACAGCAATTGTGTTTTAGGTACTTTTTTTTTTTTTTCAACAGATTTTCATCTATATTTTCTGTATTGAGGAATTTGTTCGAGAAAATGGAAAAGGGAATGAATAAAAAGGACCTGAGTTGTGGAGAAAAGTCCCTCCAGCCTGCAATAAAGAGCTCTAGAATTAGTAAGTGAGAGGTGAGGGAAGTGAAGGTGGAAGGAAAATCAGAATGTCAGATTGAAACACGTTTTCTTTGTGTTCATTGAATCGTAGAATCATAGAATACCAGGTTCAAATGGACCTTAAAGATTATTTGGTCCAACCTTTCTTGGAAAAAGCGCAGTCTAGACAAGATAGCCCAACATCCTGTCCAGTTGAATCTTAAGTGTCCAATGTTGGGGACTCTGTCACTCCCCCGGGGACATTATTCCAACGGCTGATTTTTCTTATTGTGAAAATTTTTCCTCTTTTGTCTAATTAGAATGCCCCTGACAGCAACTTGTACCCATTACCTGTCATTTTTTCAATGTGACTCCTTGTAAAAAGGGAATCTCCATCTTCCTTGTAGCTACCCTTTAAATACTGGAACATGGTGATATGGTCTTCCCTAAGCCTTCTTCTCTCAAGGCTGAACACACTCAATTCTTTCATCCTTTCATCATATGGCAGGCTTCCCAGGCCCTTGGGTGTCTCTAAAGAGTCTTGGTGGTGTTCAATTGAAAAATGCAGAAACTGGAGAACAGTAAATTTAAGATAGATAAACTTGAGAGGGCTACTGTTGAGGTGATTCAAATAATTTTGTGTAGTATGTTGAGTGATAGCCTGTCTGAAGGTATACTATAATACAGACTTCCAACTATAATACAGTTGAAAGACTTAAGCCAGATGCATCTGAAACTACTCTGTTGCTGCATGTGTGAGTTCCTTAGGTACAAGTAAAGTTGCCCCTATATTTAGAAAAGAGAAACAAAGACATAGTCAAGCTGTCACACTAATGTCATCGGTACAAAGGTGCTTGTGAAAGGCAACCATGGATAGTGCTGTAACAATGCTATGGAAGACAGCACTGGTATACATCCCTATAAAGTCAGTGTCATAATCAAGACCAATGGACTTCACATAACACTCTGATATCAATGACAATTTTTACACTACAGGATGCCCTAGTGCTTAAACATCATCTTTATGGCCAGTTTCCCTGTGAAGCCATGCCACGTCAGGTGGGACAAGTTCCGCATGTTATAACTATAGCACATTAAGTATATATTTGTTCGCTAAGTATGTAGGATGGTAATTTTATATTGACTGCCACTAGCTAACAGACACTGGCAGCTTCAAAAGGAAATGGATAATATTTTAAAATATTCTGAATATATATAGGAACCAAAATGTTCCATAAGTTCACTTTCTTTCACTATATATATAAATCTCTTTAAATCTTATTGGATCGCATGCATAGCCATTGAGAAAACAATTTATACCTCTATGTTTCAGAGGACATCCCTTGACTGATTTTATTCTTAAACATCCATGTCAGCTTTAAATAATGTATAACCAATGTATGTATGCCTACTTTAATTTAAATATGGCATGATGCATTTAGTGTTACAAACAGAAGTTTATTTATCTGCCATAATACTTCCGTTACTCTGCTACATAGTTAAGACAAGCATAATATAAAGTACTAAAAACATTGTTTTCTATGTCAAACTTTAAAGTGTTCACACAGAGCATACGATGGTGGTTAATCTTCCAGTAGTGCTGTACTCTTGTTCAACCACTATTGTCACAACCAAGTGCTATACAAGTTTCTTAGTTACAACTTTTCCTCTTTAAACCAAATCAGCAACAGAGCAGGGGAAACATTTTAGATTGAATTGGGCCAGAATGCCCATCACATTCCCAAAATCTTGCCCTATTATTTATGAATTCAATAGTATATGGAGTAAAGCTCATTATGCATCGTTATGCATGCTGCATGTATTTCAGAATAATGCAAGGATATTAGAAGTAGCCAAGCCATGCTGTATGTCTTAAACAATGAATTAAATTAAAAGGGAAAATATTTGGATTTTCCCTTCCATCATCATGTCTGGAACTGAAAATTACATTTGAAGAAGTCAGACATAGCTTGCCCATGTTGTCATTTCACATATAGTTTGCCTATGTAATGCCATATGCCAGGAACACTTATTGGCACATGCAGTAATGTGATATAATTGGTAAAATGCCAAAATCCATGCTTACAATCAATTTTACAATCATATTTTGAGTAGGCATAATTTTTAGAGCGACAAATCATTTCTACTCAGTACTTACATCTGATTGATGTCTAATTTCAGATTAAAGAAGAAAATATTGAGCATTTGTAATATTGATTTGGGGAAAGTAATGAATTGTTCTGACTAGATAATTGTGTGTTAGAAATATACTTTTTCCCTGTGTTGTTTTTCAATTTCCTACTAAACAGTGAGTAATTATTTAAATTGGTACTTTACTATAGCTGCTTTATTATTATTGTTTATGAAAGCTGAGTATACATTTCAAGATGTAATTATATATTTTCATTTTAAGTATTTCCTATTGGAGTAGGTAAATGTTTTAGATACTTAACCTAGATATGATTACTACAGTGTATATTTCTTTCTTGCTATATTACCTACAATTTATTTTACAATGCATGTTTTTATCAGTAAGAATTTTTGTAATCTTAGATATCTACATTGCTTACATTTGAAGAAGTGATTCAGACTGTTTTATAATCAAAACTATGGAATTAAGTAGTTTCAGGCTGTTATTCACATTGTGAATAACATTAAATATCTCTCTCTCTCCTAATTATGAAGTGTCTAAGCAGCTAGTTTACATTTAGATTTCTAGGCGACAGATTCAGAAAAATCTATCTGATCAGATAAATCTCACCCAGAGTCTTCAATCCTGGATTAAATCTATGATCAGGGGAAAGATCATTACAGACAAATGTACAATCATATAAAAGCGTGTGTGAGAGAGTGAAAGTGTTTGTCATGTGTGCAAATCTTAGTTTCTTGTCTATTATTATGCATTCAGTAAAGGTTTTAGTTACATGACAGCATGCTATTTTTGCATAAGAATCTTCTTCATTCAAAGCACAGATGGATATGTGGATATTGCTCACTTAGTGGTAAGTGTTCCGTATTCTGTTTTGTTTTCTTGATGTTGAATATACAGGCCCAAATTTGACTCTGCATATTTACTACAAAACCTGTTCTGAAGGCAGAATTTCTCATTTCTTCTCTTGTGGCATTCCTCACTGCAATATTGATGTTATCACAGACACGAAGGAAGGCAAACCCACCTGGTCCCACACACCAATTGTCAGACCCATCCAGTTGGTTACAGTCTTTCAGTCCCTGTGGTAGCATTAACATCCCTCCAACATGTTCTAGGTGATGAGCAGGCCCCATCTCATGGTCCTAGGTACCAGAAAGCTCTCCTAATTTATGAAAAACCATGAAACTGCCTCATGCATCACAAGCAAAAGTCTTTAATGCATGGATGAATTTTCACAATACTCTTTAGTGAGGACATTTTTATGCTTCATGAGTGGAGGGAAAGAGAGAAAGGAGAGGCATAGAATATCCAGCAATGTAGTAAATCAGAGGAGGTGTTAAGGATTTGTTTTTCAGAATATGTAGAGTGTTTCAAAATATCATATAGCTTCCAGGTACTTATAAGTTCATTTACATGATGAGATGAGGACTAGGTAACCAGTAACCAACTGTGAGAAGTTCAGCTTAAATAAATTTCTTATAATTGTGTAAAGACAATATGCAGATACTCTGACTTGGTTTTGGAGTTTCATAGCGTTTTGAGGTGATGGGAGAAGAGGATGGGTTTTGTGCACAATTTCCATCTAGAAAAAAAGGAAAACTGGAAAAGCAGAAAGCTTGTCGTGCAATATTATCTGACAGCTTGGCTGGAAGCTTTGGATGGACATTGCAGACCTCTGACACTCCATATAACAGAGTAAGTGATAGCAGCAGGTGGGAGTAGTCCCCTATGTCAATGCCAGCACTGCAGGAGTCTGTGACACTTTGCCAAACATATTTCATAGAAGTATGCCGAAAATAGACCAACGCTAAGATTTCCAATTTAGGGCACCATTCCAGACTGTTCCTGAGCATTTTCTTCTGTGAGAATATATTATCTTGCCATGTCTCTGGAAGATTTAACACTTTCTTCTCCCTCTCTACCAGTCTATCACAGTCCCAGAGCCATTTCTTCTCCACAGTAGCTCCTGTTCTAGTTACAGTCTTTACTTTATGCAGTTCCAGACTCCACCTTTTAGGGTTTATTGATATACATGCTATACTTTCAATCTCCTTGCTACAAGTTTAATTTCCTCCCCATACTACCATTGCCAGCTGTATTATTCAGCCATTATTATTTTCACTTTGAAATTTAAGCTCTTTACTATTTTTTTTCCCTTAGACAGCTATTGTTCTTTTATCCAAACTCTTAACTCCTTTGGCCTCTCAATCTTTCACCAATTTAACCTGTTTTGTTCACTCTCAGTCTGCCTGCTTAGTTCCAGCCTTCCTACTGGTATCCTTGTTGCCTCACATCACCTGATGGTTCAGCCCTGATTTCCTTCCATTTATTCCAATGTCAGGCTTTTTGCCTAGTAAGCCAGGCTTGGATTCAGCTAATGCCAAGAGGGACTCAGGTTGGGACTAACTTCTTCAGGGACTAGTAGAATATTTTAAGGATGTTCAGGCACATCTAAATATCTACTTGCAGGTAACTGGACTGAGGCCCATGATGAACCTTAGGATGAACTGCGTTACTGTCTCTTCTGCATTGACTTTGTTGACTAGATCTCCATTGCTTATGGTAGTCTTTTAGATAGAGAATCATCCTTGGAGGTCCTGGGGGTGCCAGGGCATCAAGCCCTAGGGATTTTGCCAATCCAGAAAGCCACTGCTCTACACTACATCTAATGGCGTGTGTAGTAAGCTTTAGTGGTTACACATAATGACATAGTTCTGGATGACATGTAGATTGCTGAATACTAATGCTTGTCTTTGGAGTTGATTTCCATCTTCCCTGCCTCTGCAAGCCATGGGCTCAGTAGTTCAGTGCAAGCAACTTTTAACAAAGTTCCAACCTACTGAAAACTGGATATTACATGTCTTATGCTATGGCCTGCCAGCTAATTATAAAATGTGGTGTACTAGGCCTGGCTGAGATGGAGTATACAAGCTCTAAATCTGTTAGGACTCAATTTAATTTATTTTATGAGATAGTTATCTTTTTGCTACAGGAAGTTTATTCACCTCAATCCAGCATCAAGAAATGAAACCAGGCATTTTCCTCACTTGCAGTTGTCAAGCTTGATATTCCTGCTGTTCTCTTTGGAATTAAGCCTTATCTTTCAGCTCCTAACTTGGTCAAAACTGCTTTATTAACAGTTATTACCACCAATCCAACAGAAACCTCAGAAAGTACCTTGTTTACACCTATAATGTATTTCTTCAGTTATCTCATTCCTTAAAGAGGTGGGGATTCTGTTTTTTTGTTTTGTTTGGGTTTTTTTTACCCCATTTAACAGAAAGATGGCTCAAAAACCTGTTGGTTTTACCAGCACTGTTCCTATCAAAGAAGCCTTCTGATGGCCATCAGTGATACCTCTCCTGAAAAATGGCATACACTTATATGAAAAAATCCACATTGAGATACCAAGTTATACAGTGTCTTTTTTCAGCATAGTATTTAAGCAAATATAATAAGGTCTTGAAAGTTCTATCTTTTCACAGAATAATAGAATGGTTTGGGTTGGAAGAGACCTTTAAAGTCACCTGGTCCTAGCCAACTGCAGTGACACTAGACCAAGTTGCTCAGAGCCCTGTCTAACCTGACCCTGAATGTTTCCAGGGATACAGCATCTATCACCTCTCTGAGCAACTTGTTCACAACCCTCAGTGCAAAAAAATTCTTCCTTATATGTTCTTATATCTACCTTCTTTTAGTTTAAAACCGTTACCCCTTGTCCAGTCAATACAGGCCCTGCTAAAAAGGTTGTTCCCATCTTTCTTATAGGCACCTTTTAAGTAATTAAAGGCTTCCTGGAGCCTTCTCTTCTCCAAGCTGAACACTCCCAACTCTCTCAGCTTTTTTTTTCATAGGAGAGGTGTTCCTGCCCTCTGATCAGGTTTATGGCTGTCCTCTGGACCTGCTCCAACAGGTTCATGTCTTTCTTGTGCTGAGGGCTCTGGAGTTGGATGCAGTACTCCAGGTGAGGTCCCACCAGAGCAGAGCAGACACCACTCAGCTTGGTGTCACCTGCAAACTTGCTGAGGGTGCACTTGATCCCACTGTCTATGTCACAGATAAAGATATTAGCATTGTTCCCAGTAAAGATTCTTGAGGGGTATCACTTGTCACCAATCTCCATCTGGACATTGAGCTGTTGACTACTACCCTCTGGATGTGCCTATCCAACTAATTCCTTATCCACTGAACAGTC